>VZRV01000999.1:39547-68918 GCA_013398115.1 Falcunculus frontatus | reverse complement strand
TTCCTTCCTTCCTTCCTTCCTCTCTTTTTTTTCCCTTTCTCCTTTCTCTCTTTTCTCACAGAATCACTGATGTTGGAAAGGGCCTTTGACTATCATGTCGTCCAACTCCATAGCTCAAACAGGGCCCCCAAGATCTAGCTGCCCAGAATGGCAAACATCCAATCAACTTTTGAATATCTCCGTGGATGGAGACTCCACAGCCTGCCTGGGTATCTTGTGCCAGTGCCCGGTCACCCTCACAGTAAAAGCTGTGTATTCTTGTGTTCAGAGAGAACCTCCTGTGCTTCAATTTGTGCCCATTGCCCCTGGCTCTGACACTGGGCACCATTGAAGAGAGCCTGGCTAAATCCTTTTTTGCACCCTTCCTTCAGGTATTTATATACATTAATAGGAAGCCTTCTCTTCTCCAGGTTAAAGAGTCACAGCTGCCTCTTCGACTCCTGTCTCCCTTTGCTTTTCTCTTTTTTTGGGTACAAGTATCAAAAGGACTTAAGCACAATGAATCATCCCATGTTATGGAAGAGGTCAGGTACAGAGACTAGAATTACAGCTGTCATGACTAAATTACAAAATAATATTTACAGAGCCATTAGAGCCTTGTGAACTCAAGATACAACACTGCTGTTTCAGGTGAAAAGGGATGCATTTTCCCATCTGTTCTTTCAGTCCCAGTAGTTAAACAGATTAATTACTGGCATAATTCCAGCACATTAGGGATTGATTTGCCTGATTTATTTGTGTGTGTGTGTGTTATTGAAGGGCTGGAATGAAGCATATAGTACTTTTAAAATAAAAAAGCCCTAACCTAAGAGCTCTATAGAATATGTTTCAATTCTGCCTTAATTTGCTAGACATTCACTGTCTGAAGCATGTCCTTGATCAGCATTTACCAGTGTAAAAAAAATCACCAGAATATGATCTGTTGCAATGATCAGAAAATCCTGAGGGCTGTAACAAGGCAGAGGGCTGTCAGACAGGTTAAAATGCAGATATTTTTCTTTCTCGCTATCATTGTCTTCTATTATCAGAACTTAACTGAGGCATATACAAAAAATAAGCAACACCTCTGGGCTATGCTGAAGACTTTACAAAGACACATTTGAATGGTACCTGTTTAAAAAAAGGGACTGTCAGAACATTCAGAGGGATTCAGTTGTCCCATGCCCTGGCTAATAATGTCTCATTGGGACTCAGCCTACACTCCCAGCTGAGGAGCACACCTCTGACATCTCTTGATCTGATATGGGGTGAAGGATTCATCCCCGTTTCTGTTTTTGCAGATCTCTTTGTAGATGTCTTTGGAAAACTTTCTCTGGCTAGGCTGGTTCTTGAAAACCCTCAAACCCAGACAGCTATTACAGTAAAATTAGAGGATATATGTACTGATGGAATTCATAATTTACACAGTAACAATGTAGGAAATGAAGGTGTCCTTCTATGACTGTGCATATATTTACTCACCTTGAAGAGATTCACTCTGTTTCAGTACACTTGATCAGCTCCCCCAGCTCTGATGAAAACCCTCATTTGGGCTGTAGTATTCCAAATTCCAAATTGCTTTCATTGATTGAGGTCTTGGTCCTCTTTGTCTTTGGAGGAAAACATTTCCTTAGAAACTCATTTTGTGCTTGGGATTCTGCTCAAGTTCAAGCCTCGACCCTTGAGCACTTTCTATCATTCATAAAAATAATATATAAAGGAGATAGTACATATTCACTTGCCTTCTGATGGGTCTTTCCTCCACATGCCTGCCTTCAGAGGTGCTGGTGCATTTTGGGTATAGATATCCAGGTAGATGGATCTTCTGGAAGACTAAACAAAATTTACTAATTAGAGCTAACAGTAATATACTTTGTGAAGAAAACTTGGACTGTGAGTGAGGTTCAAACACACTAATGGTGTCTATAAAATACTGAAAATACTGTTTCATCCATGGCAACATCGACTGAGAAATATACTCATGAAAGCATGCATAGGAAAACAATGTCAGCAAGTGGTTATTTTGATTATAACTATACTCTCCTTTGCAGAGGGGCAAACACTCGCTGGCCTGAAGTTGTGTCAGGAGAGGTTTAGGTTGAATATTAGAGAAAGGTTCTTCACTCAGAGGGTGGTTGGGGCCTGAACAGCCTCCCCAGGGAATGGTCACAGCACCAAGCCTGACCAAGCTTGAAGAGCGTTTGGACAATGCTCTCAGGCACATGGTGGAATTCCTGCTGTGTCCTGTGCAGTGCCAGGAGCTGGACTCGATGATTACTGTGGGTCACTTCTAACTCAGATTATACCATATAATTCTGTGATATTTTAAACATATTGAAAGGGATGATATTTGACAGGCTTTGTTACCATCAGGTGGGTGAGGCCCTGGGACAGGTTGCACAGAGAAGTTGTGGATGTCCCATCCCTGCAAGTGGTCAAGGCCAGATTGGATGGGGCTCTGAGCATCTTGATCTAATGAAAGATGTCCCTGCCAATGCCAGAGTGGTCGGAATGAGATGATTTTTAAAGGCGCCTTCCAACACAAACAGTTCTATATTTCCATGAAATACAGTTTAGGTAAATTATATTGGTTTCTTCTAACACAACTGAACAGTTGCTGTCTCTTCTTCCTCAGGCCCTTGCCTGACTACTCTTTTTTTTTATATTTGCAAGTAATCAGTATTTAATCTTCTTTTTTTTCCTTCATATCCATTACTGGAAAATACTTAATCTTTAAGCTTGACACATTGGTAGAAACAATGAGTCAGTTACAGGAAATCAAAAAGCCTGAGGAAAAAGACGAAGAACTCGTCAAACACAGTAGCATCACTGCCAATCTGAGTTTTGGCAGCTCTCTAAACTAAGAAAGGTTGAGCTAAACTAGTACAAAATTATAGACTACCAAAAAATCCTTGACTCACTAAGCAGCACTTCATCTTTTCAAGAAATTTAGTACATATCTTCCAACACAATGTCATTGGATGTTATGCTTTTTTGAGTGAATAGCTATTGGAAAATAATCATGCTCATTTCTTTGTTGCCTTTCTTTTTTGTTCATTTTTATACAAGGAAGACTTTTAGGTTCAGGAAAATTAAGACCTGCTTCAATATCCCCAGTTCAAAGAGTAGCTGTTAATGTCACTATGATGCTGAAGTAGAGTTTTATGTCTACAGTGATTTTTATGCACCATCTCTTATTTAATCCTTATGAATATTTCCCTTCTTAGAGAAATGGAATTCACAAACAGAGAGTTGACTTCAGCTTGAAAACAAATGAAAACCTGGTTTAGAGCCATATCTTTTCTGGCACTGAAGAAGAACTGAATTGGTCAGTATGAAATCTTTTTAAAAAATGGTTCACTTTTGTTTTCCTTTTTTTCTTTTTTTTTTAGAGATGGAGCTAAAGCAAAACCTCTCCTTTAAAAAATGTTGATTTTTTTGTACTAAAACAAGAGCTCAGGCCATGGTTGAAACAAGTTAAGAGCTGAATAAAGAGTTTCCTTGTGTGATTCCTTGTTTACAACTAAAATGGCCTCAAAACCACAAAAAATGCAGGCATATGTCAATTCTGCAAAAGCAAACAGCAATGAGAAGGGATTTTCTTTGCTCACATACCAACGCGAGAAATGTAATTCCTTGTGCAAAGAGAGTCTCCCTTTACCTGGTGTTCCTCTGCCAGGGACTTGCCATCTCTCTGTATGTTAAATAACGAGGGAACTCAAATGTGGAGAAACTTTGCTGAAAGCCTGTCAGGTGACACTGTTCATTGACATCTCTTATGTTTGGATCAGGCTCTGTGACCACAAGGGCATCCAAACTCTACTAAAGGGTTTGGTCTGACTCAGTGGCTTCAGAGGCCCCAAGGGTGGTACAGTTTGTCTTCCCACTGATTTTATCCAAAAAAAGTTAAAACATTGTCCTCAAACAAAATATTTGGATATTTAAGCATCACGGTAATAAAGAGTGCTACAGTCCTCAATTATTGTAGCTACTCCTGGGGAAGCTTTATTAATAGGATTTAAGAGTCTGTTGCACAAGGAAGCCAACAGCATTTTAAAAAAAGCCAAAAACTTTGTTTTTCTCCTCTCCTTCCTTTGTTCAAAGCTGCCAGATTGTAGTTTAGTCAGTGAATATGCACAGACTTGAAATTATCTTTCAGTTAGCATGTACTGGAATGGGAAAAATCTAATTTGCTGCCAGTATCAAGAGTGTCGATAGAAAAGAGTCATCAATATGACGTGCACATGAAAAATAATTCGTTTCGCTGTGTTCCCAGGTGGCTGTGGTGCAGATGCAGTGGTTGCTTGCATCCCATAATTAAGCCCCAACAGCTTTGCAATTGTATTATCTATTACATGCATTATCCTCAAATCATCTCCTTTCCTGTGTTTTATCTGACTGATACCCTGTGCTGATAAACAGCTATGAGGATGATGGAGCAGCACTACCAAAATGAGCCATTCATGCAGGCACTGGGATTATAAATAGCCCTATAACGGCTCTGTTTAAGCTGGGGAGAAAGAATTCAAATGGGACGGGATGACACAGGTGGAGCGTTTTGTACAGCTGGGAACAATCTCCCCTTTAGGCTCTCTATCCAGCACCTTTTCTGCTGATTTTATAACAGTGGATTTCTAAACTTGTCTGACTTTCCTCCCTCCCTCTATGTTTAGATAATAATATTTAACTTTTCATAGCACTGCAGTGGCAGAGATGAACTGTGACAATTGCTGCTGAAAATGAAGAGAAACTACAATACAACCCTGTTCCACAGAGGATGGCTGTCAGCTCCTGAATCAGCAGTCCAGCATGTTAAACCTTCTTGTCATTCTCTTCAAAGCTCTGCAGAACTTTTTGCTTCCCTACAAGTCCCCCATTGCTGGACTCCGAGTCTTTGTCACCTCCATGACCACTCTCCCTTTGCCAATGCTTCTGCTTTTGTCAGCTTGATGATCAAAACTCCCACTGTTGCCCATGAGCCCTACCAAATACAGGCCCTCTATATAAATGGCCTAACTGTAATAAACGAGGAACTCCTTTGTGTTGTATTACTCACAATCAAATGATTTGAATATACTCTGCCCTGGCAAAGTCTTCAAAACTTGATAAAGTAGATGATTTCTAACTGAGATATTAGGTGCAGCAACTATTTATTATTTGGTAGCAAATATACCTCATTAAAATTTCCTAGGCTGAAAAGTCTGACCCTGTTCATATTTAGTCCAAAAACCTGGCATAAAATACTGGTGTCTGCTCTCAAAATAGGCTAAAACTGGCTGTGTGCCCAGCTCTCTTTCTCTCTTTTAAACTACATCCATCCTCAAATCATGAGCTCCCAGGCATAAAACACCCCCATCCTCAAACAAGTAAAAATTGGGCATAACTTTAATGAAACTTTTGTCTTTTATACAAATGATATTCCATAATGCTTTACTGCTTTAAGGGAAGATACATGGTATTGAAAAAGAAAAAGGTAAAAAATAGGGAAATTCAGAGTAATGTAATTGGAAAGTATTTGTAGCTAAAATTTGAGATGAAAGGTCACAGGGGACACATGGAAGTCTATATGGAACGGGAGTGTTACAAAGGAGTGTTTGAGATCCCTTAAAAAATCACTGCAGGGGTATGAGCAAAAACCAGATTTAATATTGAAGGACTACACGACAAAGCTTGTTGGCAAGATTCACTCTATTACTTACAGGAGAGTTAAGGCACACTAAGGAAAAACAAACAACAGCAAAACCAAATAAAATCCAGGCAATCAAACCAGAAATGAACCAAGAACTATCTAGGGGTGTGTGTGTATATGTGTGTATATATGTGTGTGTGTGTGTGTGCATTTAGGTGCCTGTGAGAAAAGGGCAGTGAGAACAAGAATAAAAAGGAATGCAGCCTAAAAGCACAACAGCACTCAAACTTAACAGTACTTTAACTTAACTTATAACTTAACCCTAATAATTCAACAAAGAAACAACACCTAACTTACGCCTAACTTATAACTTAACAATTTAACAAACTAGTAACACTAAACAGAACTTAACCTAACTTATGACTTCGGAGTGAAACTTAGCAACTTAACAAAAGAACAACACTTAGCAGCATTTAAGTAAGGTTAAGTCACAAGTCACAAGCTTATTTACAGGCCTAACTTCAATATCCAAGGTACTTAAAAGAAGAAAGCAGTATTTCTCCCAGATTTGCTATAGCATATGCTCATATTTGTGCACACAGACATAAAGAGTCAGTGCAAGCATGATACCTGTGAATAATTCCCCTTGGAGGTCAGTGAAATACTCACTTTGGATATTTTGCATCTCCTGACAGGTGAAGGATCTGGCCTCACGGAGTGCGGTATCAGCCCAGGACCCATCGTTTTTCGGAGATCCTCCAGATATAGCAAACGTGAGAATTCAATGGGTCTGAGAGACCCCACTCAGAGGGAGGTTGCTGGTCACAGCCCACTTTGGTTCCAGGAGAGCTCAATGGGCCCCATTTTGGACCGCTGTTTATAGGGTCGCAAGAGAGGAGCTTTAGCCATAGCAACGTTTCATCCTGGCCACAGTTTGGGTCAGCACTTTCTTTGAAAGCATGAGAACAGATATGTTATGCTGTTCAGGCAAGAAAAATATTTTCCAAGGCTGTTCATAAGGAAAACAATGCTCGTTAGACAGCAGCAGTTTCTGGGTGTTTCTGATGTGCTTGGGAAGAGCTGAGCCCAGGTTTTTCAAGGCTGAGGCCTAACAAGCTTTCCTCAAATTACAGTGCAGCCTGGAAAGGAGAAGCGGGGAATGGACCACAACAGAGTGTTCAGGTTGCTGCTATGGAAGAGCTATCGTATGCCAGAGGGAACAGTGGTACTGAGGAGGAAAGGCTCTGAGTGAAAGAACCGCTGAAGGAAGTGGATGATTGATTTGAAAATCTAGAAAGGAATTATTGAGATGAAAATGCCCAGTTACAGGAAAAGATGCAACCTTCTTACTATGAGGAGGTTAGGAAAACATTGTCCCAGGTAACATTCTAAGAGAATGACAGTGAGGGTCTTAATGATATGGAGCTGTGCAATAAAATAAAAACCAAACCAAACCAACCAACCAAACAAACAAACAAAAGAAGATCCCTATGATTGTAAATTTTGAGGAAAATGCATCAAATTTGATGATATATTTCTAGACTTAAAAGATGGGAAAAAACCCCAGGATTAAAAAATTACACAGTATGAGTAGACAATGCAAATACCATGGTACTTCTGGATGATATGGAATTAGTCTTATAGGCTGTTTGTGCACATGGTTCAAACCAAGTCAAGATAGTTAGCAATTGCCAAAAAGCCCATCTATGTGACAGTTACAAGGAAAGATGGGCTGTTCCCAGGTGAGCTGTTCCCAGGTGCCTGATTCCATGTTTTTCTCATAGAAACACTGTGGTGAAGAGTAAAGAAGCCAGATGAGGAGGACTTGAGGTCACTTGGTCTGTTCAGCCTGGAAAAGAGAAGACTGAGGGGAGACCTCATTGCGGGTGCAACTTCCTCATGAGGGAAGCAGAGGGGCTGCACTGACCTCTTCTCTCTGGTGACAGTGACAGGACCTGAAGGAATGCCATGAAGCAGAATCAGTGAAGGTCTAGGTTGGTTATTGGAAGAGATTTTTCACCCAGAGGGTGGGTGGGCACTGGAACAGGCTCCCCGGGGAAGTGGTCACCACACCAAGACTGACAGAGTTCAAGAAGTGTTTGGACAGCGTCCTCAGGCACACGATGGGATTCTTGGGAATGGTCCCGTGCAGGGTAAAGAGTTGGACTAGATGAATCTTGTGGGTGCCTTCTAACTCAGGATATAAAAAACCCCCAGTAAACCTAAGAAAAACCCCAAATGACCAACAAAATAAAATTCCCACATATTTGAGACTTCAGTGGGAATTATACTGAAACCATGTTACCACCTTTTGGTAATTTTTTTCTTGATTGATCATCATCTAGTTGTTCCATGATGCCGTTGGGCCAAATCCCATGGCATGAAAAGTGAAATTGAACATTTTTATGAATTCAACAGATTTTAAGTCATACCTTCAATGTCATGAAAAAGGGATTTGGGATCACCTTCACTGCTGGTTCACAGGACGAGGCTGAGGGAATGGCAGATTTCTTACTGGGCTCCCAAGGTGAGACTACAAGAAAATTGCTCAAACTGAGCCCAAAACTTCAGTACCAGTACTTTGGTTTCCATGCTTTTTTGGTTTTTGGGAGTTTTTTTGCTCTGGATAAGACAGATCTGCAGGAAACTTAGGACAAGTCACTAAAAAATGAAATGACTCATTCAATAAGGCAGTAAGAGATTTAATTAGATTCCAAAATGAGTAAATCTGGTTGGTTCATGGCAGTATGGAGCAGGTGCCAAGCATGACAATCGTCTTTGTGGGGGTGGAAAGCCCTTTCTGTTGGTACAGAACAAGGAGATTGGGAGATGGAGGGTGCCAAATATCTGTCGATAACTCTGTAGAGGGAACACATAAGGGGAGGCAGAGACACACCATCAATAACTGCAGCTCACTGTGTCTGCCATGATCCCTGGTGCAGAAACTTGCTGTGAAAACCCCAGCATGCAGTGTACCGGGGGATCCTTCTCCAGGGCTAGTCATTCATCTTTCTCTGTGGCAACCAGGCGAAAAAGAAATGAAAATTTTTAAACAATGACAAGTGGAAAATTCAGGAAACTGGAATGTTTGACAAATATAAGTTCAAAGTCGTTTAATGAACTGTGATTAAATATTTAATGTTTCAATTAGGGCCTGAATAAAACAGAATCCAGGTCCACACAAAAGCTACCAGTGTCTTCAGTTCTAGTCCCTACCTTAACTTTTAGGTTTACTGTCCTGTAGGAAAGCCTCACACTGGCTTCTGACCTGGAGGTTTGCTAACCTTGTTTTGCACATTGGAGTCAGAGGAAGAGGAAGAAGGATGGTTATGTGGCGTCCTTCAGGCACTACCTCTTGGTGAAAGGAACAGATTTCCAATGGTTTGCTCACACCAGCTCCTTCCTGATCCCTGAAGGAAGTCATGTATGAATAAGATAGAAACTGCAGGTTGATGTACTAATAAAAATTAGAGTGATTAAATACAGGCCAGCACAATGGGGACTCTGAAAAGTTCTGTAAACTTAAACACACTTTCGGTTCACTTAATTCTTGCTTTGGTGAGAGGAGTGAATAGCTCCCCATTTCACACAGCTTAGTTAAATCTATGTTTACAGCAGGGACCACTTGAGGCTCCTCTGACTCAGAGGCTTTTGCTTTGTTCCTCTCCCTGCCATAGCACTGAGGTGTATTCCATGACTGTTTTATTTCCATTGAAGACTTGATCAGCCTTTCACTTCCTGAAACAGCTGCCACCAGTTAAAATGAAATATCTGCATATATCACACCTTTTAAAATTTAGTCCTGTTCAGTTTGCAATCTCTTCTTTTCTAAAAAACTGTACTTTCAAAAATTACGTGTTGGAATGTGTAAGATATAAATTTATTGTAAAAGGAAAGTGATTTAAAGATTTCAGTATAATTTAATGTAATTCCAAACAATATTCTGTATCATTTCACCTATAATAGATTCTTTTTGATGATGGAAAGTTTTCTGTAATTCTGTCCTACTCTCTGGCAATAATTCATATCCTGGTTGAAAGGATTTACATACCTATTACTGTAATCTTTTATATTAATAATTTGCACATCAGCTACACAGTAATATTTTATAGAGATATCTTTCTCATTCTACAAAATTCCTTCCTGCCTTTTATAACTATTCAGAAACCAAAAAGCATAAAATGCGCCATTTGGAAAGGAACTTGTTGATACCCCTTACTGACTGGAGAGATCGTCATCTGGAAGTTCCCCAAAACTGACAACAATCTTCATTTCATAACACACCATTAGCCTCAACTACAAAGGCATGGAAATCAGGATGCAGATATTTTTTTCATGGAGTCAAAGATTTCAAAAAATAGACTCTGGAATGGTTACTTGTTCACAAATATTTTGAAAACAGTCAGAAGCTGTTTGGGCACCTATGCTTACAAGGACAAAAGGCCAAGAAGAGGTCGCTTGTCCTGCTTTTCTTGTCACTAATGACATTTTTTTCCTCATTGTAAATGACTTTGCACTTGCTGAAAAACAGAGTTAAAGAGGACTAATCGGCGAGCTTCTAATGAGTCATTGTCTCCATATGACCTCAAAAACTGTCAGGCACGGTGCACAATGTGTCTAGATGTTGTTTGGTGTTCATCTTGTTTTCACTGTTGGAAAGAAGAGCAGCGTACACTGTTTAGGGATGTTCCATCCATGGTGGTTTCAAAGCAATTCTTAGAGGAACCATTTATTTCTCCTTCCTGAAGGGATTTCTGATTGTGGACCTTGGCATTGGTGTAATAGAATAATTTCTATTTGGAGAGACTGAGTACCCGGGGTGAAAGTGAAGCTTCCTTCAGCTTGAAGTTTTGTGTCCTTTATGGGACCATGTTGGAAAGTACTGCCTAGAAATACTCAGAGAACAGCACAAATGAGCAGTTCCTCCACACGTGGTGCATCAGAGTCATTAATTGCATGAGACTGTGTCCTAGAAGTTGCTCTTCCAAGAGATTAATCAGACTGGATGAATTTTAGCACTTCAAAGGGTTGTTGTCAAAGTAATAAGATCATAGTCTAACCAATTAAAATCACTTGTATTTTAAATAAAGTAACATCCTTCCTATAAATGGCGGCTCATTTTTTCAGTCTCTCATACTCGATGGAAGAGAAATTCATGCCACTCTTGTAGCAATTCTGTTAAACAGTAATTCAGATAGGCTTTATCCTTCAGGATAGAAAGGGATTTCAAATATACAAGTGCAAAATGGAGTCAGACCCATTATCCAAGGCAGGGAAACAGGACAACATGATAATTTCCAGAGGAGTCCTAACTTAATTTTTCCCCATTCATGTTTGTGTTCTTAGAAAATGATCCAAGTTATGTAGTAATCAATGAAGGATTCAGAGTAAATTCCAATTATTGATTTTCCTGGTAGTTGAGAACATCTCTTCTTTCTTTTACCATGCTTCTAATCTCACAGGCTGAGTTTTCTTCCCTTCCAGTACCACAGCTGCGTGGAGCATAACTAGTATTTCTGGTTTAATCATGCACTGTAGTGGACAGGGAGCTAAACTTATGCATTTATACCTTATTATGAAGAACAGGATCAACTGCAGGCTCACACATTCCAGGATAAAAACATCCAAAGGAACCATTGTATTCAGGTGGCCTGACCTGTGGTGTAGTACACACCTATGGACCTCCCTGAATTCATCTGTGTTAGAAGAAGATAATATAGTTTCCAGGTCACTGTGATTTTGCTGTAAGTGCTGTAGAACCCTCTGCAATTGCTATTCCAATTTTTCTGTATTTAAATGGTGGGTCTCAGCCTAGCTTGGTTGTCCAACTAAAGACTTTAGTCTGTAACATTTGTCTGCATGAACAAAGATCTCATTATCCACTAATATGTTCAATTCCTACCCATCCCTACAGGTGAGAATGATTAGTACTCAGCTGAAGAGGAATATTTGAAATATTAAGCACAATATTTGTTCCAATATTGCAATGAAAGCATTGTGACTCCCCAAAGCAGCCACAACTATGAATTTTACCAGGTGTTCACAAATGTCTTCATTCTCATTTTTTCAGCCTAGAAAGGACAGTTATGCTTTTGTAATTTGCCTATTCCCCTAAATATTGGGAATTGCAATTAAGTGATTTGTACATACAAGAACTTTTCTGGTAAATACATCCCCTCTTGAGTGAAGAAAGTGTAGAGGAGACCCATTGGGATGCTGGAAAATGGGAGAAATAAAGCAGAAGTCCTGTGTCCTGTAGCCAAAGGGTCTGGAAGTGGTTATGTGAGAGGGTAAAAAACCCAGAAAGTTCTTTAAAAGGCTCTAATTATATCACTTTCAAGACTGAGGTCATTGTCAGCAAAGTAAGCCATGCTGTTGCAGCCCAGAAATCCAACCACGTCCTGGGCTGCTTCCAAAGCACCATGGGCAGCAGGTGAGGAAGGGGATTCTTCCCCTCTGCTCCTCTCTTGTGAGACCCCACCCGAAGGGTGGAGTGGGACTTTTGACAAGGGTGTGGTGATAGGACAAAGGGGAATGGCTTTAAACTGAGAGTACCTTTAGATCCAATATTAGGAAGAGCTTCTTCCCTGTGAGGATGGTGAGGCCCTGGCACAGGTTTTCCAGAGAAGCTGTGGCCCCTGGAAGTGTCCAAGGCCAGGTTGGATGGGGCTTTGAGCAACCTGGTCTAGGGGAAGTTGTCCCTGCCCGCAGCAGGAGTTTGGAAAGAGAAGATCTTTAAGGTCACTTTCAACCCAAACCATTCTGTGATTCTATGATTCCCCATAGAAATTCTGTTTGAAATTTACAACATTTCGTGTTCTAATGAAAAATAAAAAGATAACGTGTGTATCTGGACTCTGCTTCTCTTTGATTTTGTGGTATCTTGGCTCTAAGAAGTTTTCTATCAGTAGAGCACCCAAGAGTTTCCAAAGGACAAGAGATGCAAGACAAGTAAAGCAGTAATTGGATGTAATACTCTCCTTCTACTTTCATATAAATCAGTCCTTCATTAGGATTTGAAACAGGTGAGAAGGATAGAATAGGCAAAACTGACACCCATTTATTGCCATTAGGACTATGGTAGGTGCATGTGACTGTTCTGGATCCAGATCTGGTTGCCACCAGGCCCCCAAGGCTGTGCCCCAATTGCCAGCTTGTGCTTTCTAAACAGAGCAAACGTGAGATGAGCCACAAACTTATTTTACTTCAGGAAAGAAAAAAGTGTTGGGTTTCTGCACTGCCCAGTTGCACATCAAAACTTGCATTTAATCTTGCCAATGAAAATCAAAAATTTAAAGGGGAATAAAGATTTTTATCACCCAGGAAAAAAAGAGACTCTCTGAAGACTCATGCTGGAAAGTGTTTGGCTTTTATCCTGTGCCAGTTAGGAAATAGAGGATGCTATTTTAACTTATATTGAGTTTATAATTTTGAACTGCAATAACAACAGTATCAAATTAAAAGTTCAGGCAGTACTAGCTTTTGCTTTAAGGACTTGATTGTATCTCATAATGCTCAAAAGCATGTAACTTGGAAAACTATCATCTTCAAGCACAGGGGTTTTCATAGTTTCTACAAGGCCATGAAAATATCTGTTGAAATTCCCTATAAATCATGTGAAGCCTGAGATGAATCTTTCATGCTTGCTGTTAGATGTTCATCTTGTCCCTTGTGAGCTTGTGATACACATTCCTTTCTGGTTTTCACTCCAGCAAAAGCTGATCCACTGCATGCAGGATGGTTCTGTGGATCTGGCTTAAAATACTACTGAATCATGTCTAGACCTCCTTTAGCTGTACAAATGCTAAATGTATATTATACCTTATAAAAGTATTATAAAAGGCAGGAGAAGCATTACAGAAGTTCCTTTCTGCTTCTGGAGCCACACGAGTCTTGGCCTTCACATTTCAGGTCACTATTAGGACACCACGTGGTCGTGGTCTTTATCCAGAAAGTTCTGATATCTCATTTCTGGCATCAGCCAAATGTATTAAATGAATAAGCATAGGTTCCAAGACATTTCAAAGACATATGGGAATAAAAAAAACCAGCACAAAGTGGAAAAAAACTCCAGGAAATGCTTATTCCAAACTTCTCAAAGTTGAGAAGAATGTGGAAGAGAGTGTGTTTGTTTAGGAATTGTGCATTGAAGCAAAGTTCTCTCAATAGATTTTTGGGGAATTTCTCTGAAAAATGCACAGGGTTGCTGCATCTCTGGGATTTCAGCTGTATTGCTGTCTAAGCAGTTTGTGGTGGAACAGATTCTGCCTGCCCACTTCCTCTCTGAGACAACTCATGAGCCACTCTGCAGCGGGCTGCGGTGTTGCACCAATTAATTTTTGTGTAGATAGGATGAGGATCTACATTCCCTCCATGAGCTTAACGTGACGAACAAGTAAAATGCAAACAAGCGACACTTTTGCAATGGCATTTTAATTTTCTTGATCCAGCCACCTGTGGTAAAGCTGGGTGGAACTCTCCCCACTAACTGCCTTTCATTCCAAACCAAACTTACCTCCAGGTGGGAGAGCTGCAGGGGTCAACAAATCTTTAGGCACCTCACTAGAGTGAGTCTGATAGAGCACACACCGGTCTTAGTATTGAGCAGGAAATTGGATAAACAAGGAGTACTTGAGATCAATGAAAAGATCTTTCAAACTATTAAGTTACACAACAGCTTTAAAGAGTAAGTAGAAGTAAGATACGTGGATATATTCCCAGGAGGAATTGCTGGGAAGTCTAAGCTAAGCAAGAAAGGGAAGATCTCTGGAGATGCCATGGAGCTACTGGGGCTCCTCTGAAATACTTAGGGATGTTGCTACCAGAAAGAAATTCTAATTACACCAAACAGAGATGGACAGGGAGAAAAAGTGGGACAGCATCAGTCATAAGGTTGTTGTGGTTGTTTGATGGATCTGTGAAATACTTAGGAGTGTAATATACAGATAATCTACTTTTGACATGAAAAGGGGCCTTCTGAATGGATGAATGGCAAACCTGCTTATCTCCAATCTCATTAATATGAACCTGAAATTTAGTAGTTGTTATCATATCTGTTCCTGTCTTTTCTCCAAGACCGCTTTGAAACCCATGTGCTGTGATGTGGGAAGGGTAGAAGGAAAATGAAGGCCTGGTTGCAAAATAAAAACCATGCTTCACAGTGTGTCAAGAATCTCGTGGCTTTCTTTTCTCTAGTCTTTTGAAAACCAGTCTTTTATAAATTTCTCTCAAAGGAATGTATGAAAGTGATGCATCTTGGAATATCAGCTTGGCTACAGCAATAAATTGCAGCTTCATACACATTTACAGTGAATTTCCTACCCACCAAGCAATTAGTTATCTGGTAATGTTTCCCCTTTGTCTCACTTGTACTCTGATATGATACCTTTGTGTTTACTCATTGACTCACAACTGAGACCTGGAAAACATTACTGAAGAGTAACTGTACAAAGCAGACTATTAAAAAAATCCCGACCAGTTCTTGCACATTCATTTATAAGTGTAAAACACTCCTTTCATCCTCGTCTGTGCTTTGTTGTCTAGAAGGTCTCCCAAGATGCCCTCTTTTGAAGACTGAAGAGGTAATTTATTTGTTTCTCTTTGGCTTGATAGAAAATAAATAGTTATGATAGTGTGCATAGAAATAGGGAGCTGAAATTGCAATACAGGCAGGAATAAATATAGTAGCAGCAGTATTTTCCATGCAGTTTTTCATTCCAAGGGAAGACTGGTTGTATTTCCAGGTGATATGTGAAATATATCAGACTCAATTCTTCTTTGTTTTCCAGTTTGTGGCATCTTCTTCTCTATAAGGTCCATGTGAAAAGCTTCGAACAGGTGTGATAAAATGTTACATCTGGTTTAAAATGTTATGAATGAGTTCACTATGAGGGAAGCAAAGATGGGCTCCAAAAGCTTTGCTTTCAACTCATCTTGCCATTCTGGTTTGAACTCATTTTTTCAAAAAGGTCTTATCTCTCCTTGCATAAAAGATAGGGTAAAATGAGACCATGTTGCACCAATTTGCATTTTAACCTCCCTCCAGGAGAGGTTACTTGGTTACATGAAGTACCATGCCTTTGGCTTCACTGTTCTCAAAAAAACTTGTAATGGATCCAGATTAGAGTTTAGGATTATGAATATTGTATTTCAGGATAAATAGTAAACTATGCCTAACAAAGCATTTTTGGTTAAGAAAATAAAGCTATGAAATAAAGTAGATAAAAAAGGTTGGAGAAGAGTTAAAAAGGGATATTTTTCATGAAGACAAATAATTTTTTTTTCTCCTTAGCATTTAATTCTCCTCCTCTCTTGGATGTGACCTCTTCCATCCTAGTATCAACAATCCACTGCATTAATATGATGTTTGCTCCCTTTTCTAGATGATTAATGAAAGTACTCAATCTGCAGTTCACTAATTAAAGTGGACCTTGGTAAGGACAGCCTAGATGGACATTAGGGAATGGAAAGAAAGTAGGAAGAAATCCTGCTTGGTGAGGATTTCTGGGTAGAAAAGGTTTATGTGATGAAAATTGACTATCTGAAGTAAGAGAAAGTACTGAAGTTCCTGACAATTTGGTGATGTGTCACAATCCACCAGAAACCAAACAGCTCAGCCTATGTTTAGCAAAGAAGATGTGGACAACATCATGGTCCAGTGTCTACCAGACAGGAGTATCTGGGATTCCACACCCTGAATCTGCCAGCAGAAATGATCACAAGTTTTCCAGTAAATCTCAGTTTACCTAAAAGCTTATAATACACAATGCTTGTGAAGACTCATTAAAAAGGTCTTCATTTAGATTACCATATGCTGTAAAGCAAAATAGGATTTGTGAGTAAAGCAGGGTCTTTGCCCAGAAAGTCAGAAAATTGTATTGAATTTGTCATTTGACACTTTTTCATCTGAAATTTTCATTACTTAGACACGAAAAGGTGCAATTTATAATAAGAGTAAGAGTAAAGAGTAATGCCAAAATAAAATCATTTGTTTGAAGGATGCCATGAGAAAAAAGAATCATATTTATCAGGGAACACACTGGTGAGGAAATATGAGCCCTTTAGCTCACATGTTCAAGGAAAAGAGGAAATGTCCTCAAGTTGTGCCAGGAGAGGTTTAGATATTAGAAAAAACTCCTTTCCTGAAGGGTTTATCCAGCATTGGAAACAGCTGTCCAGTCACCATTCCTGGAGGTATTTAGAAGATGTGTAGGTGTGGCACTCAGGGACATGGTTTAGTGGTGGGATTGGCAGAGCTGGGATAATGGTTCGACTATATGTTCCTTAAGTTTTTTCCAACCTAAAGCATTCTATGATTCTGTGATCCTATAATTGGTATTTTTAGTCTGCTACCTGTCTCCCACAACTTTGCAAATGTTGCTTGCTTTTCTCAAAAGCAAAAAATATGTAAACAAGCTTAATGTCTTGAGGCAAGTTATTAGAAGACTTGAACTCCAAAAGTTGATATATCAGCACCAGATAAGAAAGTGAACAGAGTATGTCTGGATTGAGTGAGAATAATTAAAAAGAAAATCTTAAAAATTACCCAGATGATTTTGTGGCAATGAAATAGTACAATCAATCTCCAGTAAAACCTCTGCAGTGTGCTGACACAGGTTCTGTAGCCTCAGGTCAGCCTCGGTTTGCTCAGTTGCAGATCCATCTGGCTAGCAAGTTTCCTAGCTTGAATCATAAATCATTAAAAAGTTATTCCGTTATTCCAAGCACTGATGTTCCAGTTTGCTGGTGCTCTTCTCATGCAGGGGCATAGCACAGTTAAACAGGTCATTGTTTGACTTATGCAGCAATTCTGTGAGAGGCTGGTAAAATGTTCAGAATCACTAATGCCCATTTTGTGTCCACTGGCAATGACCCCTCTGTGAGAGGCTCAGAAAAGCACAGCTTGTGCTGAGATTTACCACTAGGAGCAGCTGAAATCTCTGCTGTTGCTAGGTAGATGTTATGGATGAAGGCAATATTGTCTGTTAGTTAAGCAAGAAATGTTCAGCATGACCATATCTCTGATATTTTATCTTCTCCACCAATCCCAATAGGCATTGCAGATGTGTGCTGGAATTTTCTGGAGACATCCTGCATTCTTGCAGCCTCCCTTTTCTGGGAAGCACTTACTGTGTCTTCCATTGTAGTGGTTCCTGTACACAATGACATCTTCCTCCTAGAAATTCCCAGATAGATATGTAGGAATACAAGTGGGGCACAGGAAACAGGAGCAATGACACTGTAACAGCACCATAAAAAGCAGCCCTGAATGAATGTACTGGACATCTGACCACTGTTCATTACCAGAGAACTTGGCTGCCACATCCTGATGTTGTCCTGAAGTTTCATCAAGACAACTTTGGTCCTGGGGTGGAAGATGAGGGAGTTGAACACATAAATTGTCGTGAACATCGACCTTCACCATGTTCTTAACTAATTTGCTAGACCTTTACTTCCAGTTGTTGATGTTAATTGATGCTGTTTCTACAGATGACTCAATGGGCTGTTGTTCAGGGCCAGCTGGCTGTGTGGGGGGAAGGAAATGTCAGGATTGTACGTATGTCAGGGATTAAAAGGGTCTCATTTGTTAAAAATGTGTCCAACCAAACAAGGCCCTCTACCTTCATTGGCCTGCCTAAGAAATAGGGCCGAGTAATTTTGTATGACTGAGATGTAGAAGGCAGCAGAAAAACCTTGAACATGCATCAGTAGTGCATAGTTTCCTACACAAGGGGAATGGAGGGGCTTTCAGCCATGATATATTTGGAGAAGCCAGTGAGTGACTAATGGATGAGTAACTGCATGCTGGCTTAATTGCAGTGCCTGGATTTGTGCATATTGAGTCTTTGTGGGGACCTTTAATATGTACCTTCAGCTTTCAACCTACTTCTGAGCCTCCCCTTTGACTGTTCAGATCCTCCCTCTCCCTCTAGTCCTCTGAAGTACATGCAAATAGCACACAGGAAATACCCTGGACCATGAGAGGGACAAGTTTGGCAAAATCTGTAATACGTCCCTCAATAAAATTCAGAGTAAATGATTTTGTCAAGCTCCCTTGTCCTGCCTTTGTTCCAAACACACCTACACCAGCTGCATTTTGCATCGTGTCTCTGGGGCAAGCTGCATCCTTAAGTTACTCCCAGGAGATAAAGAATGAGCAATGCCACAAGGAGAGCTGGGACTGCAGAGGAAATCTGAAAGTAAATGGAAAAAGTAAATGGATGGCTGCAAAGCTGCAGTACCTGCTTCAAGTGTGTGACATCAGCCAGCACTGAAAAACACCAGCTCAGAGTGGCACTGCTGTCAGCTCACACACTTCAGAAGACCAGTTTTCTCTTGGATCATATTTTTTAACAGTAAATCACAGTGTATAAAGCTGACTACGCCATTAAATCAAGAGTCAGATAATCCAGCTATTCACTTAGAAGGAAACTTCCTTGATAATTAACATAAATAAAGCCTTTGAGGCTTGTAGGTGTCAGACCCAAGGCTCAAGGGAGAAAGTGAGAAAGGCAGGCAACTGTGGATGGCAAAACAGGAGGATCATTAAAGTGGGTTGGAAACGGACCTGTCATATTTAGTTTTGTTGGCAATTTGGTTATTAAAGGAATTAAAGTTTGAGGATGTTAGAGAATAAATGGCTTGTTTTACAGTGCTGTGAAGGGAGCTGCAGACTCCAGTATGTCATACTCATCTCTTTCAGAAATCTGGAGGAAAGGCTGTCCTGTTGGTGACTGCAGTTTGCTCACTAGGCTTCATCTTTGGAAGCAAAAAAATTGTCTTATCAATGGCTCAGATTTTTTCGTTCTTCCTCTATCACACTACTTCTGTGTCATAAAAATAACACCTGGGACTAGTTCAAGAACCAGTGAAATTCCCTGTTGAGGAATATGATCAGTGATGTTTTTCTGGGGAAAAAAATTGCAGAGCAGGTTATAGAGACTGATTCCATGGTGGTAGAGAGTAGTGGGGCAGTGCAGGTTTAGTGCACCTGAAGCAATGAGAGGCAGTGGGGCAGCTGTTCCTCACTCAGACCCGTTGGTGTCTCCTCTCCACTCAGAAAGTGATTGTGATGTACACAGACAGGATCTGGGTGAAGTACCTGTACTCTAGTTTGGGAACACTGGTTTGGATGACACCAACTTGCAAGAGCAGCTCTGATCAGGAAGGATGTTTTTAAATATCTCCTGCAGCTGCAGATTTGCAGCAGCTGTTTCAGTCCCTCTGAGGACTTCTGCTCCTATATAATCCTCCCAGTGTGGATACCTGAGATGATTGTTCTTTTTTGGGGTGCTTGGAGACACCACAGATAGAGAAAGGTGTTACTGTGACCTTCAAAAAACGTGTAAGAAACTCAGTCAAAATGTACATTCTTGTGCTTTTAAATATTGCCTGAAGATTTGTGAGCCCTAGATGGGAGACAAGAAGATATTTCCCCCCTACTTGAATTTGTAAAGCATCACCCAAGGGCACTGGATATAGTCAAGAAACAAACCAGGCAGAGGAGTTAATGCAGCTGAATGTGACCAGCCCTAGTAGCTTGAAAGAAAACCCATGAAGAAGGGCTTCAGCCCACAGGTGTCTGACAGTTTGCAGGCTCTGTCTCATCTGGCTTTGGAATCAATCCAATTCAAAGGCAAAACTGGCACAATGTGCTTGGGAAGGCACCCAGAACCAAACAGGCTGCTGCCAGCACCATCACCAGGGCATGGCACAGAAGTATCAGGCTAAACTGAGGCACACGAGTAAGAGTGAGGGTCAGACAAGAGTTTGCCTGGCTTCTCTTTTACTTTTTTCCCTTTCACTACTTTGTTTTCAAAGAAATTCCAGGAATCATTAAAAAAAAAAAAAATCTCTTGACCTCAAATCCTAGAGAGGATTGATTTTTTTTTTCATGCTTTGAGAGAGATTGCTGGTGCTGGCAAGTGACTCACTAAACAATAGACCTCTCTGAAGCATTGCTGTGCCTGTGAGAGGAGTACAGGAGGGTTTTTCTAGAAAAAAGTAATTTGATTTTTTCATTCAATGTATTTTAAATCTCCTTTCTTTCATTTTTTCTTGGTGTACTTCAAACTGTTTCCAGAGATTGCTGTAGAACAGCTCCTACGGGAGAAATCAGTCTTTTTTTTTTTAAGTCATCAGTTAATTATTTAATATTTTAGCAGCGGAAAAACCCCTTACCTTTTAGAGAGGTATGCCCTTTTTTGTGAAGCTTTTTTCTGTTAAGCCTCTGAAAATGGACAGGTGACGGAAAACTTGAACCCAAAATCTTACCTATGAAACAAGGAAAAGTTTTGCAATGTATTTCTATGTTGAATTGTCTCTATTTTGTCCTCCATGATACACATCATTGTGTGATTTTGCTTGAGACAATTTGGTTAATTCAGAGTGACAGCATCCCAGAGCTTTAATTTAAATTCATTTCTTGGAAGACTCTGGGTGAACTCTCCTTTTATAAACCTGAACTTACCTGGAGTGAAGGTCTGTCAAACTTTCCTTCTTCATCCAGCACGAAGCCTTCAAAAGGGTTTATGGCTGCTCTCCATAGTGGAAGAACTGACACCTTCATTGCAAGGTGGCTGTAACCATTAGGTAACCTTGCCAGAAAAGCCAATTAATAAATGCTCTGATAACGGTGACAAATGTTAATGTTCCACTTTTTCTGATTGCTACGGAACACTGAATGGAGAGATGTCTGAAAATTGTCTTCTGTCTGAGATTTCACTCTGCCACGGAAGTCTTTTCCAGGACAAGAGAGAATTTTTTGCAATCCCAAAATTATAAGTACAAAATAAAAGGATTGTAATACAAGCAGAGTATAAGGGAAATGTGTTTTGATGTACTAAAGGGGTTATTTAATTGCTGCTTTGAAAATCCCACATCTCTTTGAGTATGTGTCCTGTTTGAAGCATGACTTATGCTCCAAGTTTCTCAGTGTAGGAAGTTCTTGGTGTGCTCCCAGAGAGGAAAAAACTGAGGGTTAATTTCCACCCTAGACACTGGCTCAGGAAGCAAGAGACATCATCCTCTCAAAATCTGCATGTAAAGGCACCGGTCTGATTTAGGTGGTCTTGGTCTCACTTAAACTTTTTTGCTTAGTGCTTTCTACCAGCTTGATGTGTCTGAAGCCTGGACTGAGCCCATGGGAATCATAAAGCCCAAACCCATAGGTGGGGCTTGGGCATGAAACACAAGGCTGGCAGACACCAGGTCTTGTGCAAATATTGGTGGAGAAAGAAACTGGAGGTTCAGTCCCCAAATACCATGACCCATATGGGACAGGCATATAAGAACTGCTCTTTTAACTTGATACAAAACTATCCCAGAAGGAATTTCACTGTGGATCCCAAAATCTGTGGCAATGATGTGAAAAAATAAGACAGCCCTTGCCATACAGGTTCTAGGGATACGTGTAACATCATAAATGCACGGACAGAATATGAAACAGCACCTCCAACTGTAAAATCTAATTGCGGTTTTATCAATGCAACGTTCTCAGCTTGAAGGATGGAAAACAAATAAACGTAGAGGTGGAGGTGACTGGAACTCAAGGAGGTGAGGAGAGAAGGGGACAGGACCAGGCAGGTCACAGGTGTTGAAGATCAGAAGCTTTCACGCACACAAGAAATGATTGTTGAGTGAAGTGTGCTAATTCAGAAGGAGAAATTCAGGTATGCACATAGTGAGAAAATTAAAGACACAATTCCTCATGGATCCTTTGACACCACAAATGAAGATTTATTTTATTGCAGCTGCTCTGTGTGAGCTAAATTGATTTTACTAGACGGTCTCCAACAGACATTCCAATCACTTTCCTCTATGCAGTGAAGGACAGTGACATGAAAACCTTTGAAGGTAGATGCAAGAAAGAGATTCCTATTTGAGGTGGGAGTTCAGTTCAGAGTCACCTTTGAAATGAAAAAAGACTTTTAAAATCTTTTAGTCAGAGAAGGCGGGGTAGAGAAAGCCAATAAATATTGATGAAGAATGAAACTGAGCATATGACACCACATTCATTAGGTTGCTCTCTCCTGAGCTTCTGGGATGTTTTATGCATTTTAAATTAACTAGTTTAGCAGAGGCCAGGTTAATTCCTACCACCTGGAAATGTGCACATATGTATGTATCTATTGAATGTCTTTCTGGAAGCAGGAGGTATTCATCAAATGTATAATTTGCTCTGTAAATTTTCATTTTAAATTGAAAAATGTTTCATAAATAATGACTTGAAGCCTCAAGAACATGAGGCCAACAGTGATATAAAAAAACATGAGGAAAATAAACATACACACATGCAGAGAGAAACGACCACAACGAGGACTATGGAACACATTAAGGCAACTTTATGGCAACCTTATTATACCATTTCTGTCCCCGTTGTGCAGGGAAATTAATCCATTCAATGTTTCCTGTTGAGTTCTCTGACAATTTTTATGGCAAATTTGTGTTGAAAGAAGTTCTAAACATTTTTTCCACAGATATGCTTTTATCCCAGCTTTGACACCGACTCCTCCTGTTGCCTCAGGCAAGTTCCATCCATTGATGAAAACTTTGAGCTTTTCTAGAGTTGGTTTGCTGCCTTTGTGAAGGCTGTCATATTTATGGAATAAAGTGGTCGGATTGTACTCAAACTGCGTACAATGGAAAGTTATCCATGAGACTCCTCGTACCCACAACAGTCTTTGTTCCTTGATAAATGAGGGGTGCACTCGCTGTTCATGCGTTAATCTCATGATCAGTGCTCCAAGCTCATATACATTGATGCTCTCTGGGTCTCTCTGTTCCTTTGTGGGTTTTCTGGAGTTATTGGCCTGGTTGTGGCTCAGGCTTTACTTCCTTTGGAGCCTGTACCAAAGTACCTTGTTTAGTTAAGGGGGTGGAGTCCATCCATCTGAGGTCTGCACAACTGATAATACACATTTACAGTCTGTTTTGATATTATCCAAGCCTAATTAAAAATCAGAGGATTTCCTGATCAGCTTTTCTGTAAGAAATAATTTGAGCTCTAGATGCAAGCTATGACAATGTTAGAAATCCTTGAATGCTTTTACCAGTCTACTGCTGACACTCCTGTTGGCACATCAGTCCCCACATCATTGTGAAACCAAACTGAAGTCAGTTCAGACAGAGCTCAGTTCATTGCTTTCACCTTGAAATGAAAGTCAAGTTGGAAAACTGCTGAAACCAGTTGTTTGTTGCAGCTTTTTCACAGTGCCTGCTTGCTTCCTGGATGTCCGTGATGCTAGAGTTGGCACATTGGCCTGATCCTGCCTCCTCAGCATTGGGTCTGGGGAAGAGCACTGCAAAATTTGACATGAAAGAGGTACCACCACTTTCGTCCTTTGATATCTCAGGCTGCTGTTTGCCTTCATTCATGTTTTTTTCAACCTTGGTGGTCTGTTTCAAGCAATGGAGCAACCCCTAAAATTAAAGGGGACTGTTGTGTTCCCAGAATTGCTGCCGGTTGCAGTGTTATCGTGGCTGGCTCCTGGCACTGCTTTCAGATTCATGTAGCCTTGTCGCTCTCTTCAATTCCCTCAGAGGAGGTTGTAGCCAGCTGGGGGTTGGCCTCTTCTCCCAGACAACCAACAACAGGACAAGAGGAAATGTCCTCAGGCTGTGCCAGGGGAGGTTCAGGTTGGACATCAGGAAGAATTTCTACACTGAGAAGGTCATCAAGCATTGGAATGAACTGCCCAGGGAAGTGGTGGGGTCACCATAGAAATGACTGGACATGTCACTTAGTGCCATGGTTCGGGCTTGATGATCCTGCAGATCTCTTCCATCCTTAATGGATGGAATAGAATCCCCAGGAATTCTATGATTCTAAGGTTCTGTGAAAAGCCAGGCTACACAACCCTGTAATGCACACTGGCTATTGTTCTGACTTGTTTCCTTCTGTTGCCATTTAGGAAGTCCATGTGCTTTCCAGTAGAAAAGGAGGTGTTAGATACCAGAATGTGGGGATGTCTTGCATTGTACAATCACTCTCAATTCCCCTATATCATACACGAAATTAACCCTTTGGCGTGAAATTATAATATTTAGCCACCACAATGAGCACAGAGATCTAGCAATGTTAGAGGTACAACCAGTTAAGGATGAGATTCCAGCTGAAAGCTTCATGTGTTTAAATCCCACTTTAATTCAGAAATGTTTCCTGACTTTCATGAATATCTGTGTTATTTATATGCTTTTGCTAAATACCGTTGATGAAAACTTTTCAATCTGTGCACTGTTTGCAAACTGCTCCTTTCAAATCATCACTATTCATCATATGTGTAAGCTCACGTGGTCTGGTTTCTTGCAACGTGCCTGGATGCCTGAGATACATTCACAGGAAAATAATGAGCAGTATTTCTTCAGTGCAATCTGTTTAACATTCAGAAGCATTTTCAGATTGGGAAACAGTTCTCCAATTCACAACTAAGCAGGAGAAAAGTGAGACCTGTTGAATAGAAGAGCTCTAAGTTAGAATCTAAATTAGATTTGATTATTCTGAAATATATCCATGAATATTTTACTTAGTCAAAAGTACGCAGTAAAATATTTAAAAAAGCAGGCCTGACCCAAGATAGAAGTAACTTCAATATTCAGTATGAATAATGGCAGAGACTTGATGTGGTTGGATTTCTCTCTGCATTCATATTATGCCCTTGGACAATACCAGCATTTTTCATTATTGCAGTATCTGACAACACAGAGATGCATAATCTTTACAAGTGAATGTGTTTGAAGACCCAAGGTCCAAGAGCAACAAAACACGGGCTTCTTTCCTCAGTCATGTTAGGTTTAACATAAAGATTAGCCTGACCACATCCAAATTTTCCTCAACTACTCTTTCACAGAATACCAGAACTAGAACCAAGTTCCTCAGTTCCCAACACCATGCTCTGAATTTGTTTTAAAAGGTACCTTCTCAAAGTTATTAATTCCAATCGTACTTAATCTAAAATATGGGGGTTTTAATGTTTGAAATTATAATTTTTTTAAGACTTATAATGATATAATTGAATTTTGTTAATTTTCATTATCTTTCATTCATTTAATTTCATTCATTAATTGCACGAATGTTTTTGACATAATAATTTTATTATGGCAATAATGTGAAACACCAAACATTTATTTGTTCGAAGAAATTGAAATTTACTCAATTATCAAAAGAACTGCATTTATACAGTGCTTTTGCAATTTCTTTTACCCAAAGAAGTTTGCATAGAAATTCTATAACAAAAAAAAAGGGAAAACGATTTCAGAAGGGAAGAATTATGTTTTGACAGTTGCTTGAAAAGAAGAAAGAGATTATAGAGCCAGAAAATGAGAGTTGTGAAGTGCTGTGCTTTCAAAAATGACGTGGAGACTGTATTGAAGAGCATGATACAGAGTAGAGAAGACACGTAGCTGAAGAGTGGAAGCTGGACAGAAAGTGTGCTTTGGTATGGTAATCTGTTGAAATCCTCAAGAAGTGAATCAGAGCTCTATTTTAATAGAATATGAATGATTTATACATATCTCACAACCTACTCTCAAAAAACATAAGCAAAAAAATCCAAAACGCTCTTAACCTTTTTGACACGATCAACTCCACATCACATCTCTGCTGTGAAACTTTAATGTTCTTTCGGGCTTCTCTCCATCTGCAAAATGATTATGGCAAGCACCTGAACCTCTTTAGCAAGTCTTACAACAGCTCTTTTTATTTGTTCCGCTTTGTGGTTTCTGCAAGTAAGGTACACAGTCAGCACCATTTAACGGGGCTGTTTGAAGTCAGACGCCTTGCACTTTTTTTTGGTGGCAATAACTATATATACTCTAGTAAATAGAAGGTATAAAAGCACAAGTGTAAGTGGAAAATCTTGATCTATTCAGGCTTCTGAGTAGCATTTAAGCATTAACTCAGGAAGGAATAGTGTGGAAATCTTGCATATTCTTTCACTCTTCGTTTCCTCGGTACCTAAAAATATTCCTTAGCTTCACCATTAAGCCAGGCATGATGAGGGCAAGGTAAGCCAGCATGAAAGCAGAGGTTGCTCTTCTTTTTCAGAACGAAAATATCCAAGTAAATCAGTATGTACTGACATACATAACCAAGGATCTGGGTTGTGTTCAAGGAAGCTGTGAGCTGGGGGTGGTTTCTTGGAAGGGGAAGAGGATTTGTGTAACTTTGGGGAAGAAGCACTATTTTGGGAAGTGGCTCTTTCAACTGCAAGGAGCACAGCATTTGGAGACTCTTATTGCTCCAATAAACCTCAGTATCCAACAATTAGCAAATCCTAGTTAGGAGCTTTTTTCTCTGAATGTATTCTGCATGTTTGTGTCTTCTCTTTTATTCATGTACAAATGAACACTACAAAGATTATCCTTTCTTCTATTCCTTTTTTTTTTCATTGAAACAAGTTAATCAAAACTATTTTTAAAATTTATTTTTTCCCCTTCACTGTTCTCTCTCAGCTTCAGTTGATAGGTTTCCAAGCCTGCTTTCTCATGTCCTGTAAATAAAACAAAGGGATGAGAGTTGGAATATTTCTGATGCACTTATATAAGATGCACAGAGAACAAATTCCAAAGGAGACAATCACAGATGTCCTCAGTATGGAAGACTACATTTGGCTTAAGTTCCAGAATTAATGACTGTGCAGTTAGTTATTGTTAAAATTGGATTTACTGCCAAGTTTGTTAAAAAGCACCAGTAATTAATATTGAAAATATTTTCTTCCTATATAAGCTAATGCGTTCGTATCTTGGGAGTCAGCTTGCATCATGATTTGATTGCTACAGCCCAGATTTTATTGGCATCTTTGGTTATTCTTTTCAAACAATTGTCTTAGTGTTTTCATTTGATCAGTTAAATTTTTAGTTACTCAAAAAAAAAGTTATTCTGATGCCAAGTAGAAGTAGCTCGTGTATAACAGAAACTGATAATTTAGTGGAATGACTGTTCTGGAGGATGAGCAGAGTTTGGAGAGAAAAGCTAAGGACCACGGCAGTCAAAGCTGCTCTTTGGAGTACAAATGAGGCTCCTTCACCACAGCATAATGAAAGAAATGGGACTCAAAGTTACTCAAAGAAACCTTTCCAATTAAGAGAAGAATTTATTACACTTGAATCAGATGCTAACAAAGGAAAAAAATGTCTCATTTTCAATCTAGTTTCTCGGGAAATTACAGAAATTATAGAACCAGAGAATCATAGAATATTCCAAGTTGGAAAGGACCCACAAGGATCATCCAAGTCCAACTGGCCCTGTACAGGACAGTCCCGAAGAGTCACACCAGGTGCCTGAGAGCACTGTCCAAACACTTCTTGAACTCTGTCAGGCTGATGCTGTGACCACTTCCCCAGGAAACTGTTCCAGTGCCCAACCACTCTCTGGGTGAAGAGCGTTTCCCTAATATCCAACCAAAACCTTCATTGCCAGGACTGGACTCCTCGGATTCCTATCTGCGGTCACCAGAGAGGAGAGATTGGTGCTGGCCCTCCTCTTCTCCGTGTTAGAGAGCTCTTGACTGCTATGAGGACTCCCCTCAGTCTCCTCTTCTTCAGGCTGAGCAGACCGGTTCACATCAGCCACTCCTCATGCGGCTTCCCCTTAAGGCCCTTCACCATATTTGTAGCCCTTCTTTGGATGCTAAAGGAGATAAATGTGGTCTGCAAGGCTGTTAACAAACACTCATGTTGGGATATGCAGAGAAAGCTACAGCAGGTTTTGTTAGCCAGAGGAGGACTCAACTCAACCTCAGTCAAGGTTATAATGATGGCAGGAACTGTGGACTCCCTCCTCCTTTCTCAGCCTGCTCTCATGAGGAAGATAAAACACTTGCTTAAAAGACACCCTTGCTACATCCTGAGCAGGAGTACATGGGATCATTAGCTTTAAACTGACAGATTTTCTAGCTGGATTTCAGTGTCTTGTTGGTTTGTTTTGTTTTTTTTTTTTTTTCATTGCTGCTGTTGTTGCAAAATTGGGTGATTTTATGACTGTCTGATGAAAGGGTAAGACTCAAGTTCCAAGTCCATCACTCAGAGACTCTGTGGTCTAGTAACTCCCAAGAGTCAGCCAAAACTCTTTATTGAACCTCATCTTCTGCTTTGAATTGTATAAACGTGTTTCTCCTCCTGCTAAAACTTTGATGAACTTCCCCTCAACAGCTGCATGGAAGAAATATTTGATGGAAGGCTCAATTTCAAACTGATGCCACAGACTCCAAACTATCTTTCCAGAACCAAGGTCTTGCTAATTGCCCTATAGCTTCTTCTTAATGTCTGAAAATAAAACATTTAAACAGGTTTCAAATTGCTTCTCTTGAAAGCTGGGTATTAATTAAGTTTGTTTCTATGAAAGCACCTTAAGCATCTTTGCCCACTCACTTTCTTATTTGTTTATGCACTTGCGCTATAAAAATAATTCATTAAAAGAAAAATGGAAATCATGTTCAGATGCAGAATAAAGTCTCCTCCGTTACTGAGCTTGAAATGCTGCCATAAAAAGCAAGGCTTTCTGATGAGACACATTTTGTAATGTTTAATGAAAGGTAAAATGAAAACTTAAAAAAAATGATAGATCATAAAAAATCCCATACTTAATGCAGCACAAGGGAGAGAGATTCATTGTTCTGGTGCATGCACATTTAGGAAGGGTTTTCTGTGGCATATCTTCTTTAACTCAATTGACTTTACAAAATCTGTTTTAGGTGCAGAGTAGCAGTGATTTTATTTTTTTCATTCTTCGTATTACCATTCAATTATCTTCCTTTTGTAATTTTT
>VZRV01000999.1:0-39500 GCA_013398115.1 Falcunculus frontatus | reverse complement strand
TATATATATACATGATGTGTGTGATTTGTCATATTCAAGTAGACAGCTAGACTGAACCTTCTCTGTTCTAGCATCCTCTAAATTTCTAAATTTCTACAAATTGTATGTGGTTTTTCTTTTGGTTCTTTGTTTATTTAGCTAATGACTATGCTTTTGTTTGAGATCCTCTGAATAGGGCATCTCACAGATCCCATGGCCATGATAGGTAGAAGATGTTTGCAGACATTCAAAACTGGACTTGACATGAACAACCTGGTCTAGTCCAACCATCTTTGAGTAGGAGGTTGGGTTAGGGACCTCCAGAGGTCCTTCCCAAACCAAATTACCCTGTGATTCTGTGATACTTTATTTCCTGTAGGCCAGCTGGGACAATGCTGGTATAAAGCTGTTAACAAAAGTAGATTACCTGTATGATTTAGTTTGGAAGGGAAGAACTCAGCAGCCTTTGCCCCAAATGCAAAGGAAGGCAAATCAACTCTTCCGTAGAAAAGACATGAATGGATTGTTTCAATCCTTATAATTTAAAATTAATAAGAGAACGATGAGATTTAAATTGTTCAAGAGATATTAAAAATGAGTGGACTTCAGAGACAACCGATTGATGATAAAAGGAGGCAATAATAAGATTATGAATAGTGAAGTAGTTCTTTTTGCTCAGAAAGTCTTTTGGTGAAGCTGAGTGAAGTGTGAGGGCAAGATTTTGGATCTAGGTTAGCAGACTTATTATTTGGCTGCAAAAGATATATATCCAATCTTGTTTTGGATGACTAGTGACAAATTTATTCATTCTCTCTTATTCCAGTCACCAGAACAGAAAAACATTTCAACAAAAACATCTACTCGACTGAATGAATTGAGCTGTGTCACACACTGGAAAGGTTGGAGTTCCTATGTCATATAAATGAACTTTTTCCTCTAGTATAGCATGTAAAAAATCCAGGTACTTTTTCTAAGTGGTTTTAGGCTCCACATTAAAATTTGTCTCTTAAAAATTCACTGCATAATTAATTTAGAATATTGCAAAAACATTCCTATGAATTTATCTATTAAGTAAACATGGTCTGGTAGTCTCAAAGGCCAGATTCTTTCCAGAAGAGAACCTCTTCAGCCCTCGAGGAGACATTTGAGAAGTCTGGACACAAAACTATAAAGGGGAGGTAAAGATTTTTAAAGGAACTAATAGGTCTAGGAAAGTATTGCAATGGAATTTGAGAACTTTATAATTTATGATTAAAAATTACATCTTAAACTTTATAATTAAAAGAGAATCATCAGATTAAGAAGATTATTTCTGTAGCTATTCAAAACTAATTCTTGCAGCTCATTGCATCTGTTGTTTTCACCAAAGATAAAAAAAAAATAAGATCATATCAGCAGAAGTAAGTGATGACAAAAGAAATGAGGTTCATTATCAAGGTAGAGGAGTATTGGATTAAAAATTAAAATACAAAAAGATTTTCTTCTCCTGAAGACTAGAAAAACTTCCATAGGATGCAATTTGGAGGAGGGTTTAAACGTTTTAAAGGTCTGTTGTAAAACCAAGTCTTCTCATCAAAAACTGAGAGAGGGAAGATGCACACCTTTAATTGGCCCACAATGACTGTGACCCACCAGAGCCAGGCTGCCAGGAGAAAACATACTGGGGTGTTTTAGGTGGGATTTCTCCCTATCCAGAGGGAAATCTTAGTGCCATTTTAACTGACCTGGAATACAATTTATATCTCTCACAAGCATTATTCAAGAGGGCTATTAAATTTAGAATATGGTTACTAGAATGGAAGAATAGAGATACTATGTTAAAAAAAAAAAAAAAGTATATATAAGCATCCTTTCTTCTGAACAGGAAAATGAAAGCTAGAAGGGATGTAATTATTGTTTATAAATATCTCCATGCAGGTAAATTCCAGGAAGAGATAGAAGCCAAAGGACAAATGGAGTATAAATTGATCATAAATATGGTTAGGCAGGGAATTAGAAGCAGCCTTGGAGGAAGGATATTAATGCAGATCAGCTGCTCTCTTGGAGCAGTAGGTACAGATCACATAACTAATTTTAAGAGAGAGTTTGATAAATGCATGACTAGTGTGATATGACACGACTTTCCATGATGATTGAGGGCTGGAACTGATTACCCAGGAGATCAGGCCCTAAGTAGATAGATAATTGGTGGAGAGAAGAGGGAGTAAGCCAAGCAGCACATTGAATTGGGACCCGGATAGAGAGAAAGTCAGAGACTGGAATTCATTTACTCATTTAGAAGGTAGATATATGGTTTAAGAGAGTCTTTTATGTTCACCCTGTAGACAACACAGAGGAATCAGCACTTTCAAAGGGCAGTTCATCCCATCAAAATAGCAGCATATAAAATCAGGGTATGTTAACTGTGCAACCTGCTCTAGGTGAACCTGCTTAGCAAGGGGGCTGGTCTAGGTGATCTCTGAGGTCTTTTTCAACCCCAGTCATTCTGTGATTCTGTGATTCTTTGATTCAGTGAGTTATCTTGTGATGAGAATTATCTTTTTCTAAGTCCTTCTTTGTTGAAAATTGCAAGAACATAAAAGGCAATCTTACAAGCCTAGATTTTCAATGGCTGTAGTTAGTTGAAATGAATCTCACCATATCTAAAGAAGAATGTTTGAATAAATAGGGAGAAACAGAGGGAGATGTGAGAAATTCTTTTGCAGAGAGGAAAATGAGGGCAGTGATTTAACCTAATTTCTGTAGTTTTATAATAATCTTGATATTTATTCAACATATAAATTACATTTGCAGGTGATTTCCTTGGCAATAAAAGTGAATTGATAATGACAGTGTGTGCCTCAGAGAAGTCCTGTTGAATATGTGTGTTAGAAGAGTTGGAAGGTAAAAACTTCATCTAAGTTTAGGAAAATCATTATTTTCTAATTTTCTGTCAATGTTTCTTAAAGTTACAAAGCTGTTGCTACCTAATTTTCAATGCATTTGTTCTGAGGAGAAGCGGAAGCTTATACATATATTTTAAGAAATTAAGTTTTGAACCAACTAACTGTCCTCTACCACATTTATTATAAACCCACACTTGTTTCTTATGTTAATCTGGGTGCCGAGTTCTGCAAAATTCTGCAATTTGTCCTCTGGTGTATCCATAGAATTATGGGCTGTATTGGAAAGGACTTCAAGGATCAACTAGTTCCAAGTTCTCTGGGATACTTGAAGGGGGTCTACAAGAGGCATGGAAAGGGACTTTTGACACAGGTATATAGGGGTAGAACAAAAGGTGACGGCTTTAAACCGAAAGAGAACAGGTTTAGATTGGACATCAGGAAAAAATTCCTACTGTGAGCATGGTGAGACACAGGAAAATGTTGCCCAGATAAGCTAAGGATGCCTTATCCCTGGAAGTGCTGAAGGCCAGGTTGGATGAGGCTTTGAGCAACCTGGTCTAGTGGAACGTGTCCCTGCCTGTGGCAGGATGGTTGGAACTGGATGGTTTTTAAGGTCCTTTCCAATCCAAACCATTCTATGATGATTCTATGATTCTTATTGCCCTTAACATCTCTGGCCAGAATTATTTTTATATGGGCATTACTGTTTCTAACCTAATCCCTGTTTGCTTAGAGAATTTCTCTGTATTCTTTCCAGATTACCTGTACTCACTTCAACCCTCTGCAGGCTCCCTGTTTGTGTTTAGGTTTCATCGTTCATCCATGAAGGTGTCCTGGCATTTTTGCCCAACTTCTTCATTGGGATGTATTGCTCCAAGGTTGGACAAGGTGATCCTTAAATGCTCATGAGCTTTCTTGGGCCCCTCTTCCCTCCAGGGCTTTATCCCATGGTACTGTACTAAGCAGATTCCTGAAGAGGCCGAAGTCTGCTCCCCAGAGGTCCATGGCAGTGAGGTTGTGCACCCTCCATGCTGCCCTAAGGATCTTGAACTCCACCATTTCATGGTCGCTGCAGCCACGGCTGCCCTTGAGCTTCATATTCCCCTCCAACGTATTCCAGGAATCTCCTGCATTTCTTATGCCCTGATGCGTTCTCCCTCCAACAGATATCAGAGTGTTTGAAGTCCCCCATGAGGACCATGGCTTGTGAACATGAGGCTGCTGCTACATCTGCTTGATGTTTCTGGTTGGGTGCCCTGTAGCAGACCCCACTATAACTTCACCTGTTCTTGCCCTTCCTTTAATCCCGACCTGTAGGCACTTGGTTGACTCCTCATCCATCCCCAGGTGAGGTCCATGCACTCCAGCAGGTCACTGGCATAGAGGGCAACACTGCCTCCTCATCTCCTCTGCCTGTTCCTCCTAAAGAGCCTGTATCCTTCCATCTTGACACTCCATTGTCATGGAAGCCATCCCACCACGTCCCTGTGGTGCCAATAAGATCACAGCCCCACAGGCTTGTGCACAGGTCTAACACCTCTTATTTATTCCCTTTGCCAACTCACTGGATGGAGTGGCTGAAATTCCTTTGTGGGGCTCTTCAGGGGCCCTTCTGTTGATGTCACCAATCTCTGGACATCTCCTGCTGGCACTGGCATCCAGCTGCTGAGATGGATTGAGGTCCTTTTCCCCTGCCCTATTAGAGGCAATTACTACAATACAGAAAGTGCACTTACAACAGTGATTTGCAATTTCCTCCAAACCACACAGACATCAAAGCTTGTGAGACACATGAATGAACAATTTCAAATGCATGCCAAATTGGGCGAAAAGACAAGGGGCAAGATCAATAGCAAATACCAAAGAAAAGGAAAACGTTTCTTTCTTATGTAAAGGAACAGTGATTCTTAGCAAAGATCATTAAATGTTGTATTGTTGCTGCCATGCCATCTAGATGCAAGAATTCTATTTAATTTCTGCAGGGAGTTCTTTGGGAGTATTCTTTTCTTAGCTGTGACCAAAAGCCAGTTCAAAATTACTTTGAAAATACCTGTCACACAAGCACACACATGCATGCCCTTTGTCTTTTCGCTTCTTCTAGAGGTCACATACTTCGCTTGCATCTTCCTACCTCCCACGCTGACTTTATGCAAATCATTAAAATGGAAGAACTACCGATATCTCTAGGCTGAAATACTGATATCAGCTGTTACCGTCTCCCAAGGCAGGTGCTCACAGCAGTGCTGGTCTCGTGTCAGGCGGCAGAAGCCAAGAAATAAAACTTTTACCACTGCCTTCTATGGTTGCCCTCACCTTGTCACAAACTCTGTGTAGTCCCAGCTGAAGTGATACAATCCCTCACGGTAGAAGTGGGCTCTTCTCAACAAGAAGGTTAAAAATCTCAAACTTCATGTTCTGACCATCGCAAGTGATGTCTCAACTATATCACTCTTCCTTTCAGGGAAGAAAATTTGGGGATTTTGTCATTTTAGAGATGTAGGAATTGAATAGAGGTGTACGAGGTACTGTCACTGCATCCACTAATGCCACTATTTCCATTTCCCATGCAAGCGATAACTGAAGGACAGAATCAATACAAAACTCCTCCTTATGCCCCATGCTTCAAGCACTCAAACTACAGCAATAACACACAGCTATCTCAGCCAGAGTTACTTGTCCTTGAAGAAGTGGATGTCCATCTGGCTTCCTAGCAATTGGCCATTACAATGGAATATTCACTGCATTGAATTTACTGAGCCTGGGCAAAGTTGGCTTGGTTGGGTTAGTTTGTTGGCGCATTTGCATTCTGCAGCAGACAGAGGTTTGTTTTAATTACTTAGAAATGTTGCATGCACACAAATCATTACCAGCCATTTGCTTGTAATGCAGACACACTAAGGGAAGAGCTTCTGCCAAGCTAGTATGACTGGGCCAGTATTTTACTGTGATTGATACCTTGCAACTGAAAAATCAGAGGGTTTTATTACTTTTCTCGATTGTTTTTGGCCTCCCAACTGCCCCTAGCATTCTGGCTTATATATTTGACCTGAACATCTGCAGCAGAATGAGAAAATGAGAGAACTCCCTTCAAACAAGCCACTCTCCCTCCAGCACTGGAGCTGCATTGTATTTCAAATGTTTAGAGCAAAGGAAGACATTAGGTAGAGTTACTATAAAAAAAAATACAGCTGGTGTTTAAAATACTCCTAAAGCTTTGTCCAATATTCATTAATACCTAGCTGGAGTCACAGAATATTTTAGGTTGGAAAAGACCTTTAGGAACATCAAGTCCAGCTGCTAACCCAGTATTGCCAAACCCGCCACTAAACCATGTCCATAAGTGCCACATTTACATGCCTTCTAAATAGCTCCAGGGATGGTCACTCTACCACCTCCCTGGGCAGCCCCTTCCAAGGCTTGACAACACTTTCAGAGATTAAATTCTTCCCAATATCCAATCCATAGCTCCCCTGTCACTACTTGATCTCAATTCCTCTTACCCTATCGCTTGTTACCTGGGAGAAGAGGCCAACACCCACCTGACTACAGCCTCATATCAGGGAGTTCTAGAGAGCAATAATGGCCCCCTTGAGCATCCTTTTCTCCAGGCTAAACACTCCCAGTTCTCTCAGCCTCTCTCTAGATCCTTCCCCAGCTCTGTTGCCCTTCTTTGGACATGCTCCAGCCCCTCAAAGTCTTTCTTGAACTGAGGGGCCCAGAAGTGACCTCAGGATTTAAGATGTGCCTCACCAGTTCCAAGTCCAGGGGGGTGATGACTGGTCCTGCTGGCCCCAATGTTGCTGATACAAGCCAGGATGCCATTGATCTTCTTGGCCACCTGGGCACACTGCTGGCTGGAGATACTTGTGGTTGGACGGTGCCTGGGGCAATCACCAGTAATAACACGTATAAAGAGAGTCTGTGTTCAGACATCCCATCTCCAGTCATGCCAGTTGTACAAACACAGAGTAAATGGTTGTGCCTACTCAGAGCCATGTAAGTAGTTCTGACTTCTTTCTTGATGGATGAGACATAAAATTTGGCTGACACAAACAGGAGGACTGGATGGAAGGGAAAAGCAAAAGCTTTTGGCTGTCACAAGCTGCAATAATACACCCCAGCGGTGTACTCAGTTTTCAGTCGGTCGGTAGCAGAAAGCAACACCAGCTCCAATTTACTGCAAAGACAATCTCTGATGTGATAGCCGTGAATTTCAGTGCCTCGTACAGTTTTTTTCTCACAGCCTGCCTTTTTGTAGGATTTGTGCCACTTTGGAGAGCGGTTGAGGCCAGACTTGGTGCAGAGGCTGAGGAGATGGAGTAATTTGGGCTGGACCACTTCACTGTTTTCAGGGAGATGGAAATGGTCAAACTTAGCGCTGCATAATGGATTATTGCAAGTCCTTGGAGCTGTGGTAGCTGGCTGTGTGCATCTTCTTAATCCATTGCATTTTGTCTTTGTTAGAACCTAGGTTTGGTTAAATCACTGCGGGGTAAGAGCATGAACAGACTGTTGCTGCAGGCAGGAAATGTGTTGTACCAAACCTGACTGGCAGAGGAGCTGCTCTGTTCTGGAGCAGCAGCAGGATGATCCACAGCACCCAAAGTGACTCGGGAAGTTGTGTTTGGGCAAATTAATCTTATTCCCAAAGTAAGTGAGTTACAGGAATATTCCTTGACTTGCTTGAAGCACCCCACAGCACGTAACACATCAGGGTTGACAGGAGAATTTTGGTTGCCTAGTGGTGGTTAGAGAGCAGCCAGAACATGATAGGGCACGAGAATCTGGAAATGTCCTGTGTTTTATGATGTTTAATGTGATGTACAACATGTTTCAAAATGTAAACCCTCAAATGAAACCCTGATGTGTCTGGCTATTTCAGATCTTAAATCTTTAGAAGGCTCATCTTTGCCCTCTCACCATATTTTAGCACTTCAAGCTTACTTTTCCTCATTGTCCCAGCAACTTTCAATGATGTGACAGATAGGAAAACTCCCAATTAATTTTATGTAAGTCCTTCCACTAATTCCAATAAAAATGTAGATCACCATTAGTAATTTCTTTGCATGGTTATATATGAAAATGGAGCAGAATGGCACTGCTGTTTTAATAACCTAGAATGAAAATAAGGGCGTACTATGCTGATCAGAGGTTTAAAAGAAATGTACCTGCTCTAAAATCTAAGCAGCAGTTCACTGTACAAGTATGATATTTAATCACAGCAGGTTGGTCAGGCTTCTGGGGATGTTATAGCTGCGTTAAGACTAAAAATAGAGATGAGTTAGTACCAAAGTACCAACCTTCTTTTTCAATGCTGTGTACTCAAATGTTAAGCACCTTAACCTGGTGCCTTAGAGACATGTGGCTTGAATATTTATTATATGCAAAGTGATAATAACATTTCATGTAGTGAATGCCTCTGATAGAGCATTAGCTGGTGGTAGAGCTCTTGCTCACCTGGGGAAAAAAACTCTTTAGATCAGTTTGAGCTGGGTTTTAAACTCATGCAATCTGCCTGTCCTTGGGTGGCCTCCAAGCTGTGTGCAGAGCTTGAGGGGAGTTTGAACACTGAGCCAAGGTCAGGAGAATGGATGGGAAGCTTGGAAGAGGGAGGGCTGGGGTTGACTGAGATCGTTCCCAAACTTGCTTTCCATCAAGCAGGGACAGGACAGCCACAATGTGCTCCTGCACAGGGAAATCCATGCCTTTAGGCTCTCTGATCTGCCTCCTGTAGCCAGTACCTCTGTGTGCAGCTTCTGGCAGGACCACAGGCTTGCAGGAAATGCAGGAAAATATCCTTAAGGGCTGGAGCTGATTGCAATACAAATCCTCCTCCAGGGAAGATGGAAGTACATTTGCCCCCTCTTCTCTGAGGCAATCCTTAAACTTCTGTGTGCTCTTCTCCCCACCGTGGTAGCAGAACGTTTGGGCTGCCTGACTGTAATTTGCACTTTGCTGCCAATACAAAGTGAGGAGCAGCACTTTGTTGATTGCTCATGAAATTATGTGGGATAGAGCAGAGCCATGTAGGTGGTTCTGACTGGAGCTGCCAGGACCAACTAGCAAAATGACTCTTTCTGCAGGCAATGAGGAAGAGGGGTTTATTCCATGTTAAAAAGCAAATTACAAAACCTAAACTGCTCTTTTTTGGAGCCTTCATCTGGTATGTTCTGGTGAAAAGAGAATTATACATGTTCTGTCTGGCCAGGAATAATTTCATCTTATCACTCTACTTTTTATGAAAGCTGGAGATAGGACCTGATTTGGGAATAACTTGAGGAAACTTCCAGGCCTTGGACATATAGTATGAGTCCCTCTGTTTATGCAATGGGAAGCCCAAGGACCATGCTTTAGTAGCAGTTTCTTACATCTTCCCAGAGGCACTACTGGAGCTTCAGAAGGATTAAGACGACTTGCTACTTGTGGGACCTGAGTTCAACACATTTATTGTGGAAAGAAAGCGCTGAATTCACTTCTGCTGTGATCATCCCCTTTTGCGTTTGCTTTGGCAGAACTTTCAGGGAATGAGCACATCACCACATTGTTACATGATGACATTTCTCTCCTAAGTTCCTTTTAACTCAAAATTGACACTTAAGAGGCACTTTAGCACTTGCAAGGAACCACAAACATGTTTAACTTGGGCCTGATTGTCAGTTTTTCTGCCCGGTCTTTAAATAGATCTGGGTTTGTTTGTTGCTTCCTACCTAATTTTTTTCAATTTCTGTGATATGTCTTGTTGAGGAAAGGAAGGCTTTTTGTCTTCATTTCAAAGTGAAGGTTCATGATCTCCAGTTGCATCTTTTTAATGCCTGTTGCTTTGTCCCATTTCTTGATGAGGACCACCCTATGGTACCTGCAGACTGATTCTGTTTTGGTGTTGGGCTTGCTCCATTCTGTCCAGAATTTCCTATGGATCCTAATAAATTCCTACCCTTCTTCTCACATCTTCTTTCATCTTGGTATTGGGACTTTGCTTCTAGTCATGTGTGTGGCTGACCTTGGGAATGGTTCAGAGGATGTTCCTGTGGAGTCCTGCTCTATAATTCTTACTAGCTACTTAAAATTCGCTTTCAAAACCACATTTTCTCCCCTCCCATAATTTGTGAGCCTTCACAGATTAAAATAGAACAGAATAGACTGTTTCACTCATAAGTGAGGGACCACAATGACCATCTAGTCCGTCTGCAGATATTATCTCTGACCCAGCCTGCCTGCTAACGTAGTGAAATATACAGGAATGCATGCAGGAAAAAGAAACTTCCTATTGGATTTCCACCTTTATTCTGGTTCACTCTGAAGTTTTCTGTGATGGTGTAGTGGTTTAGTTCGCATTTCTTACCTTCTGTGAGATAAGAGGTTTGAAGAAAGGCAAAGCAGGCTCAAACTTAAAGAATATGAAAGAAAGTTTATTACTAACAGAGTTAAGAGTAAAATAGAATAAGAGATTAAGACAAAAACCCCTTTTTCCTCCAACACCCCCCCTCCTACTTCCTCCAGCACAAATAATAACAAAACATGGAATTTTGGTCAGCATTCACAATTCTTAAAAGTCTCTCTCTGTTAATTTGAGGAAATAGAGGTCTCTTTTACGTCGCGTGGTTTTTTCCCAAACTGCACCAGCTAACAGCCTTTATCTCTCTCGCAGGCTGCACACTGAATTCTCATCCCCCCCTTATTTTAAATGGATTAAAGAGGGAGAAAACAGTTTGATATTACAGTCCATACCACGGTCTGTAAAAAGCAGATTTAAGCTGCGCGCTAAAAAGCACGTCTCCGCCCTCTCTTCCCCGCCGCCATCTTTTCAGCTTCACTCACTTTCTCCTTCTCTCTGACACCGAGGAAGCCATGATGAGGAAACCAATCCTCTTTTTCTCGGGTCTTGCGATGGAGAAAAGCTCGCTCCTGTTATGCTGCTTGCACTTGATGTTATTTTACAGTTCAGTATAGGCTGAGTTGGTTGTAGGAAAGCTCCGTCAGCTCCCGCCGCCTCCTCACGGTCGTGTGGGGGGGTTCCTCAGCAGTAGCTTCAGACGGTCTCGGCTCTGCAGCAGCAGCTGCTGCCCACGGCTCCGAGGGGACTCTCCCAGAGCCGGGGCCCGTGCCAGCCGGGGCCGGGGCCCATGCCCGCCGGGGCCGGGGGAGGGGAGGCCCAGGGCCGCTCCAAAGAGCCCTGGCCAATTCCCCCCACCCCCAAACTCCCCGCCAGGAGGTTTGAGCAGAAGAAAAAGGGACACTTCCTGTGTCTCCACTGGCTTAAATATGGAAATTTCGAGAAGCGTGACTGGTCAAGAGATCTGCCCATCAGACTCAGGGTCAACCCACGACAGATGGTTTTTCAGTTTATTTGTTTCCCCCTCCTCACCTCTCACCTCTGTGGATTGGGGCAGAGGGGAAGGGAGAGTATTTTCCATGAGTAATGAACACTTCTGAAAACTCATCCCAGTGGGGAATGATACACCAACAGCATGCAGTGTCCCAAAAGCATCACTGGAGAGACACGAGTGCTATGCCTGACTCTGAACTCCCCTTATGAGGTGTTTAATCCTCTCTGTTGACCTGCACTGACTTGATTACTGCCTAACTTAGATGGTTGAAAATATTCTGCTCTTGTTAAGCATTACAATGGATGCCCAAAGCAATCATTTTATACATGGCCCTTTCTTCCACAGCAATAAGTGGATATTTTAGAATTCCTGTGTCGAATGGATGTTATTAGGATACCATGAGGTGCTTTGCTGCCTGTCTTAGAGGAGGTGTATAATAGCTGAGATTGATGTGTGTTGACAAAAGAGATCATACCCTGAATTATTATTCATATTACAGTGAGATGTAGAGTGCTCAGCTCCATTGTATTAAATCATGCATGAAGTTAAAACAAGCGAAGATTGCTGCTTTTTGCAGTCTTGGAATAAAACGAGCAAAGGATACAACAAAGACAGGGGGAATGTTACATGGTGATCATGAGATAATCATGGTCACTGTGATTACTGGACTATTGAAAGAATGTCCTCATTTTTCACGTCAGAAACTATTTGAAGAAATTATGCAGCAGAATTTTTAACATAACAAATTAAAACTGAGTTCTTCTGTACTCACAGGGAACAATTCATAAAAGGGAAGTATCTAAATTTGTTAAATAAATTATTCACTTGGAAGTAATTGGCAGCCTGACTTTTTCTGATGTCCTTCACAGCACTGAGGTATGAACTCATAGCTCAAAGACAATCAGGAGCAAATTTAGACTTAACTGAAGAACAGCATTCTCCACTGACATGGGGTGTTTCAGTGTATCTTCAGTGTGACCTCACTCACAGCAATGTGATGGCACTGCAACTTCATTATTTTTCAAATTAACAATTTTCATGAGCAGATGAACATAAAGACTAGTTTCCTCTGGATTAGTAAGGGGAAGTGAATTCCTTGATTTTTTACTAAGAATGAGGCCAGATTGCAATGACTGATAAGGTCTCATTCAAAGGCTTTCTAGACAGGCAATTGAGACACAAATTTGTGCTTGTATGCACTTACACAGCACAATGACTCCAGCCTTGTTTTCTTGAGAAATCAGAGAGAAAATGTCAAAACCTCCTCACTATTTCTTCCAATCCTCACAATTTTATTCCACTCCTGTGCAGTGTACCTGGTAGTCATTTGAGTTACTGAATTTTCTACCTTCTTTGTGAGCTCTCTTACAATGAGAAACACAGGCTTCATGTCTTGCACTCACATTTGTCCTGTGTTTTTGCAACATGCTTCTTCTTGAATTAAGTGTCTGAAGAATAGCAATAAAGAACAGAATAAGAGGAGTATGGTCTAATCTCAAGTTCTAAATAGATTTCAAAGGAAAGGGTGAATGAAGGGTGAATGAAGGGTGAATGAAGGGTGAATAAAGGGTGAGGAATGAAGAAAACAATGTGGATTTGACGTTAGGATTGTGTCAAGTTACCCAGTAGTTTTCATATGGAAAAACTGGGCATCAACAGTGTAGTGTATTTCCCAAAGTTTTAAAATGTAAATTAGCACTGTAATTGTAGAATTGGAGATGGCTGTATTATTTAAAGAGGTTACAGAGAACTGAATGATTGCAATGACAATGGTTGGTGTTACAAACAGTTGCTCCAAGACACATTTGGAGCCTAAGCATGCTTGATACTTTCTCAGATGGGAGAGAAGATAAGCAAGCCATAATTCAACCACTATTTTTGGTGACAAGTCCCATTTGTTGTGCTGCTTCTGGTCAGCACAAAGCCAGTGGTGAAGGACTTTAGCTTTTCTTGGGGAGGCAGAACTGGGCATGAGGGCTGTGTGTGTCACAGGTTATTCCATATCAATGTCAAATGTGCATTCTCCAAAGCTCCTTCTTGCTTTGACCACCCCTCACTGTAAGCATTCAGTAAGTATAAGGGCATTGTAAAAACAGAATTAGGAATTGGTGGTTATTCCTGCAGCAGACCTCCACTTAGAGGTTCAGGGAACATTTCACTATGTATGTCTATCACTCGGAATTAATTATCTATAGCCCTTCTTTTTCTGTCCCATCCCAATTAAGGGAGTCAAACAGTCCAGAAGAGAGACATGCATAGAAGAAAATTAAGCCTTCTCATTTTTGTGAGAATAACACAAGAAAGTTATTTAATGCGGATTTAAATTGTGTATGAAAATAGCTTGTTGCCACCACTGCTTGCATTTAAAATGGTTTCCAACAACACTTCTTTTTACCTCTCACTGATCTCTATGCTTTAATTTGACCACTTTTTTTTACCTTGCTGTTACAGATCAGGTCTAGATTTCTGCCTCAAATGTTCCCTATTACAGAAAAATCTATTTAACGCTGTTATGTTTTATTAGTTCGTGCAAACCATTGTATAGCAGCTTCCTCAGTCCACATTAAGTGTGGGAATGTTGTATAAGTTGCACTAAAGTTGGAGCTCTGGCAAGTGTTGTCACTTCTACTAGACATTCTCTGCCTTCCCCTTGTGTAATGTGTCTCAGTCTAGTGCCTGAAGTTTGGAACAGAATAGCTGAAATAAAAGGTTTATTATAGCATTTTGGGAATTATTGTTGCTTTCTGCATCTTCAGTTCCTCCCTTTGGGCTCTTTTCCTTTTGTGCTGTTTTTCCTTTGTTGTTTGAAAGGGCTGGTGTTTATGTACACTGTCATGTCTTCTCAAGTATGTTCAGGCAAGGAACTTCCACCAGCTCCCTTGAGAGCGAGTAAAAAAAGTCCTTCTCTCCAAGCAGTGACTTTCAGAAAGTGACTGGAAATTTCCCTAAGGTCACCTTGTTCAACCTTGCCCACAAGAGCTTTAATGCTGTAAAATCTACCTCTGAAATATGACAATCCACGGCTGTCTTTCCTTTTTACAGATTACATTTTCTATAAATATTACTTCTCTCATCCCAGACCTCCCCCCATTAACAGCTATTAATGTCTTAATAATGTTGGCATTCACTAGGAAAATGCACTTCACCTTCTATCACATTCTCACATCCAGATCAGAATGGATCTTTTCTTTTTAACTTCAGAGAAAAGATTTTTTTTTTTCCAGGAGATGCTTGCTATTCAGAGATTGTATTTCACATTGCAATTGAAAGGGATTTAATGATCCATTTATAATAATTAGAGCTGTCGTGTTTTTGTACTTAATACATTTTGTGAATGACTAACTGCAGCACCTCCCAGCTGGCCCCAGTAATGCTTGATGGGGCTCTTTGCTCCACCAGGTCTGCAAAGTTTAATAAAAAGAGTAATTTCAAATAATGAAAGTTATAAGGGTGATGTGTAGGTCTTTATATGACACACCTATTCAAATCATTTGTCATGCCATAGAATTTCTGCAATAGGACTATCAGAATAAAAAGTGTTAGACTGTCTTCCACAGTACAGTGTTTTATTTACTCTATGACCTTATTTTTCCATAACATTTTTGGTCTACCAGACCTAACACAACCAGAATTTGTAGCCTTAGGCTGCATTTGCCTGTTAAATAGCATAACTGTGTTATACCAGGGGAGTCTATAATGGTATAATAGCTTCATAGCCAGACTAAAATGTAATTAATCATCTATTAAGAACTGGAAAATAACTGTAATTGGTCACCCTGTATAGCAGGAGCTGGTTAGGCAGAGAATTAATGAGTTTAATGTTAAGTAATTTCTCTTACCACTTTACCTAAACATCTTACTGTAGTCATTTACTCATACATTTATTCATCTTTTCATTCATTCATTTATGCTCTCAGTACCAGCTAAGCATCGGTCTCTTGATCTTGAAATCTTTCCTTTCTTTTATTTCTGGAAATTTTCAATATGTTACATAGGCTTGTACCTAAGCGCTTTGATGAATGGAATATGAAAGTGCTAATGGAAGAATACCTCTTTACCTGATTAATCACACTCTAAAATTCAAAGGAAAGAATAATTATACAAGGATGCCAGTGTAAAATATGAATGCCAAGTGGCTTTATCAGCACCTACAGCATGCCAAACCCTGCTGGTTGCCTTCCTGATTAAAAAAAATGTCATTTTCCTTCTTCTGGATTTCAGTAGCAATTGAAATGACACGGTGTCAATCTTCTCTAATGATGAAAGAAGCACTGGGAACTGACACATGCATTGTAAATGTGTAAGGAATTGGACAAACTGGGGATGAAGGGGAAGTAACTTGCTCCAAAACAGAGGTTGATCCATTTCCAGAACAGATTAGGTGATGTGTGCGTCCTACTGCAGGAGGTCTGTGGATCTGGAGACGGAAGAGATCCTTCCAAGCCTGCCTTACTGAGGAGGAAGGGAAGGAGGTCACAAAGCAGGAGTAAAACTTCAACAGTAGCATCTTGAACACAACTGTGGAGCTGAGGTTTTAGTAGACAAGGAGGAAATTTTCTGAGATAAGGGACGCATGCACCTGGACATCTGCTAGTTGTGTGGATTATGAAGAAAGGTGTGTCCTGGAGGAATTGCCAGAGCAGATGCAAAAGTTTTCAAGAATTCAGCTCAGATCTAACAAGAAAACCAACACTCAGGTATTTTAATGTTGCAGTAAGTGCTCAATTTGCATATTAATGTGGAGTGTCACTGGATCCTTCAGACACTGCTGGGACACAAAGAATAACCCCAATGCAAACAATGGGAGGCACCAGCAGACTTTATTAGAATGGGGGGAAGACTTTATTAGAATTTTCAGGCACTGTCTTACACTCTGCCGGTCTTAAGCAGATGAGCATAAATTGAATTTCATGCTAACTTGCTTTGGGCAATGAGCACCCGAATTTTTAATTAATTTTTAGTGAATTAAGGTAACTTAATTTTTTTTTCAACAAAAATGTTTTGATAGCATTATTAATCTGCTCCACCGTCTGCATATATGACAGGCAATGTTGATGGTGGCATTAATGATACTGATGAAATAACTGCATGGTGGCTGTGAAGGCTGGCAAAACTACTAATAACTAAATAGCTTGGTATAGAAAAAAATGGTAAAACCCTCAGAATTCAAGGATTTAGAAACAAGTAGATGGGGATGGGAGGAAAACCACTGGAGCTGGAAGAATGAAACTTTTTACTGTGAAGGTGTTTGAATACAGGAACAGTTTTCCCAAAGAGGTGGTTGAGTCTCTATCCATGGAGATATTCAGACCCCAACTGAACATGTTCTTGAGTGACCTGCTTTACCTGTCCCTACTCTGAGCAGATTGATTGGACTAGATGATCTCCAGAGGCTCCTTTCACCTTCCAACTTCAACTAATCTGTGTGATTCTGTATGAAATTATGGTTGCATAGAAACCTTCACTTGTGATGTTTGCTCATTTTTCAGTGCTTGATTTAGTAGCACTCTGGGTGTTTTACTGTCATGGGTATATGTGCATGTGTAGGGATGGGGAATGGGGACACAAACACATGTTTAAAAAAAAATAGTCGGTGCAGTATAACATCTGACATATAAATTGCACATCAGGCTTGAATGCCAGCCCTGTGAAGGTTAATGTTTTTTCCCTTGGGACAGAGAGTGGGGAAAACTCTGATTTAGAAGGAAGAAAACCAAGAGATTTTTTCCAAGATCTGATTGCTTACCTACAACACAACCATGCAAAATCCTCTGAGTTTATACTGCTTATTGAGAATGCCGGAAAATCAACATGTTTGCACCGAGTAAGATATTCACATCTGCAGGAAATGCCAAAGTACCTGGTATTGACCTGATCTTTGATCCTCTGTGGATGAGAAGAGCAAGGAATCGCTCTAAAAACAAAGCCTTGTTGGTCCATTCACCACATCAGGATGTGCTTGAGGAAAGGTTTTGTTTTTGACAGATGTCATGAGATAAGGGCTGAGGCAAGAAGGTAAGCACAGCCCCAAATATTTTTGTGTAGGGTGTTTGGGTTGCTCTAGCCTGTTCTTGTATCCTCATCCAGATCCACAGGGAACTGAGAAAACAGCTCACTCAAAAAGGGAACTAGCTAGGCAAATAATTTTTCAAAGATAGACAGCTGAGAGGATGTCCTGTAAGCTTCATCACCTTTCCTCTTCTAGAGAACCTGTTCAAATCTAGAGTGCAACAATGTTGGCCAAATTGTCTTCATCTGGGGAGAAAATGAATGCATGACTAGATGTTGTTCTAATGGAGACTCTGTGTCTCCATACAGAGATTGCTGCTCTCATCTATCATTCCAACCAGTCTTTACCTGACCACAGTGAAAGATTTGGGTGCAGAAAATGGACTGCAGGGCTGCAGTCCAGTCTATGTATTTTGTTCGTTGGGATATAGGAAAAAAAGGGTAAGAAATGCATTTCCTGGAAGTAGCCAAATGACATAAAAATATAAGGGAAAAGAAATGAGGGTTTATGTCTTGTGATTTTTTTTTCCTGTATTTTTCTGGTGAATTTTGAAAAAATGGCTGAATATTTTTCATGTTCAGAGACATGAAAAGTATTAAAAAGAATGATAAGCATGTCCAGAAGTAAAATTAAAAAGAAAAAAAGAACAAGAAGGTTAAACAAAATTTAAAAATGTGAACAAAAGTCTTGAGAATTTCAGGAGAGACTTCTAGCATTAGTTTTTTTTTTTAAACTGGGGTCAGGGAAAGCAAGTATTTTTCAGGTAGAGGAAAGAAATAGAATTTTAACTCATATAGAGGAGAATGCTGCATGAATAAGGGACAAAAAACTGCCAGAACATGGGATCTGAGTGCCAAAGTCACAAAGGAGATAAGGAATAAATGGCAGCATCTGCAGACCGGCTCAGTGCCATGGAAAGAGAGACAATCCTAAATTTGAATGGAGAACCAGATTGCAGAAAGAGCCTCATCTGGTCTTCTGCAAACATTTGACTCTCAAAAACCAACAGAGCTGTGAGTTTCCATTTGGTTTTATTGTCATTCCCCGTGAACAGGGGGAGAGAAAATGGCAGGAGAGGGAACGAGGATGGTTCAGAAATCTTTTAGAAAGTACTTGGACAGTCCTGAGGGCTTTGGAGTCAGATGAGAAGGGAGTCTGAAAAGAACTAGGGCAAAGTATATCTCGTCAATTGAAAGCAGCTTTCACAGAGTCATAGAAGAGAGAAAGGCAGAGAGAGGAAGGATGTGCAGCTTGTTCTGGTGAAGATGTGGAGCCTAAGCTGGCTGTCTGGGAAAGCAGTGCTACCTGTTCACAATATTACAGCATTTTAGGCAGGAACAAAAATAGAAGGAATAATATTTTCCAGCCTCAAAGAAGGCTGGGTGTCCAAAGAGAGATCTAAGGAGAGCTGTGATCTATTATGTTGAACTAGTCACCATTAACGACCAGACTGATTTAAAGCTGTTAGCAAGGCTGTGCCCAGGAGCTAGGGTGGTGTGAAATGTGAGTCAAGATTACAGTTTTCACAAAGAAAAAGGAGAATAAAACCTGATGGGACACAAATCAAGGGCTGTGGAAGAGAAGCCATGGAGTGAGGACAGGGAGGGTGGACCCTGAGGCAGGAGAGGTGTCTGAAAAGCCCTTGAAAGGGAGAATAGTAAAAATAAAGTAGAAGGAGTGGCTGTTGATATCAAAGGACGTTTACAAGCATATATGCAGAAGTGGAAAAAAGTAATCTTAATTCTGTCCTTGTACAATAATGTTCCAAAACACGTAGAAAAACAATAGCATTAAAGCAAAGAAAATGAGATAGAGTAAAGCATGGAGTGAATATTCCTTAAATGAAGAAAAAAAATCTTGTGCCATTAGAGATTTGCAGAGTTGGGCTGTTGTCCTCCTGCTGTAGTTGTTACAGTTCTTGGACTGAAGTCCAAAACAAAAGCATAAAAGGAAGATCCAGCCAAACTACAGCTGGCAGATTATTGCATATTCCTGGCAAACTGCTGTGAATGTGCCTTGCTTGCATTTTCTTTACAACCTTCACCAGCAGCTACTTCAGCCTCTCCAGTAATGAAGATGTGACTCTCTCATTTACACATATTGAAGCTGTTCCATTTAAACATAAATAATTAATTATTCATTGGAGCAGGAATTAGGAGAAAGTGTCCAGCATCCCAGGTGAATGCCCAAACTACTGTATTATGGAGAAATTCCCATTTTCTCTTGCTCATTAGGTCTTAATTCAGCTATGCAAAGCAGAGCAGTGTCAACAGAAGTAAATGAAATGGCTCTGTCCCAAATAACCACACAAAGCACTGAGCAGGGCATCTCCAGAGAAGGTGAAAAGCCTATGTTCATTTGAAGCAGAGCTTTAACACTTAAGAAGATGTAGCCACATGAGTACAGTTTTCTTGAGCCAAGTTTCTTCATTTACACCTGGGGCACCAATTGGTTAAATTGCAAATTTACTCATCCATAGAAAATCAAAATGTCTGTGTGAAGGGCTGCCTTCTGTCACAGAACTTGTCTTTCATTCTTAAAGAAGAATTTCTAAGAAAAAGAGGAGAAAGCATAATTCATGGAGACTTACCAGCCACCTGCGGAAATATCAGCAACTTTGTCTGCTGACTCTTTTTCACAAATAAAGAAGATGGGCTTAAAAAAGAAACAAAATAGCAGGATATAAGTTAGTCAGAGTGATACTGCTTTAAATATCAGCGTTTCGTGTGCCAGTTGTACCTCCCAGTGCCTTGGTACATTGCCTCGAGAACTGTGAATACCTTTGCAAAAGATAAACTAAAGGGCAGAACAAATCAGGTAATATACACATTCAGGCTAGTCAATCAAGTAAGGTCATGTAAAACCTACATCAACACGCCTTTCATTAGCATTTTGAGGAGAATCAGATGTAAAATCACTACTGCTGTGAAAGCCAACTCTTTGGGAGCATGAGTCACCGTGAGGTTGGTACAGACTGCATCTATCAGATGGCACAGCTGAGAAAAAGGCCCTGGGGGTGCTGGTTGGCAGAGGCTGAACTTGAGCCAGTGTGTGCCCTGGTGGGCAAGGAGGCCGGTGGCCTCGTGGCCTTCTGTGTCAGCAGTGGTGTGGCCAGCAGGAGCAGGGCGCTGATTGTCCCTCTGTGCTGGGCACTGGGGAGGCCACAGCTCGAGTGCTGTGTGCAGTTCTGGGCCCCTCACTGCAAGAAAGATCTTGGAGGGCTGGAGTGAGTCCAGAGAAGGGAAACGGAGCTGGGTAAGGGTCTGGAGAGTCCTGTGAGGAGGAGCTGATGGAGCTGGGGGTGTTTAGTCTGAAGAAAAGGAGGCTCAGGGGAGACCTTATCACTCTCTACAACTCCCTGCAAGGAGCTGTAGCAAGGTGGGGGTTGATCTCTTTCCCAGGAAACCAGTGACAGACAGGATGAGAGGAAAAGGCCTCAAGCTGTGCCTTGAGGGGGGTTCAGGTTCAATATCAGTAAGATTTTTTTCACTGAAAGTGTTGTTAAGCGTTGGAACAGGGAAGCAGTAGACTCAGCATCCCTGGAAGTATTCAAGAAACAGCTGGATATGGCATTTAATGTAACTGTTTAGTTGATGTGGTGGTGTTTAGTGAAAAGTCAGACTTGATGACCTTGGAGGCTGTTTCCAACCTTAATGACTCTATGATTCTGTGATGGTGAAGATCGATGACATCATTTGTATGTACCACCAGGACTTCGAGGTCTGTCAGATTCCTGTGCCTTTCTCTCCCCTTTTCATCCTGGGTGAAACTGAGAGATACTGAATGTTTGTTGTCAGGTCAGCTTCAATTTTGCAGCCTTTGAGGAACATGAAACAAAGAAACCTGCACATTTCCTATAAAATCCATCAACCAAGTTCATATTGGAATTTGTATCCCTCTTACCTGATGATCAGGGTAAAAAAATTTTCAGAAGGTTACCTGTTTTTTTAAATGCATTTGCTGTTGCACATACCTCCCACACTTTTGTTTTCTGTTTCTCATAACAGCCTACAAAGCTTTCATCACCCTTCCATTGCTGTGTTCATTTAGGGCTGCCCCATGTGGTGTAGATGCTTTTTTCAGACAATGCCAGTGACAAAAAATGAGATTTGATGATGAAGGCAGTCAAGCAAAGCTTTAGCAATAGCTTCTTACTTCTGGGTTATGGTACAGAAGAACTGATAACACACCCACGTTTCAGGATGAAAGGAATCCTTTTCTCAGAAAAAAAACCACAGTGATTTTATGCATTCGATACTTATTGTTAACTTTGAATACATGACACCCAACAAAACATTCACCCTGAGCCCACTAAATGGTAATGCTGGGGTTACAAAATTCAGTTGGTTAGGTGGTGTCGTGGAGAAAGAGAGAAACAGCTTTACCCTCTGCAAAAACGAGGGTACTTGGGAGTGCTCTCTCAATGTGGGAAGTCGCTTTGCAAGAGAAAATTCTTGCACACCACAGTATCAGAACATGGCTGGCTGTGTGACAAGCTTTGGAAATAGTTTTAAACATTGTCCAGAGCTGACTGCTGCATGCAAATTTAACTAATGCATGCAAGGAAGTGCTGTCAAAGGGATGGCGTGTGTCCCTTTTCCATGTCGAGCAGCATCCTACACACTGGTGTAGGATAAAGGAACTTTTCCATTCTGAACCATGATCTGGTGGGTGAAAAGGCACTTAGACTGCCTGAAGTGAAAGGCTTTTATTTTTCTTTTTTTCTTCACCTACTGAAGCATTTGCTAGCTTAGTCTGTTTATGGTCACATTTTCTATGAATTTTTCATTACAAACAGCTAAAGGTTTAATAAATAATTAATTGCTTCTATAAGCATCTTACCGACACAAGCACCTGGATAAGAAGCATTTTTAATTATGAAAAACTGTGTTGTGGGCAACATATTGGGCCGCTGGGCTTTCTAAAAGCTAATTTCAGAATGCTTATTAAAAGATAAGTTATAAATTAACCCTTTATGGGTAATCTTCAAGGAATATTTGACTACATTTATTTTCAAAATGAGCATTACAAGGGTTTGGGGGAATTTCTCTAGGTTTCTTCTTTGTCTGACCATGAAAACAGCTGTGAAGGCTCTGGTTTGTAGCCAATTTCAGATCAAAGTTGGCTGTATGAGCTCTGACCTGCCATGGGACTGGGAGTGCTGTGAAAATTTGCATTGTAGCTCTTTGGAGTTGTACATCCGATGGAGGTTTTGGGGGTTAAACAGTTGAGGTCTTGGTCTGGAGAGAGAGGAACAGCTTTGGTCTTCCCATGGCACTGCACCACTCAGAAAATGAGAAACTGAAACAATCCTTTACCCTGTTTGTTCTCCCTCACTGCAACCAGCTCCACTGAGTCACACTTCCCTGTGAAACCTGGGAACTGCCCTAAATAAACAAAAATCTCGTGACAGCAAAGAAAGTGCAAAAAATTAGATCACAGGAGGAAAAAAAGAAAGTTCTCCTAGAAGAGGAACCCAAACCAATCCCAGCTAGATGTCTGTCTCAAGAATCCTTCTGCCACAACCAAAATCTTTGATTGACATAGACAAATGGTCAGTTCATTCCTCGATCACATTCAAAGGGGGATGTGGTGAACTCAGTCCAAAACATGTTTGCTGCCAAACTTTTAAAAAAGTGCTTAAAAAGTAAATTATTTTCGTGATGTAAATACATAGCACATCAATTAAGTAAACTGAGGGTTTCACAAAATTTCAAAGTCCACCTGCACTACTGTGAACCTATTCCATAACAACCACTTGTTTCTATATTAAAACCAAACCATGAAATTGTTTAAAACTATTTAGAAACAAAACTGTCCTTCCTGTCTCACTTACCTAAATGCATCAAACTGAAAAGCACAAAGAATACCAAACCCAACTACAGATCTAGCCCAAAATCCCTTCTGCCACAACCAAAGTCTTTGATAGACACAGACTTTATTTAACACCAGCGCTAAGTTCACCCCCTTGCTCACACTCAGAGAGGAAAATCAGCACAGGCACACCCATGGGAAAAGGACAGTAGCTTTTTCCAGGGATTCTTTAAGTCTCTGTGAGGGTGAAGAGGAAATGGCACAGGTTGCCCAGAGAAGTTGTGGATACCTCGTTCCTGGAAATGTTCCAGGCCAGGTTGGATGGGGCTTTAAGCAACCTGGTCTAGTGGAAGGTGTCCCTGCCCATGGCAGGGGGGTTGGAATGAGAAGATCTTTAAGGTCCCATCCAACCCAAACCATTCTGTGATTCTCTCTCCACACTAACCCAGGGTTTCTCTCATGTGGAACTCCTAAGCTTCTATGGTTACATGGAAGAGGCAGGGATTAGAACCCCTTTCTGGTGTGTGTGATTGTGAGATCAGAGCTGTAAGTTGTGGAAAACTGAGGTGTCCTTGCACATTTTAAGTGCCTGCAGTGGATTCAGCCTCATCTTCTTGTGGACTGGATTTTTCTTTTATAATCAATCTCCTTCGTACATTGATAAATGGAGGCTGTTTGAAAATCTAAGGGGAAAAAAAGCATAAAAAAAGAGAAAAGGCTCCTCACATGTTTGAAAAATTGCTTCACAGTCCAACAGCCTCCTCTCCCTCCTCCATCCTCCTTCCGTGCCTCTCAGTACATTGCCTGGCTGCGTTATTCCCGGTTCAGCTCCCCGCTCCCGTGCTAGGGCCAGTCACCTTGTGCAAAGTCAAGTGGCTGCAGAAGTCACGCAAGCGGGTCAGTGCCTGGGCTCTCTGCTCTCGGGGGATGGATCTTGCACAGAGGCTTGGCTTGGGCTGCTGTGTTGAAGCTTCCCTCAGCATCTCTCCTGCCTGAGCTAAAAACACGGGGCCAGATTGATGAGGACAACAGAAATACATTTTCCCAGAGGTCAACTAAATCCTGGTAATGATGCAATGCCGCAGTGCACTCCTCCTAATCCAATCAAAGAGCGCACTGGTTTAGGCCCTATCAAATGAAGTTCAAGGTAAGCATGTGAAATGTGGCTGCTCCTCAGCTGCTGGCAGCTTTCCTGAAAGCTGAGAATTCATATCACAGCAAGAAAAAAGCCTCCCATCTCCAAAAAGAAACTTTCATACAGACATACACTTGGAAAAAAGATGATATTTAAGTCCAGCTTCCTTTACCAGGCTTTTTTGTTTTCCTTTTTCTGATTTTAAAGCCTATTTGTTTTGAGTCCAGATTATTCCTAATATTGCTGATTAATTTTGATGTCTCATTTCATGGGTTGAAACCACATCTGGAGTGGGAACTCCTGATTTGTTCTCCGGCATGAGCAGACTCAGCACATTGGTGAAACTCAAGACCTTTCTAAAAGACCTCAAATTGAATGTCCAAAATTTGGCTTGCCAGAAAACATTGTTCATTTCTGGAACTCTTTGGTCTTTGCCTTTGAATATGGTGCTAATAACCCCAAGGTTCAGGTTCAACCCCTGTCCAGGCCCTTCACTTAAGAGTCGAACTCAATGATCATTGTGGGGCCCTTCCAACTCAGAATCTTCCATGATCTTTGCTCATTTAAGGCATTGATATTCAAAATGTCAGATCAGGGAATATAAGTCTCTGTATAATTAATGTGGTTTTGGGTAAGTACTGCAATATTTCTTCTGTATAAATTTAATCCATTGAACAGTAAATGCACCAGCAAAAATTCACACAGCTATTGACCTGATTTATTCCTTATTAAATATTAATTGCAGTTTCTTCATCATGTCCTATTGAAGTTGCCCAGCTGTGTGAGAGATATATACATATTTATCTTTTACATAATGCCATGCAGAGAGCACACGGCACTGATGGACACACCTGTTACTTCCTATGCAGAACACCTGAATAAAGGCAAATTAGAGGTACCCTATAAACCTGTTTGCTACCCAGTTTAATCCCACCCAAAAATTATTTTTCTTGCTTTGGAGAGTGGCTGCCCCTTTCTTCTCTTTGCATGTTCTGGTCCCTGGTGAAACACCTTGCACTGAGGTCACTTATGTTTCTGTGGCTGAATTTTCACAATTAGGCTTGCAATGAGCCAGGTGTTGTGGACTTTTCTCAGGTGGTTCCAGGATATGGTCAATTCTTAATTACCTGTGAGGGGATTACCCAGGACACGGATTAACTCTGCTGTGGCTGCAAACCACTGAGGCCAGACCTGCCCGAGCTGGCTCAGATCTGCAGCCAGCAGGACTGTGCTGGCTCTGTGCTGTGGCTCTTTGCAGGTCTGAGCTCCCCTGGGATGTCCAGCTGCTTCAGGAAGGTTAAGCTTTAGCCTTGTTTAGTTTCTCACTTGTGTGTTAACTTGCAGAATAAGGATATTACTGTAAATCACTGTCATGGCAGTGAGTTAATAGTATTGAAATCCAGCTAAACCAAATTTTTAAATATAAAACCTGCTTTGAAGGAAAATGAAGTTCTAAGCTAATCATTTAAGACTTGATTCTTTCTGTTTCAGAACCCCTGACTTCAGTTTTCTCATGCCCCTACTATTCTCATCTCCTGGTTTACAAGCACTTTCCAAGTCTCTGCAGTGTTGTTGCACTGGTGTGATGTACAAGAAGTGAATCAGCTCCTCTCTGATTTATTTGGCATTCCCAACCCTGCCTGAGCAAGTGTTTCTTTGGAATCTGGTTGCTCTGAGTAAACTATGTTCTTGTCAGTGTTACTGGAGGGATTTGTTGACTGGGAAATGCAGCAATTTCTTTCACATTGATTGCAACTCTCGCCAGCCACTGTTTTGAACTGTGTTTTGTTTTCTGAACAGCTCATTACCCTGGCCAAGCCTTTTGCTTCACTACAGTGCAGCTTGCAAGTCTGCAATGTACATCTCAGATATTTCGTAGAATATCCTGAGTTTGAAGGATCCAATAAGAGTAGTTGTTTGGTTTGGTTTTTTGTTAGCTTGTTATTCAGTAATTTTAATTTTCTTCAGAACTATGGAAGAGTCAACCATGGCAGCTCTGGTCATCGCAGGGCTAAACCTGAATGGTCATAGAGCAGTGGTAATACACCAACGTCCACTGTCCATCCAGACACGATCCCTTTTGAGCACATCTGGGCACTTTCATGGGTGTTCTGGATGCAACAATCATAGAATCATAGATCAGCAATCTTGGAAAAGATATCCAAGAACATAAAGTTCAACCAACCAGACTAGATCTTCCACCTTCTCATCTGTTGTGCTCCCCCACTCCTGGAGTACTCCAGCCTGAGCTGCAAGAGTCCAGGGGAGCCAGGGATCAATCTTGTGGTCCATCTGAACAATGCCGTGGTGGTGGCAAAGGGCATGAAGCTGTAAAAGCAAGTGTTAATTCAGTAAGGGCAATGCAAAGCACTTGGGCTAGGAAGGAGACCCAGATTAGTCTTCAAACCAGACTCCGCCTCTCTTCCTTGCATGTTTAATAAAACACTGTATGTCCTGCTAGGAGAGGAGCTACACTAGATGCTCCAATTGTTTTTATCTTTTCCTAAAATTTGACTCTATCAAGGAGTGAGCAAATTTGTCCCAAAAGCTGAGAAATCTGAGGGAAGTTGATTTCAGCAAAGCTTGTTTGTTTGGAACTGTCTTTTCAAGGAATGTTTTCTTTGGTGACATTTAGTTTTCGAAGTATACTCCAGAGGGAAAGATGGGCTTTTTAGGGAAGGAATGCATTTCAAACTAAATTTTACCCTGATATAGTCCACTGTAACATCTTTTGCCTGGTATAAGACACAAGAGCAGGCCGGCAAGTCAGAAGCCCCCTCTCATTTTTCAGAAAATAGACATTATTATGGTAACACAACCTCTGGTTTGTTCTTGGGAGGAAGTAGCTGGGACAGCTTTAAAGTACTGCAATAGCTATTCATGCACATGATTTAAATCAGCCCGTTCTGCTGACAAGATGAAACCCACAGGAAATGGTTTTTACTTGCTCTTTAAGTAGATAATTCGGGGAGGAGAAGAGATGTGAAATGAGGGAATCTGACAGGAGAAGCAGTTGAGATAGTGACAAACTTCATTAAAAATATGTTCAGTAGGCATTCAGAAATAAGAAATCCTTTACTTACAAGGAAAAGATGACATTTTCAGATTATATTCCTTGAATGTTGATTTTTGTTTTGTGTTATTTTCTGACAATTTTGTGTGTGAAAACTTCCTTACCTGCTCCCATTTTTATTAATTCTTTGAGTCACGGAAAAGTGAAATTTCCAGTTTGCCAGGAAAAAGTGACAAGACTTGAATTCAAGGAATAGAGGATGAGTGTGGTGCAGAAACTACCCATTTCTCAAGGCCACATACCAGATATTATCCAAAAGATTAGAGGAGTGTCCAAAGCATGCTGAGTGAAGAGGGGGTCTGTCTTCCCTGTGCTCAGCATGCAGCTGTCCAGAGCAAGCCAGCAGAAGATGCTGACAAGAGGGATTTTAAAATCTTGGCTATCCACTGCTTGATTCAGAGTTGCAGAGAGAACACCTCTGTTCTCTCTAATCCAGCCTTCATCCATCCCTTGAAAGTGTTACAGCTCTTTCGTGGCTTTTCATTGTGTTCAGCCAGGTGATGTCTTTCTGGTTTCTCCATTTTGGTTTACAGGGCTCCCTCCCAAGTGCAGAAGTAGAGATTTTGGACATGAGGGAGAAAGAAGGGAAAGGACCTTTCTTCATCCAGGGATGTGGGGCTGGAAGAATATTTATTTCTACACGGGTCAGGATTAAGCACATCTTTCTCTCATCAGTGATATATATCTCTCATCAGTGATACCTATCTGTCCAACCTGCTCTTTAAAAGCTCTGTAGGAGGAACTCTCCAAATTTTCTGAGGGATTTCTGCTGCCCTTAATTACCACAATCTAATGGTATCTAATCTAATCTAACCTAATCTTCAGTCTAACATGAAGCATTTACTCTGCAAATTTTTCTTCCTTGATAGGCCTCTTCCATTACCTTATCTGGGCTGGAAGACCATTGATATATCTCTCCCCATATCATGATTTCCTAAACAAAAGAAAGCCAGTTTTCCCACAGGCCATTTTTAAACTTCTAGCCTTGCTGTTTTCCTCTGGACTCTCTCCAATCTTTCTACATCTTAGTGGGATGCCCAATCCTAGACACAACACTGCAGCTGAGGTCTCACCACGAAGATAAAGGAGAATAATCCTAATTACCTCCTGTGTCTTCCATATGTCAATTCAGTCAGGAATGAGATGTGCCTTTTCTGCTACAGCAGCACATTGTTGAGTCCTATTTAGTGCTCAGCTCTCATCCTGGCTTCCTTTCTGCAGCACTGCTGCTTTGCCGGTTATTTCCTATTTTACATTGGAATTCTCCTTCCTAAGCAGAACACTTATTTATTGATTTTGTTTACATCAGAGCAATTCCTCAATATGCCAAGACCATTTTTGTTTGTCATCCTGCCCTCAAGGGTCCCTGCAACATCTCTCAGCTTGGCTTTATCAGCAAATTTTGTGTCTTTTCTATAATATCATTCAAGGTATTAAAGATCATATTGAATGAGCCACATGCATGGAAGACCCCCAAAGGACCCTTTGTAATGCTCTCTGAGTTTGATAGAAAGCTGCAATTTACAGTTGAAATGCTGGATTTACCTGAATCCAGGACATGCCTGTAATCCAAACTTCACCCTTGTGCACAGGGTTCATTAAAGAGAAAGGTTTAACGGCTGGACACAACTCATTAACTTCACCAGGGCAATGGCCACTTCCTGTATACAGAGGGACAGACAAGGGATGTTGGGGGTTTTTGCACTCCTGATTGTCATTGGAAAGAAAGAAGTTTTATGTTCTCATCCAAGACAAAAGATGATAAAGGACCCCTCTTTAATAGAAGGGTGAGGCACCTCCAGCTGCCTTACATTTTTCAGTGAGAAAATGTCAAGGTTTTGTGAAGCAGCTAATGCGTGGCAGCTTTGTGTCCTGCTGTCTGTCCTCAAAGCAGCTAAGATAGTCTGACTAAAGAAATTTTGAATTTTGACCTTCCCAGGGCAGAAAAAACAGCATCTGTACTGTGGGTAAATACGTTTGCAATGATGAAAAAACATTTTAGAAGTATTCTCTATCCCGTCTTCCTCTCAACTGCTTGCAGGGTGTTACACGAGACTGTAAGAAAGCCCCAGTGAAGTCAGCTGAGAACATATCTACCTCTTCCTTCTCATCCAACACTTGTGCTACTCTGTCAAGGAGGAAATTTAGTTGATCTGACATGATACATTCTTGGCAAATCCCTGATGGCTGTTTCCTATCAACTGGTTTTTACCAAGGTACCTGTAGATTGTTCAGTGACTCCTTCCAGAGACAGCCTAAGGATAAAGGTGAGGCTGACTGGCCTCAAGGTTTTGGGTTCCCCTTTGTTTATGTTCTCTCCTTTCTCTGCCTCAGTACTCCGGCCTCTCTTGTGTCTTCCTCAGGTCCTCAGAGGGAATTGTAAACGGTTCACAGGTTATTTTGGTGAACTCCTTCAAAATCCTTTGAATTACATGACACCTTATGAGTCTGAATAACTCTATCTTATCTACATAGTCTTTACCCAACTAATTTTCTGTTTGAGCTTTGTCCTCTTATCATCTTGTTAAAATTAATTGCCTTAAGTAGCTGTTCATCATTTTTTTAACATAGTCTGCAGCAAAGCATTGAATTCTTCAGTCTTCTTTGGATCATGTACTATTTATTCTCCTTCCCTGTAAAGTAATGGACCAGTAATTTCCTATGGTTTTTCCTACTTTCAACATATTTTTAAGACCTTTCCGTGTTACTCTTTATGTTCCTTTCAACCCGCAACCCATTTAATCCCAAACCCTCACTGAGGTTTTTATCCCTCATCTTTAATGACACACTTTTTTTTCCCTTTTGTGTCATTATTTCTTTTTATTAGTTTATTTTCGGGCCCTTAAAGTACTCCTGATGCAGTTGTAATGGTTCCTCACTGTGCTCTCTGTCCTTCCCCGTATCAAGATAGGCGGCTATTGTGCCTTTAATATACTTTCTTACTGTAACTGCCAGCTCTTCTGCCCTCCTTTATCCCTTAAATTACCTTCCCAAGAGACCCTACAGATGAGTTCCCTGGGCTTACTGAAATTTGCTATTTTTAATTTTTTTTTTAAATCCATTATCCTCACTCTTTTTTCTCCAACTCTTTCATTTTTTTCTTAGAATAGTGATTCACAGCCCTTTCACCTTCCACCTCCCCTTTTCAGATTCTTTTCCAGTTCCTCTCTACTTGACAGAATCAAATCCAAAACACTTTATCTCTTTATAATTTCCTTTACCTTTCGATATGTCCCTGATTCATTTCAAGGATGTTACAAATGGTTTGAACTCACCATGCTCTCTCAGCAAATATTTGGGCACTTGATACTCCTTGTTGACACTACAAGCTCTCCTTCAGGTATTCACAGTCCACAGAAAATCCATCTCCTTCCACTACTCCCCCTCAGACTCACGTGGAGACAGCAGCACACCTGCATCACTTCTGAGCTTCATGGGAAATGCACACATTGTTGACATAAAACACAACACCCTCTTTCCTTCCTGTCCTTCCAGAACATGCTGTCCCCACTGTAAGCATATTCCACTTTTCTTGCTTATTCCACTGAAGGAGGCCCGAAATGGGGCTTTCCTGGGGTAACACCTCACGTGCAGATGTATTTGAGGTTCCAGGGCTGCAGTTAAGATGCCAAAGAATCTTACTGCCTCAGGTGGTGGTCCTTTTAGCCCAATATCCTGTATCTGTCCACCATTATGGGAGATGCCTAATGAAAGAATACCAAAATAAAGCAAGAATATGCTGATGGTGTCCCATTTCTGTGGCATTTTCCTCCACCTTCGGGCAGACTCCAGCTTGGGGTTTTCCCATGCTGCCAGTTCTATGTCTGCTTTGAGTTTAACAGGCCCTGATAGTCCTTTCTTCTATGCAGTGCCTAATTGCTTTTTGAACCTATTTATAACTTCCAGAGCATCTTATTGTGATGAATCCCATGATTTAATTATGCACTGTGTGAGCAAGCACTTCTTTGTGTAAATCTTCTGGCTGATCATTTCATCTGGTACTCACTAGTTCTTGTGTAATGACTCCATGCTGAGTAAAATTCTGTTACAGCATCTCCACATCTCTTGCTTTTCAAGGCTAAAGACTCTGTCATGGCTCAGAGCTGTTATCTACCTTTCATCATCTCTCTTGACCTTTCCTTTATTAATTCAAATTCTTCTGTACCTTTCTTAGGTGGGATAACCAGAAACACACATGCTGCACTGGCAATACAAGTAGCGAAGGTGTTTGTTTGGGGTGTTTTTTCTAGACCCACCATGGTAATTTTTTTGTATTTATTGACACAGAATCTTATTTTCCACTTTCTCTCCCAGCATCAGAAGATCATTCTGCAATGTTTTGCAATTTTCATGACAGCATGTAATATCACATTTGCAGTAAAGTTTGTTGTCCTGTTGTTCAAGATTTTTCATCTCTAGCCAGCCGTTGTCTCTATTGATTGTGCAGTTTTGTCTCTATTGATTATGTGGTTATTCTGGAGCCTCACATCTACTGACTTTATTGTTTTTAATTTTTTAAAAAATCAAACCGTCTAAAAAAATTGATTGGGAACAGAGGCTATTTGCAGGCACTGTAGACCTGTGATCAAAATTCTTGAAGTGCTTTTCTGGAAGCTCTCAAATAATCCCAACAAAGTAGAAGGGTTCCGTTTTATGTGTGGCCACTCAACAGCAGCTCAAGGCTGGTACTTTCAGTAATCTGCATCCTCATATAGCTCTGACTTCCATAACCTGCATGTAGTGATGAAAACGTTTTTTTTTTTCTTTAAAGATTCTTATAGTAAGTGTTAAGGACACTGACAACAAGGAAATTATTATCTTTGCTTTGAGGAACTGTGGCACTTTTTGCAGCTGTGATTGCAAGCAAGTGTTTAGCAAGTGGGAGGCACTACAGAGCAAGTCCCTTTATCCATCACATTACCCTAATAATTAAATTGTCAGCCAGGGAAGTCAGGCTTTAATGGGAAAAAAAATATGCAATCAAACAGTGGCAAAAAAAATTGTGACTATTCCTCCATTTAAGCCTATAATTTTTTTTTTACTCATTATGTTTGCATAAGGCATTGCTCAGAACACAGATTTTTAAATGTTTTTTTAATACTTTTTATATGTTTTAAAATAACACGAAGTTATTTAACCACTCTTCATTGTTCCTGTGACTCTGGGAAACAATTATCCTAAGAATTACTGGTAATTTCTTTACTGTGATTTATTTCCAAAATTAACTCCAGGGGTGTTTCCTAGAATCTCCAGGCACCTTTTCCTTCAGGATGTAAATCCACCTGATGGTCTGCTTCTCCTGAGGTCTCCCTCTGGGATCATTCTCCCGGGTGTTAGATTATAGGGGGAAGCCACCCAGCTGCTCTGGTCCCTTTGTGGTGTCTGTCCTCTGCATTTTTTTCTAAATATTGGATTTTTCCAGCATCTTTTTCCTGCTTTCTGCATCCCAGCTTGTGGTTTAGATAACAACATACTTGTCTATAGTGAAATGGGTGGCCTGGAAAGAGTCACAGAATCTCAGCACAGGATTATGAAAAATGTAACAGTGAAGTGAGATATTTGCCCCTGGAAGGTGGCTCTGCCCTAATTCAAAAGCATCATCTCTCCAAAAGATAATTTTCTTCTCCCTCTCTCATGTTAGCTTTCAGGATCTGTCCTGATAAATGTTGCCTGACTGTAAGGATGGACTTTGGGATAAGAATAGTTTTCCTCTGGAAAAGAGACAACCCCCCCCCCGACTGACCTTTATCTCTGATTGGAAGGGACACTGGGCACCACCATGAGTGGCCAAAAGCTCTTTAACGAAGAAGTCTCAGTGGTGTATCTGATCCAGATGAAACCACTGGCCACAGAGGGCTGAAGAGTATTTATGAATTCACCCAGAAAGAAAAAGAGCAAAAGTCAAAATTATCATGGATCCTTGAAATAGTCATGAAGAAGATAATAACATCTGCTTCTATATTTTGACCCATATTTTTCTACACTTGGACTAACAGATGAATACAGCACCACACAGTGAAGAGCTGGGAAAGGCTGATTTCTTTATGTTAGTACTTTCTTTAATGACTCCCTGTGGTAAATGACACTGTGGCTGTCATCGCCTTTGTCCTCTTCCAACCAGGCCCAGACAGAGAGAGGCACAAGGCTTTAGTATCCCATTACCAATTTCCTGAGCAAGAGAATGCCAAGTTCCAATTTGTGTTCTAATTTTAACTACAGTATAGATTTTTAAATAAGTTTCAAGCTTCCTATTAACATGATCTGTCTGCTCCTTTGGTGCTCTCTCATCCCATTCTGATCGACCCATGAATGGGCTCCCTGTATTATTCATTGTACAATAAATTAAGCTTTTAGTGTTAAAGGCTTTCAAGTGTAGCTTTCTTTCTGTAGGACTCATTACCTCTGTCAATACACAAAGCAAAAGCACTTAATAGATTTAAAACATCCAGTATCTTCCCTTTTTTACAGCTGTTATTATGACTCAGGAGCATCTGTTACTCTGGTAATATTCCTGATTGTCCTGATATTAATTTCATTACACAGCAAGTGTGTCCTATAGAGTTCCAAAGTGTCTTTGCATCACATGAACTTTAATTAGACTTTAGTTTTTCTTTAAAAAGTATAGGCAAATGAAAGTTATTATGGTTGGTCATGGCTTTGTACACCTTCAGAAACTAGGAAACTTGTTTTCATCACCTGTAGAAAAGCAGGAATAGTAGTATAGAAAAACCACAAATAATAATCCAGAAAAAAAGCAAAAATGAAATGCAGGTTTCAATGGTATACTGCTGAGTTTTATTATGCTCTTTGAATTTAGATTTTGTGGGGAAACATTTGAATAAGTGTATAATAGATTCTTAGCTGCATTTCCCTGCACTGCTCACTGAGGCACCCCACAGAAGGTGTGACTCACAGATGTGTGACCCCTGCACCGCTGTGGCAAGAAGAATCAGAATTATCTTGACTACCTGGTTATTAACCACTCAGGCAGGACTACCTGAAAATGACTGGACAGGTTACTTCTCTCAAAGCTGTTGTTCCAAGCCTGTTCAGGGCTGTGGCTCCAGTAATACCTTACATTTTCTTTCCAGCTCCTTCAGTGTCAAAATTACATGTCCATGCTCCCAAGCTGCAATGTCCTGTCCCTTTACAATGCTGCCACTGTGGGACATAGATTAAACTGAATCACTGAACCCAAAACTTTTAAAACCTTGGTCATTTTATACAGGTAGGCTAATTACAGTGATTTGGCTTCAACAGACTCCTCTGTTCCTGTTGCCCAAAGAACCAATTTCCAGCAAAGCCTCAGAAACCATTTTAGCAGCTCAGCAGAAGCTGTGGAGTTGAAAACCATCATGGGGAAGAAAAGGCCAGCAGGGCTCAAAAGGGGACTGGGAAGATGCGAACTTCTCTGCTCTGGGAAAGAAACATTAATGGAACAACACCCTCCGACACAGCCCTGTGAGCGAGATTTTCTTCACAGGCACAGCATGCAGGGGTTATGGACATTTGGGGGTTTGCTTCATTTTCAAAGAAAGCTGAGATACAAAAGAGCGGCTTGCAGAGCAAATGAACACGACCAGTTATCTCAGAACTTCAGTCTGCTGTGATCCAAAACTAAACCCTCCTGGGTTTTCTGCCAAGCTGCTTCACTTCTGTTAGTCCAGGAATAAACTCCGACTGTACAAATAATGGGCAGACAATGTCTTGTTTAATTGACCTTGTTGTAAATGCCAAGGAACCAAGCAGAAATTGAGCTGCTGCATGTCAGAGGGGACCAGCACATGGGAAGGGCAGAGCTGGTATTTAGACTCAAAGTATGAATGAGCAGGAAAAGTAAACCATTTTCCTCATCTCAGCTGCTAATGTGAATTTCTTTTTTGTGAAAGAATGAAGGGCCACGGAAAAAAAGGTGCACTAAGGGTGTCTATGTCTTGTGGTTAAAGAACACAAATCTTCAGCTTTATGCCTCAGGGTCACAGCTTCTGTCTCACCAGTGGTTGTGATCAGACACTTTTGTAGTAGATTTGTTTTTCTTCAGAGAGGCACGTACAAGTTTTTTCTTCACAAAGATGGAATTTGTAATAGAGATAGACATGTCAGGGATAGTCTCCTCCCAGAAAATTCAAGTCCCTTCCATTTTTTCCAAGTTAATAGCTCCTGTAAGACATTGAAATTGTTAAAGCAAAGATCAACTTCCTTATTTTCTTTTTTTAAACCAATAAAACTTGGAGAAACAAAACATTAGGGGCTTAATGACTGCATTGTTTGACAGTCGGAAGTCAAATTCCAGGAGCTTAGATAGATGAACTAAGAGAGGAGGTGGGTGTAATGCATTCTGTAGTACTGGGTAATGTATTCTGAGCCTCTTGGCTCCAGGGAAGAGAATGCTGAAAAAACAAAACCAAAAAAAACCAAACCATAACCAAAACCCAAAACAAAGACCCAGAAATAATCCTGGTTAGGGGAAAAAGTCATGTCAGCACTGTTGCTGTTGATCAGCCCCTCCCTGCTTGTCCCCATCTTCACTCCTATACCAAGGTGAAAACAAAAAATCCATAAGCCAGGAGTAGTGTCAGTGTGGAACATCTTCCAGGCTGCCTTTGTCTGCTTGCTAATAATGAAAATCTATTTATAGCTCAGTGCAGAGCAGGGAAAGTGTGCTGTGGGTGGCAACGTGATATGGATTTCACAGTCCATCAGTTTGGATTTCAAGTTTGCAGTCCTCTCTCGGACTAATTGAGAAGTCAGACACTGTTTTGGGATGTTAGAGGCAATGCAAAATAGGACGCTTGGTGCTTGTTTCGCGAGCATTTGGGGTCAGGTTGGCTGGGGCGACATCAGAGCACTCTCAGATCAGTCAGGCTTTTCACTGTGGCCTGAGAAAACCCATCTCACAGAGAGAAGTTTTGCATGTTGAGCATCAATGTGCTTGTGGGCTTAATATCTGTCACAGCCCGTCACTCCACGTTAAGAACCAGTAGAAGCCCCAGATTAGAGTGCAGCCTGGCCCTGGGACCAGGCACTGCAGACACAGTGGGAGCACAGTTACACCCATACAGCAGAACCCTCCAACCATCTCTCTTCCTTCTGCCCCTCCTGGACCTGACCATTTGGGCCACCAGAGCCCTATCCCCCCCAGCTGTTTCTGGGGTTTCACTATGAAAATGTGCCAAATACCAGGCAACAACAAAAGGAAAAGGTGAGGAGATACTTTGGTGCAGCCGAGCTTCATCATTCCCCCTTTGCTGTACCGGCACAGTCAAAGGGTGGCATCAGGACATAAATGGAGAGGTACTGGGAGAGAGATATGGTTGCCCTCAGGAAGGAAATGGGACATGCTGGGAGATGGTGAGCAGCAGATTGCACCAGTGGCACTGTCTTGAAAAACAGCTCCTGCTCCAGAAGAGTAACACTTGAAGTTGACAAAAACTGGAAATAGTAATAGAGGCACAGAGGCTGAGTTGTTATCCTGGCAGAGTGAGAAACAGAACTTGTATCTTTTCCTACTCAGTCAAGCCTGTGATTTTGATCCACTGATGAGTGGATCATACCACCACCTTACAGGACCAGAAATACACTTGGTCTTTCTGTGGAGGGGCACAAGGAGTGATCCATAGGGTTTGTGCCCAATCTCACATAGGACCACAGTGAACCAGAATGTGCCCAACCTCCTGTGACCACTGGTGTGGCCGTGTGGGTGGGTCTCATCACATCTGCAGCTTCATTGCTGTGCCAGTGCCACAAGGCTGATTGATTGTACTCAGAGCACTGTAAATGGGGCCAAATTAAGAGGGAAAGGAAATACTCAGCTTAGATATTGAGAAGTCCTGAATAGCTCCCAAACTTCTGGGAGCAAGCTGCTGTCTTTTTGGGGTGTTGGGACTTGGGTGCTTCTTCTTCTACTTTCTCTTGCCACAAGTCCGGTCCTTTGGGCTAAATTCCGTCCAGTTGCCTCTTTCTAGCCATGTTTTCTTTCAGTTCTGTAAGACGAGTGTCTTGACGAGGCACTCCTGCCTGGTTCCTAGCCTTTTACCTTTGCCATTTCAGCTGGCAACCACACAGAAGGTGCTAAGGATCACAAGTTACAGGGCTTTTGGTTATGTCCAGGCACTCCACACCACTCAACTCTGGCAGCTCTAAGATCTGGTATCTATGAAGTGAATGTAGTGCTTAATTTTAAGCCTACAGGTTTCAGAGTTTTAGTATTTGTTTTTCAGGCTTTTCCCTCTTGCCAGTCTGTCTGATGTTATTTTAGGCAGACCATATGCTGTCTTAGGGCACGGAGAAAGACTACATGACCTTCTGCATTTTGCCCCTTTTTTCCAACAAGAAAGATGATGAGAAATCTCAGTAGTTACATATAAGAAGAATCTGTCTAAAGCACTGCAAGAACTTTATTTAAGGATTACTTCTGAACTGGTTTACTTTTCACTAGTTCTTTAAACACAAGGTAGCACAAGCTCAGTTAACCATTTATGACGGCAGCAATGGCTGCTCGCATCTTCATGGTCAACTCTTAAGTAATTTTAGGGTCCTATGGGATCCTGAACTGACTTTTAATGCAGTTGGATTTTGAGTCCCTGTTGCCACTTTCAACTTTCATCTCATTCCCTTGTCCATGTTTTCAGTTAAGTTCAGACCTTCTCCATCGGTATGTCTGTAATTCAGTCTACTTGACATCGTCCCAGTATCTGATAACAAAAAACTTCTTGGCTGTGAGAAAAGCAAGAAAATTGTTGTAGCAATGGGGAACAAAGCCGACAGACCCCCTTGTATGTCCAAAGAAGATCCGTTTATTGCAAAAAAATCGCCCCCTTTTTATATCCTTAATCTCAACCGAACATACCCGAAACCAAACCGAAGCCTGGCAGAACTCAACAGCAGAAGGGCACCCATTGGCTGGCACAGCTGCGGTGTTGCTGTCCACGCGTGCTATCACCCAATCAGCTTCCTGTTCACATGCTGTCCACGTGGGCTATCACCCAATCAGCTTCCTGTTCACATGCTGTCCACCGTTCCTCCAGCCAATCACAATCTCACTTCCATCTGTCACTCAACTGACTCTCACCTCACTCACAACTGCCTCTCAGCCCTCAACCAACTCCCAGCGCTCCGGCCTGAAGGGTGCCTTTCCCACCGGGCCTTCTGGTAACCATAAACCTTAACCAATTTAACAAATGTAACCCCATATTCCACAAATTGTTGCTTAGCCTCTTGACGTTCCCAGCTTTCTCCTCCTGCTCAAACACACCCACACACAGTAATTTTTCTGCCTTGGGAGAAACAGCTCTACAGCCATAAGTTACTAGTTTCATGAGTTTTTAAGGTCAATTAACTGATAAAGCCTCCCCACCTTGGATGGTATTTGATGACAAAGACCCTGACTTGCATCAGATAAGGGGAAAATTCTGGATTATCCTGAATCCTCGCTGTCTATGGCTTGCCATAAAGACATTGAGAAAGGAAAAAGGATAGCTAATTTATTCAGTGAGGTTAAAAATACACTCTTAGAAAATGTAAGAATCAAATTCCAAAATTGTTTCATGTTCTGATAAGAAGAAGTCTGAATACAGAAGGTTGTCCCTTGTCAAAAGCAGTTTGCTTCTTCCCTTTTCTGGCAGCCTTTGGCTTCTGCTTTTGCACTGGGTGAAATGAGACCTGGATCACCTGGCAATGACTGTACCATTCCCTTTCTGTTGAAGAACAAACAGCCTGCTGCAAGTGAAAAGCACAGCAGCATGGGTTTATCAGCTGTAAAATCTCCAGCTAGCAAGAGCAAGGTGAACAGCCGTATGGATTATTCCAGAACTGGGAGGATGTTGTGGTCACCCTCAAGCCTGTGACACTAAGAGTCAAATTTTGCCTGTGTAAAGTACAAGATTCATCATTCACATGGACTCTTCTCTGTAGTAACAGCTGCTACTTGATCAACATAACCTGGACTTGTTCTAAGACATTCATAACCCTCTGCAGAGGACTCTCCATAAAAAAACCTGTTTGAGTGCAGCACATGATGATGAGCAGTCCTGATTTCTCTGTTCAAGCCTTGAAACTCCAGCCCATCACACTTTTCCACACAGCAACGAGTGCATCAGGGCACTTTGTGTCCCTTCTTTTGCGAGCTGCATCCAGAGAGTCTTCAGAGGCCACCAGTACCATCTGCATGTTTTACATGCAGATACCTACTCATACACAGAATTCTCTTGCACACTTTGATTTTCATTAACAGGCTGTCACTGAGACAATCAGTCTATTCATTGTTTTCCCTAGAAAT
>VZRV01000998.1:599471-699066 GCA_013398115.1 Falcunculus frontatus | reverse complement strand
CCTGCACCAAATCCTCTACACAGAACCACTTTTCCAGCATTTCAGAAAAAGAGGATCTCTTCCAGATACTCTTCCTCTCACTATGCTTTTCCCCTTGTTTTACAACATGATCTTAAATAAGTCACACCTGATATTGGATACAAATAGTGGAACTTGACTGTGATCAGTTTTGCTCTGTGTTGTGAGCATTTATTCTGAGCTTTACCATGTGACCCCTTCTAATGAAAGGAGTGAAAGTAATTGTCAGTATATCTGGTAAAATGAATTGAATGGTTTTAGCAATGGTCATGAATGTAAAGTATTTAGGCTGGTATCTCTTCAGATTTTAGTCGTTACTTATTTAAAGGTAGATTTAATACTGGAACTAAACTCTTGATAAGAATTGCTGCAGTGGAGTGACATGTAATGTGACTGTTGCAGAAGTTACTCGAAAGTCAAATTTGTATGCAGGATATATGGAAGATGCAGAAAAGATGAAGATGGGGAAACGGTAATAATTGTAACTCTAGTCTGCATATTAACACTTGTTCAATTAAACCATGGTCTTTCAGCTTGCTCATTGAAATGGAGGCACAGAGAATGCTGTTGTCTGGTTGTTATCTAACTGTTCCCTCTCACTTTTTCTGTCTCTGTTTTGTGTAGGATATTGGACTAGGTAGCATTGAACGATGCAAAGGGTTCACTGCACACCTCATGCAGATGCTTGTGAGACAGAGGCGATCTCTTACTGGATTGACAGAACAGTGGATCTTACTGAGGTATTTTCCATCTTCCAGCGTTTAAATGTTGGCAAGAAGTTTTGACAGTAAGCAAATCAGTTCAAGAAACATGGGAAATAAGGCAGAAGGAAAAAGCAAATCTTTCCTCTGCTTCCCTGTATTTCTCCTCCCCTCAATTAAGCCTAAATAGAAAAGATTTAAATTTATCCTGTCACTGTAGGCAGTATTTTGGAATCAAAATAATTTGTAAAACAAATTAGGCATATATGTGAAAGAATTCCTGTAGTTAATTACGCAGTTAAACCATTAAACTTACAGGTTGTTACATCTCTCTCATTTGGTATTGGCCTAAGTTAATTTTGTTTGCATTCAAGTTGTTGGCTTGACCTAGGGCAAATAAATGATCTGGATGGTATTTTGAGCCTAAATAAATAAAGCATCTACAGCTTACAAAGAAAAATTCTAGAAAGGTGGGACATACTAGATGTTGTGTCAAAACTGTAAAGGGAAAAGTGTATAAGAATCTTTCTTACTTGATGTAATTTTTCACTCCATTGCTTAAATCATCAGAGACATTGCAAATGCCACCTTTGTTGAGCCTATTTGTGCTCAGCACGCTGTAATCCAGAAAACTTTTTGAAGTCAGGTTAGGAGCTAGTACCTTAGTACAGGGAAGGGATTCTGGACTGGAGATTACTGGTGCAAAATTTATTCTAACCCCAGGAAACTTGAAAAAAATAAATAAAAAACCCCCAACTAAAAAAAACTCCTCAGCTTTACAGTCACAGGAATAGTAAAACTTCCAGGACACTTATCTGCATTACTATGACTCTCATAGCAAATCAGATTTCCAGGGCTTTGTTGTGTTTCATAATTCAGGGAGGGGAAAAAAACACTAATTAAACAACTTTTTTTAAAAAAACCAAACTATTGTTTTAGTTTTTCCAGGAGAGATTATTATATAGATTTTTAAAAAATGTATTTAGTTAAAGGTAGAGCTTTTAAAAAGAAAGTACAACATAAAACTCAGTGATTATAACTTCTTTCTTCTTAACTAGGAACCTCCTGAGCTGTATACAAGAGATAGATTCTAGGTTGACTGCTGACAGAGAATACAATGCAGCATTTCCTCCTCAAGACAGAATTCAATGCTGGACTGACAGACTGCAGCAACTTTCCATGCAGTGTGTGATGGTTCTTGAGGAGCTGTCTTGGTTTATCCAGTGCTGCCCAAAAGAAGAGTCAGCCAGGTGCAATGACACTGAAAGCACCGATGTCAAATGCAACATTTTTCAGAGTTCAGTACCTGAAATGGGAAATGTTCTTGCGGGAATACCTGACCTGATTCCCTCAGATCTAAAACACTTGTCTCCAGTAACAACTGAGCAATTGCCTCCTGGATGCAGGATGCGAAATAAGGATCAGTTGTGGCTGCAGGTGGCTACACAATTGACTGCAGTGATGGCAAATGTGAAGGCCATGAAAGCAGAAGTGGACAGAGTAAGACAACAGTCACGTGAGACCTCCTTTTATTCCTGGTGAGTTCTACACGTGAACATCTCTTCCGTTTTATGTTCACATAGTATATGTGAAGTCATTTTGAAAATTTTGCCTGTGCATATATTGAAACGTGGATTCAGATGCTCTTCAAACATTTTTCTGTTCTTTTTTTTTGCAAAATGCAGTGCCTGACTCTTTAAAGAAATGTATGTCTTCTCCCACTCCCCTGACAAGTCAAAAAAATTTCCGTCTCAGCTTCCCACTTTGTCTTTGGTCTCTCAGGACTTTATCCCTATAGCTCCTTAGCTAATGAGGTGAATTTCAAATAAAAATTTAATGAAGAAATTTTCTTTTTAAAAGAAATTTGTAGCCTCTTTAATGACAATCTTCTCATTTTCTTTCTGCTTCAACCAGTGTGAATATAAGCTTGTTGTTAAACCTTTTATTAATAAATTCAGGATGGAGATATGCTGTGTCTCCCTTATCCATGCTCAAGAAAAGATTTAATCTTAAACTGGACTGTTTGTTCTTCTTTCAGTATTATGGTATTTCTGTTGCAGGAGAGACTTTGAAGTTTGCACATCAGCTGTGAGTTGTTTGCTGGAAGTCTCAGCCCAGTTACAAAGTATAGAGTCCCTGTTTCTTCCAAATGGGCAAGACAGGGAAGCTGCCAATCAGATAGCCCTAATCAAGAGCCTGAAGTATATACAAGAAGAAGTTAATAACACAGCTTCAGACTTCACAGCCTGGAGAACACAGCTTCTTGCTTCTGTGTCAAGTTGCAGTGGTAAGGATAATTTTTCTCTACCTGATTTGTAATGTTGGTAAGGACACAACTTACTCATTTGGTTATTGCTGAAGGTGGCCCCATGTTCCTTCTGATACCCGAAAACTTCATGAAATTCAAACTTGCAAAATTTAGTCCAGACTTTATTTGTGCAGTACAATTTTTTTACCTTCTCTATTAATGACAGATCTTGCACTATAGTTGTAGATCAGGATTAGGAAGAAGATTTTGGTAGAACTGTGTAGTAAAAATTGCATAGTGCTGTCATTGTCCTTGCATAAAGGAACCTGTAATCTGATGTGTTTCCGTGTAAAACTGCCTGTGTTATGGTTCAAAAGGAAATCAACAGTCGGATGAAGAGTTTGTGGACCAATTCTCAACAAAAGTGGAAACTGTTATCCGTGCTGTTCTGTATGCTGTTCAGTGTTTGGTAGAGAGAAAACAAGAAGGTGGAAAAGAGGAAGAAAAATCTTCAGAGGAAAATGGTAAGTTTGTCAATATACTTGAGTGGGGAGCAGAAGAGTTTAAACCCTGCAAACCTTAAAATTTCTTAAATTTTGTGTGTCAGAGGTACCAATACACCTGGAAATTGCTATTTTAATAGAAATTGTGTATTTAAACAGATAGGGCGGGTATTTCTAGATTTCTTGCTATAACATTTTTAGAATGTGACTTGATCTCCATTTTTTCAATGTATTTCAAACAAAGAGGATGCAGCCTTACTTGATGTGATTAAAGCCGGACATATAACTAAACTTTTGCATGAAGATCTGTCTGCCGATTTGGAGTCTTTACACGTGCAGAAGGCAATTTTAGGTGTTTCAGAACTGCTGGAGATCCTGAAATCTTACAGGGAAGACTGCACTTCATATAAACATAAGGTAAAGTTGTTCTTTTCAAGAGTTTTATGGCTTAGGAGTCTCAAGAGATTTGGAATTGTGAATTACTTTGGTGGTTAAATGTGCCCAGTGCCTTAGAACTAGAAGCATGTGCGAAACTGTGGACAAATAAAAGTAGTCTTCTGTAGTGCAAAAGCCAGACATTCCTGTAGTAAGAAGACAAAGTTTTCGGTTTTGTGAAAAATCTAGAAAAAGCTCCAGGAACTGTAGAAATTGTACTCAAACTGCTTTGAGCATCTGTTTTCAGTCACTATCGTGACCCTCTCTGATGTGCATGTCAGTAAGTACAAATAATGACTGACGGCTGGTTTTGTGTTTTAACTGCAGTTCTTCAACCAGTCCTGCTATTTGCTGGTGCGTCTAAAGCCCATGCTCTGCAAGTATTCAGACCTCATCCTATTCTACCTCACCATTTCACTGGCATCTCACAGGAGTACTGGAAAATTGCTTTCTGTTCTAACCAGCATTTTTACAGAGCTTGCCCTAAAGGTAAGTTATCACAGGTAATAGTGGGTATATGGCAAGCATATATTTTATGTGTAAAAGTCTTGAGTAGAAACTAAGCTGAAAAATGTACTTACTACTCAAGAAGATTTTGAGTTTCTGTTCACCTTTGCAGGGGTTTTGTCTGCCAAAAGAATTACTTGAAGATGAAGCAGGAGAGGGAGCAACAGAGTTCCATGATTACGAGGACGGTGGTATTGGAGAAGGGGAAGGCAAGAAGGATGTGAGCGACAAAATAGAAAGTGAAGATCAGGCAAGTGTTTGGGGTTGTTCTTGTTTAATTGAAGTAAAACTGAAAAAGCTCTTGAAATCCATGATGTGGAGGTCTTGGGTAAAAAGAAACAGGAAGTTACCTTCAGACTCCTATTTATGTTAGCTTTTATCTTTGCCTATCAGCTTATAAATATTGTTGTGATACTTAACCTTTTAATATATAGGCAAGACCCATTGTAATTTTTGGCTTTGCCAATGATTTAGATAGAAGACAGTTTTAGAAAAGGTGAAGAAAAGGAGAAAGAGGATCAAGATTCTAAACCAGACATTGAAGGTGAAGACAATGCAATTGAAATGTCTGAAGACTTCGAAGGAAAGATGCATGATGGAGAACGGGAGAAAAAAGGTTTGGTTCTTCCGCTATGGCAAACTTACAAGAAAAGTTATAGATCAGTCCAGTAATGGTTGATACTTTTCTATAACATATACATGTGTGTCTTTTTCATTTTCAGCATGTATCAATTAACTGAATGGGGTGATGAAATTAAGGTTCAAAGTATAATTGCTTATTTGTTTATAAAGTTAACAAAAACATTAGCTTTCTCTCTTCTGTACTTAAACACTTTCTGAACTGTACACAGAAGATGAGGAAAATTCAGATGAAGAGGAGGAACTGGATAAGCAGATGGGCAATCTTGATAATGCTGAAGCTGATGATAAACTAGATGAAAGGCTCTGGGGGGATGAAGACGATGATGATGATGATGAAGATGCTAGTAGTAAAACAGAAGAAACTGGACCAGGAATGGATGAGGTAATAAGGGAAGGGGTAGGGGAAAAAAGTATCAAAGGAATTGAGCTCTGCTAACGTAATGTGATCTAGAATGGGAATTGCCTCTCAGAGCTCTTGGCCTTAGAAAGGGATCATTTCAGGGGATAAGTTTTGTTTAGTGTTGTCTTTTTTTCTGTAGAAGATGATATCTTGTCACTGAGACTTTGAAAAGCAGGTAACATAATTGAGTTTCTTTTGGATTTATTAATAGGAGGATTCAGAGCTCGTTGCAAAAGATGACAATCTGGGGACAGGAAAGAAGGATGATAAAAAACAGCCTCCCAAGAGTGAGGAAAAAGAGCAACAGGAAGAGGACAGTGGAAATAAAGAGAAAATCCATGAACAAATTGATGAGGTAAAAATTGTTTGGACGACATGGAGTATTTTGCTGTTAAACCACATTCTATTGCTCACATCATGTGTTTCTCAGAATTTGAAATGCCTTTTTTTAAAACAGTGAAGCGCACTGAGAAGTTAGTTGATTTCATAGCTAAAAGTAAACCATACTGTATCTATTATAATATACATTTATTTTCTGATTCATACTCCAGAAAGACTTTTTTTTTTTTTTTGGCAGTACCCTGAACTTGTAATGGCTGCCAAAACAGGCTTTACACTGAATTGATGTTTTGATGGACAAAGCTTTAAAACTCTAATTCTGTTGTGTTTAGCAACAGAAGCATCTTTGTATGCAAGAGTGCATTTAGCATCTCTAAGAGTGCATATTCTCTTTAGAATGTTTCAGCTAGGAAAATTGGCTTCTGAACACAAAACATGCTGGTTTTAAGTATCACCAGTTTATGTAAATGCATTTGCTGAAATTAATCTTTCTGCTCTTCATGCATGAATATGTGTACTACTGGAAATCCACTTCTAACTGATCAGAATGTAATACTGTATCCAGTATTTCTTTGTCCTAGAGAATACAGTAGTATCTTATTTCTTATCTTTGCCTATCCTCCCACTTAGTACATGCCTGTTATTTTTCCCCCATTCTTTTGATGACAGCGTGAGTATGATGACAATGAAGTAGATCCTTATCATGGCCAGCAAGAAAAGGAGCCTGAAGTTGAACCTTTGGAACTTCCTGATAATTTGAATCTGGAGAGTAATGAGAAGAGTGATGATGAGGAGGATGAAGGTACAGCTGAAAATCTCTACAGATTCCTAGATGAAAGCCATATGGAAATGGGGGGACAATCAGATCATGAACTCTTTTTGTCTATAGAAAGGAGAGAGGTGGTGGTAGGGTTCTGTATAACCACCAAGAAGCTGCAAATTCATTTGTGTATCAAAATACCAACATACCAAATGCAGGCCAGACGGGAACTCAGCATTACAACATTTTTCTTTACCTCCCTTTCATGCACACTGTGGAGCATGTTTTCTCATGTTATCCAAGTGCAGCAGCCTAACTTAAGCTGGAATCTCCTTATTAAATTGTCCAGTTGCTTTTGTGGTTTCATTTTTTTTCTATTATACTTCCAAGTATTTGTACTCTTAAAAGTCAACTGAACATCAGGAATATTAGGTTAAAGGAAGTTAATAGGAATTCATTCTGCTGTATTGCTAGTTAGAAAGCAATTGTGACTTAAAGGAATTATCTGCCTATAGAAAATCATAGATTCTGTGTATAGAACTCCATATTTTATGGGTATTTGATAGGCTGGGCAGTTTTATTCCAAGTATCTGTAATATTCACTGTCTCTGTACTTCACTGAAAGTTTTATATACCTTTCTGATTTTTTTTTTAAAATCCAGAAGAAGAGAATGATTTTGAAATAGATGAGAAACCTGTGGATTTAAATGAGGCAGAGAAGACAGAAGAACAGAAGGAAGAGGATACTGCTGAGACAGAAAGAGATGATCAAGATGCAAAAGCAGCAGAAGAAGGCATTTCTGAAGATAAAGAGGAGAAGGAAGATGAAGGAGACGAAGATGCTCATGATCAAGAAGAAAATGCAGGGAACACTGAGGATGCAGAAGAAGAAGAGGAAGAGTCACAACCACCTGACGAGAAAAAAAATGAATCTGCTGAAGATAAGGGAGTCCCTAATGAAGACCAAGGCCTTCAGCCTCAGGTAGAATGTAATAAATAAAAGTATGATAGGTTTTTTTTAATTGCCTTATACAAGATTTAAGAAATGGATGTGTTCTCTGATACTCCAAAACAAATTTGACATTGGTAGATACAATGTTAGTGAGACTCTTCATCAGGATAACAAGAGCTATGCTTATTAAACATGTGTTTATTCTGTCTGTGTTCCTGCTGCCTCCTTGGCCTTGTGTTAGAATGGAATAGACTATTTCAGTTGGAAGGGACCTACAGTGATTATCTAGTCCAACTGCCTGGCCACTTCAGGGGTGACCAAAATTTAAGCATATTCTTAAGCACATTGTCCAAATGCCTCTTAAACACTGAGAGCTTTGGGGCATTGACCACCTGTCTAGGAAGCCTGTTCCAGTGTTTGACCACCCTCTCAGTAAAGAAGTGATCTTAAAGTCCTAATGACCATTGCCATGCATCCTGTCACTGGGTACCAGGGAGAAGAGATCAGTACCTCTCTCTCCATGTCCCCTTCTCAGGAAGTTGTAGAGAGCAGTGGGGTCACTCTTCAGCCTCCTTCTCCAAACCAGACAAGCCCAAAGTCCTTAGCCACTAGAACTTTGCTTCCAGCCCTTGCACCACCTTTGTTGCCTTCCTCTGGACATATTTAAGGGCTTTCACATCCTTCTTAACTTGTGGAGCCCAGAACTGCAGACAGCACTCAGGTGAGGCTGCACCAATGCTGAATACAGTGGATTCACCATATCTTTTGCCCAGGTGGTGTTGCTGTGTTTGATGCACTCCAGGATGGGGATTAACCCACTGGGCTGCCAGGGCACAGTGCTCACTCACACTGAGCCTGCTGTGGGCCAGCATCCCCAGATCCCTTGGCAGGGCCACTCTCCAACCACTCTTCTCCCAGTTGTGCCCAGCATTATTCCATTCTGAGTGCAGAATCCAGCATTTGGACCTGTTAGATTTCATCCCATTAATTATAGTCAAGTGCCCAAATCTATCTAAATCCCTCTACAAAGGCCTCTTGTCCCTCAAGAGAGCCCACAGCACCCCCCAGTTTGTATAATCAGCAAACTTGATAACAGTGCATTCAACTCCTGCATCCAGGTTGTTGATGAACACATTGAACAGGACTAATCCTGGAGCTGAACCCTGAGGAACAGCACTGGTGACTGTCACCAGTCAGATGAAGCCCCATTCTCTACAACCATTTGAGCCCTGCAATCCACCCAGCGCGCTGTGAATCCACTCATCCCACACCTAGACAACTTGTCCAAAAGGATGCTGTGAGGGACACTATCAAAAGCCTTACTAAAAATCCAGGAAAGCTACATCCACTACCTTCCCTTCATGTACTAGGCCGGTGACCTCATCTTAGAAGGGGTATCAAATTTAATAGGACTTTCCCTTTGTTAACCCATCCTAAGGCCTTATGACCTTATTCATCTTTAGGTGCCTTTCAGTAACACACAGTTCTCAATGTTTTTTAGAATGTTATAATTTATGTTATTTCAGGAAGAGGAGGATAAAGATAATTCAGAGATGGATGAGCAGATCCCTGAGGCTGAGGAAAGAATGGAGCATGAAACACAAGGGCAGACTGGGCAAGAAAATCTGCAGAGTGACAGTGCTGTTGAGCTGGCTGGAGAGGCTTCAGAAAGAGACCAGTCTAAAGAGGTAAATTATGTCGAAGTGTCTGAGTTAAAAATGCTAGATTTGTGAATATGTTTTCAAGTTGAAATTAGGGAACTGCTGCCATAGTTTTTAAGAACTGTGTATAAGACCTTAGTTTACACCAGTTATAAATTCACTGAAAAAAACCTTCAAGACCATGTAGATACACCCTGCATTTTCCCTGCTTATAAAGGTAAGCTTAGGGTAATTGTTGAACTGCAGAAGTGGCTTGTCTGCTCTCCATAAGAATTATACTTGCAGCTATGAGCCATTGGTCATTCAGAACAGAATGTAGCAAAGCATTGCAGTTTAACATCTGGAGTTTGTTTACAGTAGTTGCTATTTTCGGTTACACTTGAAATTTGGGTTTTTTCTTTCAGGAAAGTGGAACTGGAGCTTCAAGTGCAAATCAGTCAGAAGGCCATGAATCCACACACATGGCCCGGATGGCTTCTCAGAAGCAAAGCAGGAAAAATACACAGGTTCATCTCTTATTTTAAATTTTTGTTTAAATGTCTTAATATTAACCAGCAATTAGGCAGGACTCAGTTTCTCCTTGTTAGAACACTGTTCTCATTAGTGGTGGGTTACACCGCTCTTGAATTTCATGGTGTTAATTTGGTTTTTTTAGAGTTTCAAGAGGAAACCTGGCCAGGCAGACAATGAGCGCTCAATGGGAGATCACAATGAACGCGTCCACAAGCGACTGAGAACCATGGAATCCAGCAGTGAAGCAAAGCAGGATATAACTCAACCTCAACAAAACGTGGAGGAAGCTGATGCATTTGAACATATTAAACAAGGCTCTGAACACTATGATGCACAGACATATGGTACAGGGGTATTTCTGGGTGTAAAGAGTTGTCATTGCAGAATCAAATCCTGAAACACTCGCATTTGCTGTAGTTTTCCTTTTGTGCTTTTAAAAGTTACATTTAACAGTCCTTGTTTTGGTTAAAGATGCAGCACCATTTCACTGCAATAAATGTTACTCTTTGGCAGTCAGACTCAAACTAACAACATTTTTGAAAATACTGATTTGACTTATAAAAATGGATTTTATCTTAACAAATATCTTTACAATCTATTCTCTTCAAATCTTACTTCATTTAATCAAAGCAATAGCTTACTGACATGACACAGCACAGCGGAGTGAAAGATAAAACAGGGGTTTGAGCCTCATATCTCTTCTAAGTTCACTGAAACTGATATGCAGTGGCCTCAGAATGCTACATTTTTTTAACTTGACTACTTCTCCTTCCGCTTTCCTCTTGACAAGTGTTGTTGTCTTTGTGCAGATGTAGCTAGCAAAGAGCAAGAGAAACCTATTATGCCTCCTGAAGAAAAGGAAGAAGGAGACTTTGAAGATTTAGCAATGGAAACAGAAATGCAGGACGAGGATCTCAGAGCAGTAGACACTGAGGAGCTGAAGCCAGAGAAAAAGAAGTCTACTGCCACTAAACCTCCTGGTAAATTAATTTTAAAAGCATTCTGAATATATGCTGATATGGATCTTAGATGTTAATGTAGGTATTTAGATTTGCATGTAGTGGATGAGTTTCATAAGATTTATCTGTTGTAAGATGTTTCATAAGGCTAAAATGCCTGCTCTAAATTGATTCCTCTGCAGCACTATTCTTACTTTTGCCTAGTAACTAGCATTAGCCTTTGCTAAATTGATTGAGTGACAGAGGTTTGCTGCTTTCTTTCAAGTTAATGGTCTCTAATCTTCATCCACCACTTTGAAGAAATAAAAAGCAAACACTTCCCTGCTGTTCAACAAAATGCCAATTCACTTAATTGGCGTATAACAATGCATTCCAGTGTCACCACCATCAGCAGCATGCAACTCAACTGTTTTATGTATGACTTCTGGCAAAAAAACCAAACAAATCAGCAAGAAGTTGAGGAGCTGGTCTGAACAACATCCAGTGAGGTAGCACCAAACTCTCACTACCTTCTTTCTTAAGTGGGAACAAAACTGAGCAGCTAACAGAAGTGGTTGGTAGAGGAGAAGCTAGATCTGACTTGTCAGGCACACAGTCCCGCCACACAAAATAAGCTAGATAGAAGTATCTCTTGCCAATTGCAACAGAAATTGTAATTTTGATGAATCTGAGTAAATGACACTGTAGCTTGGATTTGGAACCGTTTTCTTCTTGAACAACACAGCGTGGCTGGACAGGTGAGATGAGCTTTACAAGCCTACATTCTTGCCTCCCACTCTCATGAACTTTAATCACTTAAATCTCTTGCTAGACTCTTTTAGTGTTGTGGTACAGGTGTGCATGTAATCAGTCTACTTGTTTTTCCACATGGTTTTCTAACTGTGTGTTCTGAAAAACTAGAGTCTTTGAAACATCTCCTACAATGTCATACTTTTTCTCCTTTAGAATATTTCTTAAGAAATGAGTTGTTAAACAGCATAGTACAGTAGCAGTAGTAATAAAACAAACTCTTTAGTCCGTTCCCTTATTTGTAAATTGATTTTTGATTTATAGAAAACTGTTCTGTTAAAAAAAAAGAGAGTAAAAGATAAGCAAAGATTGCAGTTTTTTAGTGATTTTCTGACTCTTCTCAAATGGCTTTCTACCTCCTATCATTCTGTCAGAGAGGCTATGAGAGTCAATAAATGTACTTCACCAGTGGTGTCAGGTGTTAAAGATCTCTTAACTACTATTTTGTTTGTTTGGCAAGAAGGTCACAAGACAGAAAAACAATTTGCATTAGGAAATGTGTGGTTATCTGTTCCAGTGAGTTGCAAGATGTATTCATCCCATTCCTAGAATTAAATGTCTTAAAATGTGGCACTTCTTTTAAAAGAAAATGTCTAGGCTGCGCTACAAAGCATAAGAGACGCTCTGTAAAAGAGTCAAGATACAATATTGCTTCTTGTATTATGCATGATCCATGAAGTTAGTAATCAGTTTTGTGGTTGTAGGACCAGGTGACATGGAGCCAGAGATCCAGACTTTTAACTCAGAGGATGTCAATGACTCTGCACCAGAAAAGCTACCAAAGGTGACTGAAGAGAAGCCAGAGAGAAGCAAGGAGTCAACCATACACACAGCCCACCAGTTTCTGATGGACATTTCCCAGGTAGGATACCCAGTCTGTCTTCTTTCAGCTACAGTAGGAGAAACAAGATGGTTTTACTTGACCTGTGTTAATGAAACTCTGAATGCAAAAGGCTAGAATTACTTTTTGTCAGCCAACTCAGTACCTTGACATTATTTAATAGCAGAATGAAAAGTAACACACATACACTGTTGTATATGCAGCTGAAAGATGCCTTTAAAATGACTAGTCCTACCCATCCTTAGCGTGGAATCTTCTGACATAGTTTTTTTTAAAAGCTTTTGTTTTTCTAACTGTAAAGAACTGTTCTGCTCAGATGAATCTGCAGATCAAATGCTTGGTTAAAGTGGAAAGCAATGGGCAAAGGTGTGTGGCCTGAAGATAACAGAAGGGTACATACAGAGATGAGAGAACTGCACATCACTGACTTTAAAACACCACTGTGGGCAAAAAATCCACTTCAGTTAATTCATTACAGTATATTACTTCTTTATAAAAGCTGATTGCAGGTATTGTAGAACCTTTCTGAGCTTTTTATGAATGTCTCAATTAAAAAAAATACCATGGCCTAGAAGATCCTAGAGCTTCATGTAACACTCATGGTTTTCCAGTGCAAACTTCTGTGAAAAAGCACATTTTATCATAAAGACCTATGGCATAGAAGCAGTTGGTAGTGGATAACCAGTTGATAAAGTAAAAATATTTTCAGTATTTGGTTTTTTTAGAAGGATTGACCTTTCATTCATACAATATGGTGTCCTAAGTACACACTTGGAGGGTGCTATTTTACTCTTTAACACAGTAGCACAGTATTTTACTGGCATAATACAGAAAGGATTGTGTGCCAGCTACACTGGGTATTTCTGTCTTAATGCCAAGTGTTGCAGCTCTTTGGAAAAAGGCTGCTGAATGCAAGTGTTCTCCTGTTTTTAAAATAATTGTGGTTTTGGGGTTTGTAGGTTTTTTTTTCAATTGACATGCAAAATGTGAAACAGGAGAGGGAGCTCTTGCAGCACCATTTAAAGGGGAAGGGAAAGAGGCTGCTGGATGAAAAGTGCAGCTTCTCAGCTTTCAGGAAAAGGAAGAAGAGAGAAATCCCCTCCATGTATATTCTTCCTCCCTTCCTTAAGCCTGTAGTAGGTGACCAGTGGGACAGCTGCTGCTTCTTGAGGGATGAGAAATTACTGGGACTACTGAGTTTGCAATCATGGGCTTATTTTCCGTAATCCATAAACCTGCAGGTTATGCAGACAGTGGGCTGCTATTTGGCTAAACTGGGGTTTGTAAGTCAGGGACAGAGATTGTCAGTGGAAGCACAATGAAAGTAAAAGAAGTGTCATAAAGTTTGGGTGTCCTTTAAAAGAATGGCTTATCGAATTGTATTTGGTGCCAGGTAAGGAGGATGATGTCATTCAATCTTCAAGTGGTTTGAATGAAGCTTTTAAAAATATATAATTAAGTGACATATACTATGTTTTCAAAGCTTCTAGTTAGGTGTAGTGTTCAATAGTTTGGTCTCCATTATACTGTCATTAAATCTGGTGTTTGTAAAGATCATTTCATTGATTCATCTTGAAATTCTGTGGTTTATTATATTCAGTGTCAGTATCATAGATGTTCCTAGCCTTGTTTCTATATTGATTATATCACATATGCAGATATTTGTGGGGGAGGTATTTGTCCTTCATGTGCATGGAAGCTATTAAAATACATGGAGATTTACCTAAATCTTCATTTAGGTATTCAGGTATTTTTTTGTTTAAAAGAATAAGACAATGGATTTATACTTTTTTTAAAGTTTACTATACTTTGGGGATCACCAGATGTGTACACTTATATTCATAATTCCACTTCTAGCACATCGTTAGAGATCCTGAAGAGCTAAGAAAGGAACTTGAAAAGCAATTGGAAGCTTGGCAGACACAACAGCCTGGAACTCCAGAGGAGGTTCGTGACCTCATTTGAATATAAAACTGTCATAATAATCCTTCATTGCATTATTTCATCTTCTTTTACTGCTAAAACATTGAGGAATACAAGCAGGCTGGAATCTAAATACTCAAAATCACATGATTTAGATACAATTTTTGTTGTTACATTTAACTTACTCTGAAAAAAAAAAATTACATTATTCTTGAAGCAGGATGATGTTTCAGATCTTGTTTTGAATGTGAATGCAGATTGTATACGAGACACCCTCAGTTTTAGCTGGTTACTGCCTTCCTACTGCCTTCCTCTTAGTGCACTGAGGCTTGGTTTCTTTCTTCAGACAGTGCTCCCCAGCTTTTTTGGTTTTTTGTAATGCATTTTAATTTCTTTGTGTGATGTTGTAGGAGAAGGAAGCAGCGCAGTTGTGGCAGAGGTATTTAGTACTGACAGCTCCTCTGTCACAGCAGCTTTGTGAACAGCTACGACTCATACTGGAGCCCACTCAGGCCGCTAAGTTGAAGTAAGTTGGGTCTTTCTGAGGCTTCTGATTTCTTTAAACTCGTGGGCTTGGGGTGCTTTAACCTCTGTAAAACTGCAGCTTTATGCTGTTCTTGCATTACAGTAATTATTCCTGTTTGCAAATACCTTCCATTTCCTTGTATGGGATCATTAGGTTATTTTATGAAATGCAAATATGATACAGTACTAGGCACCCATCCTGAGGATATTTCCTCCTACTTTTTTTTTCTCCTATGCAACAGGTGATCAGTCAGCTTCACCATCTGAAGTGAAGTCAAAGATTATGTTAAACGTCAAAACGTTTTATGTTGTTTATAACATTAAATTATTATTTTTTTAAGAGATACAGACTTGTTTCAAACTGGTGGAATCTAAATTCAAGGTCTGCCTTCCATTTTAGGTACCTAGATGTAAACTTCTTTCAAAAACACTGAATATCCATCTTACATTAAAAATATGGGGTTTTTTAATCGATAATTAAATATAAGTATTAAAATACTAATTTTGGATTTGTTGTATTTTTTAAAAATTGATTTTTGGTGTATATGCTGCATAGGCCATGGATTTCCAGAATGAGATATTTGCTGATAATCCCTGTCACTGTGTCTTTTTCCTCAACTTTCAGGGGAGACTACAGAACAGGGAAGAGACTGAACATGCGCAAAGTGATCCCGTACATTGCCAGTCAGTTCCGAAAAGACAAGATCTGGCTGCGAAGGACCAAGCCCAGTAAACGACAGTACCAGATTTGCCTGGCTATTGATGATTCCTCTAGTATGATTGACAATCACTCTAAACAGGTAAAATAAAACCTTGGGAGAAGTATGGAGAAACTACCTATCATTGATGAGTATGGCAGTTGCTGACTTGTTTCATACAGGGCTGGTGGCTGCTGGAAAGTCTGATGAATTCCAGAGCAGCTATTTTTCTAGTCCGTGTGCTTGAACTCTTGTCACTTCATGCCTAAGAGATTCACTAACAAACAACCAGTGAAAACTAGCTGAAAGGATGAGCCGTTAAGTTTGTTAGACAGAGGGGCACATATCCACTGTAAAATTACATTTGTAGCCTACAAAAGGCTGAAACTTCCTTACCTGGCAGTTCATTGGAGCACTAAATATTCATTCATCCTAGCCCACTTATAGGGTTTTTATTAATTGAAATGGTGTGTTTCCTTCTAAACAGTTATTTCGTTAGCCTGTCTAAAGTGGTGTCTCTAAATCAATCAGCTGAAGCTCTCAAGCAGAACTAGTGTATCTATCACACTGACTGTCTTACATAAGACAAGCAAAAAGATAGGCAGTCTCTTCAATTATTTTTCTAGATGATGACAAATAATTTCAGTAACATTCTTCATATTTAGTACTGGGCTTTGAGTAAAACATTGAATATGCTATTTTTGATGTAACTTTTTTCTTTAACAGCTTGCTTATGAATCCCTAGCAGTTATTGGAAATGCTCTGACTCTTCTAGAAGTGGGACAAATTGCTGTGTGTAGGTGAGTTCATTTGAAATCCTGACTTTCTTCAGTACTTCAGGGCAGAATGTAAATACCAGTTTCATGGTGTAATTTTCTCTTCTTTTCTAAAGCTTTGGAGAGACTGTTCAGCTGCTGCACCCATTCCATGAGCAGTTCAGTGACCAGTCAGGGACACGGATATTGCGTCTTTGCAAGTTTCAGCAGAAGAAAACAAAAATAGCTCAGGTACACAAGAATCCTTATAAGGCAACAGGTTTGCCAGTCTTTTCCAGACAAGATAGCAGCAGCTTCATGGTTTCATGATCATTTTGTAACACTTACTACTTTTTTGTATTTGAGAGTCTGATAGCAGGTTAGATAACAAAGAAATACAATGGTCATAATTTTGTAACAGGAAGAGTGTTTCCTCACTTTCAGTTCTGATGTACACCAGTTTTAAGCATTCACCTTTCTCAGTATTGGGTCTTCAAAAGTATTTTGGGTACAAACTATTGAATACCCCAATGCCAAATCCCATCAAAGTTTGTGAGACTTTAGGAGATATCCATGCCATGGGTTCCACTGTAGTAGTAGAAGGAAGAGCTTTAAGTTTGTCAGACTTGACTGATTCTTGAAGAAAATAATTTTCTATAGTAAATTATTAAAATGGGCATGTAGGAATACAGATATGGACAGCTGAAAAGTTTTCTTCTTTTAGGAGGGTTTTTGCAGACTTCAGTAAGATTTTCTGTTGATAGTAAATGGAAACAGAGGAGACCCGAATAGTGAACAGTAATCTTATAAACCAAAATTGGAAGGACTTGACTGTTGATGTTCTTAATTTTAGTGGGGAGTATAAAACTGGATACTTTTGTTTCAAGTTGAAGCCAAAGAAGTTCAACCTAGTAACAGGACATATATTTTCAGTGATGCCAATAATCTCTCTAGCAGTGTACTGTATTGATGGCTTTGCTAGCACTTGAAAAAAATTAAATCCTGCTTGAAGGCTTCTCTGAAGAGTCGTTAGTTCAAAAGTACTTAATAAATTTCAAGCAGGAGTTAATACAGGAAAATGCCAAGAACTGTATCTGTGTTAGGTGGTCAGACTGTCTTAGCATTTAAAATAGAGAAAGGCGTTCTTTAGAAATGTTTTCATTATAAGTTTATTATTTTTATGATGAAATCACTTAATTTTCTTATTTATTTCCTCTGCAGTTTCTAGAATCATCAGCAAATATGTTTGCTGCAGCACAGCAGTTGTCTCAAAATATTAATCCGGGTGAGTTTTTTTGCGTTACTGTGCTGGTTGCCATGGCAGCAGAATGCTCGCTACGGTTCCAGAGTAGGATTCTGCCAAGAAGGCTCCTAGGACTGACACATCACTTGGACTAAGGCTTTGAGTTTTGCTTTGTCAAAAGCAATGTTTGTTTGAAATTTAGCTCAAAACCCAAGAGACACCTACTTCATATTTGTCAATAATTCACTAAAATTTTGTGTAAGACTTTTTAAAAAGGAATGCCTTACCTGTCTCCCTTTACTTCATGCTTGCATGTTTTAAGGCCTAGTCTGTGCCAGCTTTTGGAGCATTGTCCAGCTTCCAAGGGACCCTGACTCTCTAGACACTTCTGCTCCTGCTTGAGAGCTTGAGTTCTCTAGGTATCCAGAAGCACACTGCTCTGAGGAGGGAATTTGCCTCCTACCTGCCTTTCATTGTCCTTCAGCCTTAGATCATGAGCTGATGGAATTTCCCAGAAAAGCTGGGAGACTGCTTGTATCTGGCCCATAGTTAGTCTAAAAGATTGTTTTGTGATAGTTAAAAGCTTGTCATGGTGGCACCTGAATTTTTATAAGTTCTTGTTGTTGAAGTACTCCAAGATATGGACAGTCTGGGATTTATAATCCACAGCTGCTTTGCCACAGGGTGGCCAGTGTGTCAGAATATTCTGAGGGGGATCAGCATCCAGTTCTGTTAAACTAGAGAGGGATGCAGCAGCCATCAGCTCCTTAGGACTAGAGAGCTGGCAAGAGAAAAAGCCGTACGATCCATCACCTCTTTCTGTAAAAAGACAAAGCCCTGTCACATTTGGGGCCTGTCTGCAGAAGTGTGTTCTGCATCCCTTGTAAAAATTAGGGCTTGCATTCCTGACTGTAATTACTGTGATTTTATGTGTAAATAAAGTATGACAGATACATAACTTAGAATGTACCTTTAGAGGGATGTATCTGACTCCGGGAGCAACTTGGGTCAAGTAACATGTCTCCAGACATGGTTGGTGCTGAGGAGCCCAGCATGGGTGCTATGTCTGATGTTTCAGGAGGTTTACTTCAGACTAACTGGACTGCCTTGACTGTGCCTCTGAGCCTATCTTCTGATTTAGTTTCTTTCAAAAATAACCCATTTTGGGCAGTCCAGGATTGTTCTCTGATGGAAGCCAAGCCTGTTTAAAGTGGGGACAAAAGAGAAAAGCCTACAGATGGACCCATAGGTACCTCTTCTAGAGGAACAGAGCTCTATTTCATTGCAGCAGCTGGTGCCCTACTGAGCTAGGGGCTGGACTCTTGTAATTCAGCCAGTATTTAACCCCTAGGCATGAAAGACAAGGCTGTGACTAAGTCTGTTTGGTATTTTCCATGACTTTCATCCTTGAATGTAGTACTGATGGATAGTGGGGGTTGTCCATGTGTTGTTTGTGGGTGTCAACATCCCTTTCCCCCCATTATTCTCAATGGTGTCACACCTTACTTTCTTGACCCACTAGTAACTGCAGCTTAATGTTAAGTCACAGAATTCTATTTGATTAAGAGTTAATTTCCTTAGGAGTACTCCTTTTTCCATTATACCCACAGGGCAAACAGCAAAATAGGGGGGTTTGCCTCTTAAATGGATTACTCTGAACTTACTGGAATTTTAAATGTTCTTTGTGCTCAGAAACAGCGCAGCTGCTTTTGATTGTATCTGATGGAAGAGGCCTTTTCTTGGAAGGCAAGGAACGGGTGACAGCAGCAGTTCAAGCAGCTCGGAATGCCAATATCTTTGTTATTTTCGTAGTGTTGGACAATCCTAATTCCCGGGTAAGTGAACAAGGGAGAAGTATTCAGCTGCAGTGAATGAGAAACCGATACAAATCTTTTTCTTGTCTTTTGTAGTGCCATACAGCTACCTTATCTTTTGTAGAGGTCAGAGATACTGAACCCAGTTGCAGTTTTTCACGTCTGTCAGATCTACCATTTCTTCCTACTGTGCTTCTTATCTTTTGTATTTAAAAAAAAATCTCAGCTTCCATGCCACAGAAAGGCTAAGAGCTCCCATCTTCAAACAGAATGGCTGTAGCTCTTGGCCACCAGGGAAGCAGCTGGCAGGTTGACAGATTTGGAGTTTGAGAGATGCTTTGTTCCATCTCAGCTCTGATTCAGCTTGATAATTTCTGACAGCAGTCTCCAATTGACATGACAGCTGCAGCCAGTATGAGATTAAACATTAGACAGAAGGAAGTATGTGAGAGTTATTTAGTGCCTCAGCTGGGAAAGCTGAGTCCTGCATCTGGTAATGGGGGAAGAAAGCTTAAATATCTTTGGATGGGAAGCTGAAATATCTGGGAGTGTTTCAGGAAGACTATGTAGTGCAGTAAGTGAGCAAACATAAGCCTAATAGTGAATTACATGGTAAAGACTCTAATTTTGTAGTTCATGTTTTCTTCCTGTGTCTTTATTTTTGCATACAAAACACATCTGCTATATTTATTGTTGAAAATCTTAACAGTTCTCCTGCTGACAAACTGCTGAAAGGTTCTGATGAAACCTGGCTCCAGTATTAAGCAAAAATTCTGGGTGTTTTTCATAAGCTTTTTTTTCCTGGGGGAAAAAAGATGTTTTCCATAAGCTGTATTTATTTCTGAGCTGGAGCTGCTACACTGAGCAACTAAGAAGTTACTTTACAAGAAGCACAGCTGGAGGTTAATCTGATTTTTGTCTTTGTAGTATCTGTTGAAACACTGTGAAGTTTCTAAAGAATCTTTTATTAGAGCACGGCACAAATATGAGTTGAACTCAGCACTAAAGAGCTTACAGACTCTCTCAGGAGGGCATCAAATTAATAAAACTAAAGTGCCAACAGTAAACGCAAATCATAAAATGCTAAGAAAAGAATTTACAGAACTCGCAGAAGCTTAAGCTTATTCTCTTCTAGGCTGTAATTCATGGATTAGTACACTTTTATCTAAAAGGGCAAAAGCATTTAACTGATTTATGTTCAGCTTCTGATCTTATTTACCATTGAACACTTACAGCTTTTAATCTTAAAAGTATTTTATTAGGTTTTTAACCTAACAGAGGAGAATTTTAAGTATTTAGAAAATAGGGTAGATTCTATCAGTGATCATAGAATGTGTCTCATTTAGTAGTAACACCAATACTTTTTTTACAGGATTCTATTTTGGACATTAAAGTACCCATATTCAAAGGACCTGGAGAATTGCCTGAAATCAGGTCTTACATGGAAGAATTCCCATTCCCGTTCTACATGATCCTCAGAGATGTGAACGCGCTCCCAGAAACTCTTAGCGATGCCCTCAGACAGTGGTTTGAACTGGTGACTGCCTCTGACACTCTTTAGACTTTGGAGACAAGGTCAGGACCCGATTGCTGCTGCTGAACTGCTGAAATACAAGAAACTGCATTTCACGGAAGGGGTCACAAGGCTCTCCTGACTGGGATTATCCTGCGGGAGCTGCCCTGGGGCAGAGACCACGTAAGAACAGAATGGTTTGTGTGCATCCTCCCAGGAGTGTCAGAGGACAGTTATGCAGTGGTGAGATTGTCTCCTGCTATCCCACAAGAAATGTAAAACTTGTCTCAACTCCTCTTGTAATAACTTATTACCTTAAAAAAAAAAAGCGTTTGTAGTATTAGCAGAGGTAAAATTATTCCTGCTGCTCTCTCCCTGCTGTAACTAAAAGCAGTCTTGCTCCTGGGAAGGCATTTCTGCATTAAAAGGTGAGGTGTCTTGCAAATAAATAAAGCCTTCTTTAGCACCACCCATGTGGAGGTGCCTCTGGGAGGGAGTGGGGGAGCAGGGGAGGCAGATGGTTTTGAACAACCAAAAAATAAGTACTTGAATACTTGAAACTATTCTGCGGTTTTAACACATCCTTTTTTAATTATTGCTGATTTTTGCCTGACGATACCAGCAGGGAGTTTTCCGAATCATGCCATCTGCTGATCCCTGCCTTACCAGTTTACACTGTGAAGTTTGCCCCTGTCCGAGGCAGGCGTTGGGGATGTTTCATAAATCCGGTGTCTTGGAACATGGACGGGCTTTTTCATTGCAAAAGCTATGCATCTTGTATCGTCTGTACTAATAAAGAGAGGTACCGCTCTTTGTAATTACGACGTCTGTGCCTTGAATTGATCAAAACTTAATTAAAGCGACGGGCCGTGCCCGTGCCGTGAATCGTGGGACGACGCAGGAAATGGCGGCCTTGGCCCCGCCCGCGCGGGGCGGGCTCGGCGGCCCCGTGGCGGGGCAGAGGCGGAGCCGCGTCATGGCCGCCGGGCGCGTCCCGCCGGGCGCGCTCACCCTCAAGCAGGTACGGGCGGGCTGGGGGCCTCGGGCAAACTGCGTCGTGTAGACACGATGGGCAGCTCGGTGCTTGTTTAAATATCCCCCTAAGCAAAGCCGCCGAGCGTGCAGCTCTGTCCTGGGGCAGCGGGCAGACTTCCCTCTCTCCTTGACAGTTCCTGAGGCGGCAGCAGGTCCTTCAGCTGTACCGCAAGATCCTGCGGGCTATCCGGGAGGTTCCCGCTGAGCAGGATCGCCGCTACTTAAAGGACTGGGCCAGGGAGGAATTCAGGAGAAATAAGGATGCTACAGAAGAGGTGAGGATCGGGAACCCGCAACTCTGATCGCCTGCCCTCGGGAATGGTCACTGCAATGTCCTGTCCTGTGTCTTGGGGGTTTGTTTTGTAGGTGTCGCTTCCGGACTGCTGAGAAGTCTCCAGTCCTCCGCTTCCTAGTTCGTTCCTTTTTCTAGCCAGGGCCCAAGGAATTGGTGGCTGAGTTATGCAGACAAAGCCTTGGAGTCCTTAGATAATGTTGACAGAAACACCCACCTGTTCTGTAAAACCCATCTCCATAATACCCGTGTGCAGTTCTCAGTACTGAGCTTGCAAAGGCAGTACACACAGAGGCATAAAGAAAACATTATTAGGAGTTTGGATCCTAATAACTCAGTTAAACACCGAGTTTTAAAGCAAAGCCACAAGCAAGTATATCATTAAGGAACTGGAGGAAACTAATCAATTTATTTACCTGTTTTTTAACCATCTCAGAGACTATAATGTTACATCACACAAAGAAGTAGACGACAGTAGTGCCAGTAAGAATTGTATGTATTTTAATGCATAAAATTCTGTGTGCTTGGGTAAAACCTGTGCTGTGTGCAGGTGTTCAGTGCTCTAGATTCCATTTTGTTTTACAGGATGCAATCAGGATGATGATTACTCAAGGCAACATGCAACTTCAGGAACTTCAAAGAACACTTAAATTGGCAAAATCCTGATCTTAATTTTGTTGACAGTTGGATTTTCATTTGCTGCAAATAAGCACAGTGTTTTTTTCCAGAACGTGGTTATACTGGCAGCTTTGCTGGCAACCTGGTAATGTTTGAAGGAGGAATCTACCACAGTGGGGGTTTTGTTTTTTCCTCTTTGTCATCCACTTCTCAGTTTGGCTACCCTCAGAAGTGGAAATCACTTGGACACAAAGGACTTTAAAGATCTGCATGGATGATATAGCATGTGCTGCAGGAAAAGCAGAAAGCACCAAAAATTACAACAGCTGTGTTAATGCCTGGAACGGAAATGGAAAATAAATAATGACATGGAAAATAAATACATGCCAGATTATTTTATCTGCTTTTTACTGCGGTAACTGTAAGTGGTAATATTCACAATAACAGCTCTTCATGTACCATGCCAAGGATTTTCACCCAAATTTGTGATTAAAAAAATAATTTGAGATAAATAAATTGGCCCAGAACAAACATCTTCTTAATGTTTTGTCGATGTTGATTTTCAGTAGTAGCTGAATAAAACTTAAAGGGGAGGTCTTTATATATGAAAATGGGAGGTTTTAGTCCAAGCCATTTATTACCAAGTACCTTCAAACTAGTATTTAAAAGTCAATATATAAAGAATTACAGGTAGAAAATACTAACTGCAAATGTTGTGGTTTGTTTATTCAGTGTTATATACTACACTTCTAATTGCTAGCTTGCAGCTGTTCTCACTTTCCTTGAGCTGCAGTGTATTTTTTTTTTTTTCCCATATAATTTAAAAATGCCTGGATGAGCTGGGGATTTTCTCCACATAAGTAGGCAGGCAGCAGTAGATAGCTGCCTGACTATTTTAGGTTGTGATTCCAAGACATGCAGAAACTCTTCCCTCTCCCACTCTGCTATTGTCGTTTCCTTAGGGAACACCCCTGCTTTCCAAGGTGGTTTTCTGCAGAGTTGCTGAGCTGGACAGACTGGCAGCAAATCCAGTAAATAGGTACCACCACTGATACTAGGGAAAGGACAGGACAGTGTTCCAGGCTACCAGACAAAGACCGCAGCTGGGAGCAGGAACTATGGTTCAGATTTGTATAGACTGAAGCCTCTGAGCTTCAATCAGTCAGTGAAAAATATGTATGTAAAAATGCTTCATTAAAAACGTACATTTTGTTAACATTTTCTGGTAGAACACACTGACAGAACATTTGTGTGTTGGGGATTTATTTGTCATGTTTGGAGAAAGTTCTGCTTAGAAAGGGATTTTGACTGAACAAGCCATAACCAATGTTGGCTGTTTACCAGAGTAGCCTTCCCTTCCCCTTCAGCCAGTGCTTGGATTTCTGTTCCTTAATCAGAAGGCTTTACCCTGCTGCCTCATCATGGTGCTTTCCTTTTGGAGCCCAGAGCTTGCATTATTCCTTTGACTCCCAGTTTGTACATTTCCAGGTTGTGGGTACTTAATCCAGAGCTAGGATTGACAGGCAGGGCCCTGGACGGATGCTGACCTCCTGAGTGCTGCTGCCCTTCATCTCCCCTGCTCTGTGGGCTTGCCAAGATAAAGTTGGCAGCCAGAAGCCTTAAGGAGTCCAAGTACAGCCTGTGAGGTAAGTAAATTTACCTGCAGAGAAAGGTAGGTAGATCATACATGTGTTTTGTTAAGTCCTTCACAGCTGTGAAGAAGGGAGGGATATAGAAAGGAATTAGCAGAAAATGCTTCCATTTCTTTTACCACTGGCTTCAGAGAACCTCTAAAATCAGTAACCTGCAGCCAGGTTACTGCCTTAAATTATGTGGTAATTACTTGGATTTACTTAAAAGTATTTGGACCTATGACTTTGGTAGTATGGTCTGTATGGGAAGTAGAGGAGCCAAAGCCGTAGCCTCTCCTTGAGCTTGGGCAAGCTCAGGAGCGTGTGTGTGATCAGTGCACAGCTCAGCCCTGTGCCTGTGACTTCTGACATGGGTGCCACACCAGCCAACAGACAGCACTCAGTCCCTGCAGCCTCCCTCAGCACAGATGGCAGACTCCATTTCCATGTTTTATAACCACAAACAAAACTTAGAAGTTGAAGTCCAATCTTCTGCTCCCCCTTCAGAGTCAAGCGAAGGGACTGTGTCAGTTTTCTCTGGCTAGAAAACGTTACACCACACATTTATGAGCAACACTTACTTTAATTGCTTGGCAAAACATTAACTTCATCCAGGTGATACAAAACTTCAACAGCATGCTTCTGCATTCCTACTGTAGCTTAAACAAAACTGAACATACCAAAGTGTCTATATTAGACTACAGAAGTCAGAGCAATAAAACTAGGATTTCCATAGCTGCAGATACACTTCTCTTGTCTTGATAGGAACTTTAAAAATATTGTTATATGACTTTTTTTGCTTTATACATCTGCAAAGAAGACCAAAGCTTAATTACTAATAAGTGAATGGTGTTCTTCAACACTGTGAAGTATTTTGTATTGAATTTAGAGCTCCTTAGTACAGAAAAAAAGCATTTTCTCCTTGGCGTAACAGTAGCATCCTGTGTTGGAACTGATTTTGAGCAGTTGTTCTATCATGATCTGGTAAGTAAACTTACTTTTCTAGCAGAATCTGGTGGAGCCTTCTCAGAGGTGTAAGGAAGAAACCGTAAAGGGGTGCAGATGCAATGAGTGGCAGTGCCTCTGGATTACTTGGAGTCTGTCAGCATGGACAGCACTGGTCAGTGAAAGTTCTGATTTTATAACAAAACACATCAATAAACCCTTTAAAATGTTGAGTTCTGTTTTGTGGGACTGATTGTCCTAAAACCTGCAGACCCACCAGGGCCTGGTCTCCATTTTAGAGATACAAGGGAAAAAAACAGTGAGGAATCATTTAGAGGAACAAAGGTAAGACAGTCTGGACAAGGTGCCTGGGAAAAAATCCTGACTGCAGAAAAGGAAACATTTGAATACATGGAGCCAAGCTTTCACTTCCTTAGATAAAGGACTTTTTCAAGCTTCTTGAGTAGTAGAGAATTCAGCCATGTGCTGCTTGAAGGAAAAGAGATTTATATAAAAATTACACCTAACAAATAGACCACAGTTACAGTAAAATACTTGCCATCCATGCCCTAAACAACAGTTCTCAGTCAGGTGACTGGAGTACAGCCCCAACAACAGTGTAACCACAAGGAGCTCTGCAACCAGGACACCATTAAAAAAAGACAAATCTGATTTAGCACTTGTTTTAGTAATGGAATACCAAGAGAAAAGCAACGTGGTAGCTGAAGCCTCTGTACCTAATGGGATGAGTCGCCTTAGCATCTCCCTCCATGGTTGCCTGCAGTCTCCCAGCTGGAAGCCAGCATCTGTCACCTACCTGGGCTTGTAATTGAAGTGGGTTCTTTAGCTTCTCTCCACTGACTAGAGAGAAGCCCTGGGAGTATCTAAAAGAGGATCAATGACCCTTCATCACTTAAGTAATTCTGTCAAAAGCTTTCAAATATCCTGGATTTATTTCAGTACTGGTTATCACCACTTGTTTACATGTAGCATACAGTGGAACCCTCTAGTCTGTGTCCTGTGTGGAAGTAAGGGAACTCCCTTTTCAGAAACCAGTTTTGGTTACTAATGCAGTTTGGTTTCAAGCAGCATCTGGAAACTGAGAGTGCAATATTAACAGACTCTTGGAAATAATCTGCAGCATCTCTTTGTTATCAATATAGTTTGCATATGAACTCCCCTCAGTTACGGAGTTTCCAAAGTTATTTCTACTCCTGAAAAAGAGTGTTTTGTTTGGATGTAACAGGCACTACAAATATCTATTGATATTCCAAATTCCCATACAGCAGATTCCAAAATGAGTCCTGTTGCTTGATTACCTGCCTGGCAGGTGCTAGCTCTCTTTCTGCACCTTAGTCCTTAATTTGCAGAGCTCCTCTTCCAAGCATTTGATGTGCTCCTTGAGCGCAGCTTTGTCTTGCTGCGCTCTCTGGTTTGCTTGGCACCGGGCTTCTTCTATCTTCCGCTCATACCACTTCTCCATCTGTGTGGACACGGCCTCAAAGAAGTACTGGGTTATCTCCAGGGCCTGGGAGGTGTCTCTGAGCGGAGGGGCAGGCGGGGCCGAGGGCTGCTGCTCCTGGCCCTGCTGTGCCCCAGCGAGGTGCAGAGCTTTGTGCCTCGACTGCCCGCTTTTGCTGGACTTTTTTGTCTGAGTTCCTTTGTCAATGAAGTAGCCACTCTGCGGTTCAGTCTTTGCAGGTTCAGTCAACGGCTGCAAAGCAGCTTGAACTTTAACGTGTCTTAATTTGGAGCCCGAAAGCTCGGAAGAGGGCAGCTCCTGCTGGAACCTGTGGAACGTGCTGGCACTCACAGCTTTGTCCTTTGGCCTGACATCTTGAGCAGGGGCAGAAGAAACTGGTCCGCCAGCCACTACCTGTTGCTCTATACCTATAGAATAAATTATAGACAATATATTAAGAAAAGCTCTGGGCATTTATTTTAGCACCCAGAAGACCTCGTTGTTTGATGAATGATGTGGTTTTGTGTGTACCCTGTACAGGCTTACATTAGTTTATCACATCACAGTCAAGTGTAACAGAAAGTCATTAAAAGAGAAAAGCTGGCCCAGGCAGGGCCAGCTGTGGGGCTACAGATGGACAACAAGCAAAGGACATAAATATAAGGCAAAAAATTCCTCACTGTGAGGGTGATGAGGCACTGGCACAGGTTGCCCAGAGAAGCTGTGGATGCCCCATCCTCAGAAGTGTGCAAGGATGTGGCTCTGAGCAACCTTGTATAGTGGAAAGTGTCCCTACCAACCCAAACCATTGTGTGATTCTGTGACTTCATCAGAGGGACATGTAACAAGTATCAGTCTAGACTTCCAAAGTAGGTTATGTCTGCTGATATTTATGAACTCCCTGCTTCTACAAAACTTGGAAGTCCCAGTAATTTTGGAAAGGTCACACATTTTGATGCTTTTGAACTGTTCAGTGCAGAACAGCTCACACTCAAGTACAAGATCTCTTACATGCCTTTCTAGTTTGATGGGGCGTCCATGTCTGTTCACTTTGCATAGTGTTTAGGGGACATATACATTGTATTTTACAGAAGGTAGGGCTCTGATAGCATTCTACTTGGCTATGGACACCTGACAATTCTGCACTTTTTTTTTTTCCTCAAAAGCTTCCAGGACCAAAATTTATTCAAAGCACCAAAGGACCTTTGCTTCAAAGACATAGTGGAAGCATCAGGAATAGTCAGTGGAATTCCACCCAGCCACATCTTAAAATATTCCCAGTGGCTGCCTTGAAGTGTATTCAAATCCCAAGACATGAGGCATATGGATGGGGGAAAGCACACCACCAGAAATATGTGGTATTACTAATAAAAGTACCCCTCAGTGAATGAGCTCGCCCTTGAATGGATATGACATCTAAGTACCTGACGTGGTTGTACCCAATGCTCCATCTTGTTTAACACAAAAGTGTTGCCCAAAGCTTTGTTCTGGCATCTGGACTCTGCTCCTTCCCCCATCTTCCAAGAGGCTATTTGGAAGTGTGATATAGGAATGCTGGTGGGAGCCCTCTGACTGCAGCACAGGCTGGTTGGCTTTACAGTCCTTGGCACTGTGGGGGTTGTTGTCAGTATCCAGGGTCTCAGTGAGAGACTCACAAGTGGACAAAGTCGATTTTGGTCTTGATGACCTGGAATCTCCAGAAAGCTTGAGCTCCAGATTCTGAATCTTCAACAAGCACCAGGTCTTCAGCTCATCAACCAAGGAAATCTATCAGAAAGAGACTGTAAATTACATGATCCTATAATGACATCCTATGGGTCCTGGGCTGCTGAGGACATGTGGGAGGGACAAAGAGAAGCAAGCTGGGTATGTGTGAGCTTAGACTCCCTATTCAGATGTGCATGCTGCCACTGGGAATATTTAAAGGACTGCAAATCAGAAAAGGTGGAGAACTATGCACTAGCTAATGAAAGGCAGTCTCTTTTAGTCCAAGCTACCACCTCTTAGATATGAATATGCTACTTCCAATGCAACTCTGAGTCCTCTGTCAGGGTTGACTTGTTTAATCATACAGTCAAGGATACTTTTCTCAGTGCAAAAGAACACCACATGGTCATTTTTTACGAGTTAAATTCAAGTTAGGCACTTCTAGGGGACAGCTTTATACACTTACCAACCTCTGCTTCTCTGTTCATTCAGTGATAAAGGTGAGTCCCCCCCTAAATGATAAATCACTAACAGCTTTCAGATTACACATATGCTTATTAATAAGTGTCAGCTGAAGATGCATTTAAATAATTTTAGGAGTAGCTCTGTTGTTCATATGACACAATGAATTTAGGGCAGGCCCTCCTAGGCACAAAGATATTTAGTCAGTGTGTTTAGTAAAGCCCAGTTCTGTTTTTTCAGTTGTTTCAGTTAGACCCAACCAAGCAGGAACAGCTGCCATTGCTTAATTCAGTTCACCTGATGTATCACTCCAGCATCTTGTTCCTTAAATGGAGCTTACAAGGAGATGGAGCACAAGCCTAGATGTTCAGAAGCCAATAAAATACTTATGTCTCTTATGAAATAAAAATTAAACCTGCCTTAGTTTGGTAAGTACTTTTCTTTGGAGAAGAGTGTTTGGTGGATGTTAGACCCAAATTTCTTGATCAGTATCTTATGCAAGGATTATCACAGCTGTCAGTCTTTTTACATGGATTTGGAATGGTCTTACAAACATTAATGACATTTTTGTAGCCCAAAGTGTATTTCTCAATTCTCGGAAGAATACCAATAATGAGAAAACGAACTGCATTTTAAATTCACTTGTCTGAGTGGCAAAACACAAATTTCTCAGCAGGTTTTAAATGGTGAGTTTTTGCAGAAGCTGGAAGGGCAAGAGCTGGATCGCTATGGGAGCAGTTATTCTTGTACTGCTGGTTGAACAAGCATACAAAAAAAGACTTTGCTATTGTCAGTAATACACAGCTTGGAGATGGTGCCGTGTTGCTAACATCAGAGGAAAGAACTTCAGCCTTTTAATACATGGGGGGAAAAAAGATCAGATAGAGAAGAAGGGAGAGATTCCCAGGGCCCACAACCAAATGGATGAGAAGGAAAAGGAACAACACAGATCTCAGCCTTTTTTATTATTTGGATATGTTCCTGCATATGTCCTCCAATGAAGCAAAAGCTGAAAGCACAACAGTGAAAAATTTAGTGGTAGAAATTTTTGCAAATCACTATGTTCGAAAAATGGTATTTTGCTGTAGATCCCATACTAAAGCCACACCAAATTAAATTACAGCAGTGGGACTGGATTTCACATTCCTCATTTCTAATGCAAAAACTTCATATATTTGGTTTAGTGACTAAGACGATGGATAGGAATAATTTAGTCTTTGGAGCTCTATTACCTGTTTGAACAGATGAGACACATCTCTGATATTTTCTGCCTGCTGGAATGAAACTCCTGAGCTGAGCTGCCAGGGGATGAACTAAGAGGGAGTAGCTGTTTCAAGCCCTACCTGCCGCTTCTCCCCCTCACTCTTTTCCAGCTCCGTGTGCTGCTGCAGGCGGTGAAGGCACTCTGTCCTCTCTGCCGACAGTCGCTCGGCCATAAGCTTGTCCAAAACACGGAGCTGTGGGGAAAAACATAGTTCAGCTGAGATCATCATGTTAGAAACCAAACTCCCATCTGTGAACCCTGTAAACCAAAGTACAGTCTTTCAGTCTTCAATTCTAGGAATGCTGCCAACTACAATTAGATGTTGCTTGCAGAGAGGTTCAATCATAAAATTACCAATGAAAAACAATTAAATTAAAAAGTAATTTAAATGATCTGAATGTCAATCCGTACATAATTCAGCAAGGGGGATTTTGACCATTATGAACTGACCAGTCATAGGGCTGCCTTCTTTCCCTCTTAATGGCTCAAGCCCTTAAGATTCCTTGTCTAAAGAAGCACCAGAAGCCACTTAACACATTGAATGTGTTTTTTCTCAAGACCCTAGTTTGCAACATCAGTTCCCAGTGGAATGTCACAGTTCCCTGGAATTGAGTATTAAGAGTTCAGGTTTGCTTTTACATCACAAGCAGCAAAAAATGAATCACTACAATGAAAATATTAATTAAGTTGAGGATACGTTTCTAAATCATATAGGCAAGTAGACCTTCAGGTCATATTCTTACTTGATGTTGAGTTTTGCTTTCCATCTGGCCCAGCTTAATATTCATCTTATCTTGTACTGTCCCAAGCTCAGCTTTTATCTCTTCCACTGTTGCCTCCAGCTGATTCTCCAGTTTGTTTATCAGAGGCTCACAACGACATCCATTTATGGGTGCCTGAAAGGAGTGATGATACATTTACTTGCTACCCTCCACCCTCTTAGCACACTTGGAACATTATCACAGCCTCCTTCAGTCAGTCTTGGGTTCTTCTATCGCATGTCCTGTATCTCACCCTCCTGACAGTATCTCACAGCAGTTCAGCAAATGGGCTGTTAGTTGAAAAAGCACAGCCTACACAGGGATTGATCTGATGTGCATGGACACACCCTAACACACAGCGGTGTTGATTTCACTGGGGCTACAAGCAGCACTGCACTCAGACCCTGTCTGCTGGCTAAGTAATACCACACCACAGGCCTATACACCTTGTCTCAATGCTGTAATTCTCAATTGTAAAAAAAAACCCGGATTTTGTGAGTTGTGTGCATTTGCTTTTTAACCTAATGCCAACAACGTGCTCTGTCCTTTTTCAGTACTGAATGGCAAGGCCCTCGATGCTTTTGTTTGCCCTCACCCTCCTGGACATTGAGCTGCCCCTTGCCTGCTGGGCACTCCTCTGCCTGCCTTTGACTCATGTGACACCATCCCTCTGCAAGGGCAGCTGCACTGACCACATTTAAATCTGTCAGGGACATAGTCACAAAAGGCTCCCTTAAGCAAGGACAGCTAAACCTCATCAGCTTCCTCTATAGCCCAAAGGCAGAAACTGGCCCCTCCAGAGGCTGTGCCAGTAGCCCAAAGCAGCTGCTCCAAATCTGTCTGCAGAGGAGTCTCCCTCTCTTCTTTAGCCCCGCAGCAGTGTTTCATAAATTGAGGGTTATTCCCTTGCCAGGGAAAGGTGGGTGGTTTGCTGAGTACTAAAGAAAGTTTCAGAAGTACATGTACTTCAGAAATTATGTTTGCTATTCATGGCCTCAGGGCATCAAAGAAGACAGACAAGCAAAAAAGAAAAGGAGAGAGGAGTGTCATGTATTTCAGGAAAAACTGTATGGGACTCTAGCTCTATTAAGCTAATCTTTGTGAACACATAAGATTCGTATACAAATCTCTTCTATCTGCTTTCTGCACCTCTCTGCTCCCCAAGTTCTTCCTATGGCCCATGAGATCCCCAGGGCAGGGAGATACTCCTTTTAATATATGAAAGGTCCTCCATCCTTCCTGATGTCTGCCAGAGGATAATTCCATAGTGCCCCGTCTGGAAATTTCTCAAACACTACACTGAGAGGTTGGAAAGCAGTAAACAGCCAATAAAACCTTTGAAGTCTGACTTGAATGATCTTCAGAATCTGCTGAAATTCTGAACTACATGAAGGGACTGACAGGAGCTGATGGATGGATGTGAGAAGCTAAGGAAATGAAAGGATAGACCTCCCAAGAGTACAGGAGGGCAATACTAAGAAAACAACAATACAGAGGTCTACAGTGTCTACAGGATAATTTAATGACTGTTTTTATGCTTTCTTATAAATGTCTACTGGTAATTAATTGTGTAACAAAGTGACTAAAATATAATTCTCCAAACTAGAATAAATGCACATGGGCTGGTAGCTCCAAGTTTATTTGTTTACCAGTTTCTACAGAAATCCTGCCCCCAGTAAACACAGAATCCCCAAAGACATATGCAAAACCCAGAAAGAACTGAAACAAAATCTACTGAGCTTACTCAACCTCTTGGTTTAGGTAGTAAGCTTTCAGTGCTCACACACTGCTTTTCCTTGGAAAATCTCTTTGCATCTCCTGTCAGAACTCTTAATGTTTCAGAGTATATCACGGAAGTTCTTGTGTCATTTCCAATCACTGTTCACCCCTTATCTTTGCAGATCAAAACTATTTAAGTATGTATTCTTTAACAGGCACAAAACCAGCTTATAGTTTGCCAGAATTCAGGCCAAAATGCGGCTGAAGCTCAAACAAGGAAAACCAATCCCAAGTCATGATTTCATGCCCCTGAGAGTAGAGTTAGTGGAGCATATTTTCTGTCTGTTAGCTGTGTCCCAGCTACACATGCTGCTCGCAGTGTCTCCCTCTGAGAGGGCAGTGGCTCACCTGCATCACCTTCCCATCCTTTCCTCGGTAGAGTGTGTAGAGCTGGTAGGCTCGGACCTCGTGGGGAGGGGGTGGAGAGGAGCAGTGGTGTTTACTTCTGCGCTTAGGCACGTTCTTCTGGGGCTGAGGGAGTGTCTGCTGATCAGCTGGGGAGATGGGGTCCGAGAGTGCTGAAACCTGCATAACATACACACAGTGTTTTGCCTATATGAGCGCCTTGGTAAACTATTCCTGGTGGGAATGGGACAAATCCTTTGTGACAATTACAGCAAAAATCAGTTTTATCTGAAGACTATCTCTGCCCCAGGAGCACAGTGGGGCTGCTGCCCCAACACACCAAAGGGACACCCACACCACTTCTGAACAGCTATCCCTTCTCTCGCTGCTGTTTTAAATCTCCTGATACCTTTTCCTTTGGCTTTTTCTTTTTGCTCTTTTTCCCTTTGGGATCTGGTGAGGCTGACCGGGGTTTATCCTTCAGATTGTTCTTCCTGTCTGGTGGCTGGTCGCTGCTCGGTGTGTCGTCAGCAGCTGAGACACTGCCCTGCTTGAAGCAAAGACAGGGAGTTCAGAGCAGTTGCAGAGATGGGGAAAAGGAGCCTCTTCCTTGACTGCCCAGTTTTAAGCAGCTCTGCACACGTGAGTGGGAAATGCTTTAGCACCAGAGCGTGACAGAGTGCCTCCGGCAGCTGCTGGGGCCATGCACAAGTGATGGCTCCAAATGGACTGATTCCTCATGGGTTTTTGTGACAGTCCTTCCTCACAGCAGATCCAGCTGGTAATGCCAGGCCGTACCTTGCTCTGCACCACTTCATCCCGTGGCACCGACTGAGCTCGCCTTTCCTCCTTCAGTCTCTCTCTCTTCTTCCTCAGGCTTCTCCCACGGTTAAAACGTGAGACCTGAAGGCAGATCACACTGTTACTGAGTGATGTCATGCTCTTTCCTACCACAGAAGACAAGTAATAGAACAGACATTTTCCTTGCCTGTCTGAAAGGCATCAGATAAAGGAGAGTGCACTGCCAGATGTAAACTGGTGGACCAAGCAACGTGGGTGTTTATGGCTGTGAAAACACACCACCACTGAGCTCAGTCTGTTCGAGTACTCTGCTGTCTCCGACAAGGGTGAGCATCTCCTCTGCTGTCCTTGGGCTGGTTCCCAAGCCAAGCCCAGCCCTTTTCATGCAGAGGTGACAAGGAGGAGGAAGGCAAGGATTGTGCCTGGTCTCATGCCCTCCCACCTGCCTTCTGGCCTTGAAGAGCATTGCAGCATTTCACACACAGCTGCAAAATATGAACAGGACATAAACATTTTGTCCCCATTGCAAAGCATCCTCCAGTGCTAAACACCATTTTGGGGATGGGATATGCCTGAGGCAGACAGCAGAGTGACACAACTCAGGAGCTTCTGGGTACAGGGCAACTTTCTAAGCCCTGGGCCACTGCAGGGAACGAGTGCCTCTGACTGCTCCACCCTCTGCCAGTCAGGACAGAGAGACCCCTGGCAGCACTCCATGCTGAGGCTTAATCTGCACACCTTGCTTGCCTTGGGGGCTGAAAGGCTCTGTGTCAATAGACCTGAGGCCAGCCCACAATGCCAGCAGAAACATAGGAACCTTTCACATCAGAAGACAAGGAGCAGGGGATGCAGCCTCCCAAGGTTAAGTGGCCTCAGCTCCATGTGTATGTGTGTGTTGGGGAGAGATGTGTAACGTACCTGTGATGCTTTAGTGAGCAGGAGCGCAACCTCGGGGTTATTGTGCTGTCTGGCAACCTCTAGAGGGGTCTGGCCTGCCTGAGAGGGAAAAGAAAACAGCATTTCCTTCAAAACACAAGCTAATGGAAATGTGGAATTTCTCCAGCCAAGTTTGGTACATAGTCTGTGCACAAGAGTAAAGTGACTAATTGCTTTAATTTACCCAGCTATAATTCAACACTTCACAACCAAGTACTTTCTACCAAGCCTATGAAGAATGTTGAAGGGACTCTACATTAATATAAAATACCAAAGAAACTCTGTGTCCTGCTTACATTGTTGACAACGGATGCATCAGCCCCTGCCTCCAGCAAGAGCTTCACCACCTTCTTGTGATTTAGAGCAGCAGCTACATGGAGTGCAGTATCCCCTGCCTGCAAGTCAGAAAGCAGAAAACAAACTTGTGACACAAGTCCTCGGGTTTCATCCTACAGAATTCCTAAAAGATGCTCAGAGGTGAAAAAACCCTACACTTACTGCAACAACTAAGCTTAAATAAGGCCTGGTCAATAAAAAATAACTTGAGTGGGGAAGAAGATGACAGGAGCAGGTAAAGAGCTACTTCAGCCTGGGTTTGAGAAATGCAGCTGGGGCGCTGGCAATCTGATTTTTCTAAACCAAGTGACACATGATGCATCTTGGAGACAGCCCAGCTCTACCTCCAGCAAACGGATACAACATCTGAGGGTAGAACAAGTTTTCCCACCACAGCCTTCTCTTCTTTTTTTTCCCCAGGTTTGATTATTTGGTGTGCAGGTGGTCAATGTATCACATTACTCAGAAATACTCAGGGAAGTACCGGAAGCAAGATGGTTGGCATTCTCTTCACAAGATTCCTCATGAAAAACTGATTTTGGATCAGAGCCAGGAGGCAGTCCGGGTCCAGCACTAACACACTGACCTGCCCTTGTCCTGGTGCAGTGAGGTGAAGACAGCTGTGATCAGATTTGAGCACTGGTAACAGAGCCAACAACTGTTCAAGTGAGAGCAGACACGTGTGTATAATGCCCTCCTGTCCCCCTGATCTTGCATTTTGCCTTCATAAAATTAGATCTCCTCAGGACTAGTGGTTATCTATTGCTTGTTGCTAACTTAGATGAGGTGTACTCCTAAATCAAATCATTCTATGGGCAAATATGGAACAACTTCGGGTAGTGCTGGGGAATGAAGGAAAGAGATGTCTCTCTGGGCCAGGTTCACACCAGTTAATCTTAATATTTAGTAGCTCATTTTGCAAGTTAAAAAACTCATTTCCAAATAAAATTACATAGTAAATTTAACATGCTGAAACCCATTTTGTTTGCTGTAATATCTCAGAGTGAAGAAATAACATTAAATGTACAGTTCAGAAAACATCTTTATGATCCTCAACTACACATGGAAGATTTCCCGGGAACATGAGAAAATGTGGTTAAGCACCACACAATATGTTTATTTAGCAGATTTAACATGTTTTAATGTACTAATTTCATTCTCTTCTACCACCCAGTTAGCTATGCTACAGGTACAGCAATCAATTACTTCTCTATAAAACAACTATGGATGATTAATCCTAGTCTGGAGTGATCATTAGTTTGAATTTAGAGCATACTTTGTCTTCACTTTTATGTCCTGTTAATTCCCCCTACTGCAAAACACAGCGAAGAAAAGTATTCCAGAGGAATTCGCACTTTAGTAGAATCTAAATGTCAGTGAGTTGTGCTTCACAATGTCTCTGTAATGGCTATAAGATCATTAAATCACCTCATAAATAAGCAATGCTTTAAAGAAATAATGCAAATGCGATGGCAAAATAATAAACCACTGATATGCCATTACTTTAAGGCTATTCTTAAAAGCTTAGGCATTTGGTGGTACAGTGGAACACATAGAGTGAAGCAGGATTACTTGGGTAGGAATTCCTCTTCCCAACAACTGGCCGTATGCAAAGGGCACAGAGTCACAATGAGATTCATGCACTGACCTGGTTCTTTTCATGGACAGAACAGAAAGCACTGAGCAGCACCCTAATGATGGGCAAGTGATTATAACGAGCAGCCACATGCAGACAGGTATCTCCTGCCTGCAAACAGAAACAAAGCTCTGAGCATGTAGTCACAGTGAGAAAGCCTGTACTTGTCATGGTGTTCAGGGATGAAATAATCCTATTAAATCAGAAAGAGCAGTAAACACCACACACCTCCACAGAACAGCAATGCTGTCTTCTCCGCAGTACAAAATCTGTTATCATGGGTGGAAAAGTTTAGCAAGAGCTGGGGCAGGCAAGGTGAGAGCATGAACTCTTTAACCACTGATGGGAAATACTGGAAAATACGGGAATTATAAATGCTATTTTACTGGCACTACAAACCCTGAGTTAGTTATATTTTCCCATTAAATCTATTTTTCTGAACCACAAACCAATGCAATTCGGAATCTCAACTGAGGGTTGCACATAGTGTAGGGAACATGGGTGGCAGCCAAAGCAGCATTCTCATGAAGGGTGGCACTTGTGCAGCTGAGCCTGGAAGCTGGGACCAAAACCCCAGCGGTTTCCATTTCTCTGCCCAGTCTGTTATCAAGCAGGGCAAAAACATCTGGCTTCCTTTTGTAGATTGTTTTTTTCTTTACCTATAGTGCCAGGATCATTATAAAATAGGAGGAAAGCTGTCTGAAACTGAAGCCACCTTGAATCTACCTCATTTGACAGACTGACAAACAGTATATATGATCTGCAGATCTGAAGCCTTTCACTGCTGTCTGGGCAACAGGAAAACCCCATTTGGCTCCTTCTATCCCTGCTCAAGAGGTGCACAAGTAGTGCATCGTTCAGTCCTACCAAAAGAATTCCTGTACATGATGAATACAATGGTTGGGTAGTGGGGTTTTTTCAATATAATTTATAACAAAAATCATAGCTTAAAGCCTTTCTGAGTATTTCTACAAGTTAAGGCAATATAGCTAAAACAAAGTGACACAAAAATGAACATGTTATTTCCAAAACTCACATTATTTTTGAGGTCTGCTCGAGATCCTCCAAGTAACAAAACACGAGTACTCTGGGAATGGCTATTCTGGCAAGCCAGGTGAAGAGGTGTGTTACCTGCCTTAGAGAAATACAGGAAAATATAAAAGCCATATTTAGAAATTGGACATAAGCATTAAAAAATAAAACCTCACAGGTCTTCGCACAAGAAGATCCACCCAAGGGTGGGAAACTTATTTCCCCAAAGATATGACGTGAATGAACCCGGAGACTGAAATCCCCACTTCATTCTGGCAATGGCTTACCTGGGATATAATAAAGGCAGAAATAGGACAGTCTAATGACATCTGCATTGGTCAAATCTGTTTACAGGAAGAAAGAACTCTAGAAATGGTCTCATTCATTAGTCTCAAACAGCAGTGTTAAATATTTAGCTCAAAGAACTATAATTCTTGTGTTTCGGGTTTCCCCTGTGCATAGACACAAAAAACCAAACCACCATGGCACAGGATCTTTGATCCCAGCCACAACTGCTGCAGGGTATTGAGCAGACCAGGTCACAGCTCCTGTCTCCTTATGATCGTAACACAAACCAGCTCGAAGTCTGGCTGGGTCTGTAGGTGTTTCCACTGGGCAGGATACAGATTTTAGGCTATCAAGAAGCTTTGATGTTCAGGAGGCATACCAGTCTCCAGCCAAGATGAGAGGGAGGGAAAAAAGCCACCCAAGCCCCAGAGAATCACATGCTATGGCTCCTCAAAGAAGAAAATGTGCAGAAATGAACAGAAATCAAAGAAGTGTTGGCTTGTGTACTGTCTTTCTAACACAGTGAACAATTTTATTGGTCTGACAAGTTTTTCTGGCAGCATGTGGCTTTTGTTGGCCTGAAAACATTCACAGGTTTTGGCTCTTGGGAGCTAGAAATTAAATCACCTCAGGTAAAAAGGTTTACCAGGTTTACTGTGCTGCCTGTTCACCTTGATTACGTCCTTTAATTTGTCCCCCTTGCTTTCAAGACAGATCAAAGCTGCAGGGTTTGAATTACAAAAGGCCAACTCTTAGATGTGGTCTTAGGTCTTCACTTCCATATTACAGACCTGAATGTAGTCCCTCAGCTGCAGCAGACACGAACATTTTTCTTCTCAGCTAAATTGCATTTAAGTGTCAATTTTTTCCCTCCCTGGTTTATCTCTGAAAAGCCTCTGCAATGCCTTTATTATTTGCTGTTTGGCAGCTGGCCCTGGTGGGAAGGCAGAGGTCCTGTGCAGCAGGTGAGGACCTCAATTCTGGGAGAATCACAGTGCCAAGGGTCAGAGCTCACAGAGTGGCTCATCTCCCATGGGATGACAAATCTCTCACCAACTTCTGAGAGGGAGAGAAGGTCCAAGTTGTACCAGGCCGGGAATCTTCACTGAAATGTACAGACTGATGGAGAATCTAAAAATAAGGCTACAACTGATCTCACTGGATGATCTATCACAGCAGAAGTGGTTTTATTAAGCCAACTTAAATGAAAATAAACTGCACCTTCAGGGCGATTGCTGCACAGGAAGAATACAGCTACCCAAAACACAGTGTCAAATCCTCCCCATCTTCTGCTGCTTCACAGGTTTGGCAAATCTAGCAGCCCATATCTGTCCCGTCCATCCAAAATCACAAAATGCCCAGGTGTAAGTCAACAGCCTGTGGGATGCTCCTGCACATGGCACTCAACCCTGGCTGCCAGAAAAGCTGTCAGAATGATAATGCCTTGTCATCAGTAACACAAAAAGCTAAGAGAACAGAGAAACCATTTTGGGATTAAGTAGACTTAAGCTCTTAATTTTTCTTAAAAACAAAAGGGTAGAAGCATGTGCAAGCATGCATTATTCCCACATTTTTCAGCAGATCCTGAGAATATGTCTTGTCCATTAGAAACCACCCAAAGAGTGAAATGCAAAGGGTGAGACTGTGTGGGTAAGACATCAAAGACTAGGACAGGAGCTGCTCAGGCAGTACTTAAGTTTGCCAGTCATATTTCAGCCATCAACCCTGCTGAGCTATTTTGTGCACATACTTTCCCAGAGAGGTTGCCTCCAGCTGACATACACTGTATTGTAAACTAAATCTTCTAACTCTCTGAGGCACCCAAGCATGCAGGATAACCAGACTTGCATCTTAAGCCCACACCTTTGTACAGAAGTGTATGTGTATACATAGACAAGCATATCCAGGGATAGGAGCATAAGGGTTCATAAGACTTTATAGTCAAGCATGGGAAGTTATCTAAAGTACCCTTGATAAAAATCTAGGTGGACATTACAGCAAAAGTAATTACAGAAAATCAAAATTGGGAGTTTAAATAATATAAAAGAAGAAATACACATAAAACAATATCGAAGACGATGTAATTGCAGACCACAAAGTCACTACAATTGTACAAACATATGCTTCTATAGTGCATATGTACATGTGCACATACAGAAACACTGTGCCGAGGCAACATGCCTTTTTACTCTAAATCTTAGACTTTGACCAGCTATCTCCTTTCTTTCCCAGCCCCTTTCAGTTATTGTTTTAGAGAGACATTTGCCAAAAATGCTCAGAGATCCCCTAAAGCCATCCCAAAGCCCTCTCCCTGTCACGCAGGGCACAGTGCCAGCTGTGTGATCTGACCAACCCAGCAGCACAGCTGTCCAAACCCTGACTCTGCTCACGCCATGGGCTGCTACCACCATTTCCTGGACTATTCCATTAACTTCTGAATTACTGAAGTGCCCCTCACTTATAACAATTAGAGTGGAACTAAACCCCTTTACTTTGTTATTCTTTCCTCTAAACGGCTCTCAAGGTATTAGAAATACCAAAAGGAACATAATCCAGGTTGATTACAAGATTCTGGGAAGAGACTATGCTAATATATTAGGAAGAACTTAGTAACAAAAGGTACTTTTTTTTTTGTTTCCCTCTGTGGCTTACATTCCTTTGGCTGCTTAATTTCTGGAAAAAAACAGATTTTCAATACCATTTTCTTATTAGTACAATTCATTTCCATTTTAAATCACACCAATCACAATGAATCTCCTCAGTATAAATTAGAACACCATGGAGATTTCCACAGGAATGGCAGTGTTCCTCAGCTGTAATTAATGTATCATTCAACGCGTTATTGAGTTTCTCCTGCGTCAGCTGCCAAAATATGAATTTCCTAATGCCTGTGGATGAACCATCCAGGCGTGATAAATGAAAAGAAAAAGAAGAAAAAAATCCCACTAAGAGCTGGTCCCCCACCTGCTGAGAAATGCCATGGCCAGAAATCTCCAGCTCTGAGAAACAGCCACCTTAGACCAGAACTGAAAGCTCCTCCTCCATGGGTCTCACCTTGTTCTTGGCAAGAACGTTGGCTCCTGCTTTAACAAGCACTTTGGCAGACTGACTGAATCCATGCCAACAAGCTTCATGAAGAGCAGTGTTCCCATCCTGAAGAGCACACACAAGAGGAGAAGATATGGGGCTGTATAACCAACCTACTCTCTTAAAAATATTTTCATTTCCTACTAGCTTATTTTCTATTTTATTTTTAGAAGAGGGTAAAAATACTGTTATTTGTCTGGAACTTGAAATTAGTTATATTTACTCGTAAATTAAACTTACAGCCTGGGATTCTCAAGTTTGTGGGATAATCATGGGAACTGTGCAGTGTTTTGTGTAGGGCGTAGAATGGTTGTACACTCCTTTAATTCATCCCTTAATGAGCTGAAAACAGACTCTTAAACCAAAAACTATCAGCCTAATATAAAAGCGTAACTAAATCAGTAATTTGTATTAAAGAGAAGGTACAGCTTTTTTTTCAGTGTAATTGTTCCAATCACTCTCGAGGCATCAGACACTTACTGAGGAGTATAAACTGTAACTTTCTTACTGATACCTTAACGTTACTGACTGCCAAGGCTGCCATCCCACAGGGCTTTTGTTTAGCCTTTTACCTTGTCTTGTCTGTCCAAAGCACAGCCCTCCTGAATCAGAGTTGCTATTATATCGGTGTTCCCTACAACAGCAGCCCGGTGCAATGCTGTCTGGTCACCCTGCAAAAAGAAGCAAATTTGTAATTGGTACAATTCCCATCTCATTTTGACTCAATGCAAATGTAGACAACACACACAGGGGGCTGCTGCATCTTTGACACGCATACTGTTTAAATCCAAGCTGCCTTTGAAAACAGTCCCCACAAACAACTACAATTAAAGTTTCCAAGATTAATGAAGTTACTTAAAGTATCAGAGAGCTACAAACCATTTACAGAATTTTGCAAGTCATCACAATCCCATATACAGCGCTGAAGCATTCTAAAAACATGGCAGTATTAGAAGGCAGTGAATTGAACACATTCAGCTCTATGTGTTTAATAGTCAACAGTGACTGAAGGGAACTAAAGGGAATTACAGGCTGTCGTAATTCATCATAATGATCCTTCAGGACTTACACTAACTGGATAAGGCTCTCCTGTTCTGGCTCTGATTGCTCCATCAGCCCTGCTTAGGATAAGGAGCATGAGATGAGATCGGTCTCTTCAGCACCTCTGATGAATTTACCAATTAGTGCTGAGAGTGGAGGCAACTTTACGATGAGAACCACAACTGCAGGACCATCCACTTGTTTCACTCGAGCAACTGAGCGATCTTGAGGTCCATGAGACTTTCATTTTTCATTGACCCACCACAAAGCAGCAACAAGCAAGTCTCTTACATCAGTTTATTTCCTTTAAGGCCAGCTTTCCCAAAGAAATTATGCCAATGTGGTCATCTTGTCTGACTGCCCATCTATCTTCACTCCAACAACTGCTGAATTCATTTGCTCAGCTAGAGAGCCCAAGGTAATTTTCTGCAATCCTTCCAGAAATTGAAGACGAGGGAGATTTAAACCATTGTCCCTGCCCATTAGGGGTTATCTATATGTTTTTATGTACATGTTGGTGAGAACCTGATAAAAGAGTGGCAAGAGAAGGATTTATGAAGCAGTGTGTAGGGATGTGACATAGGGATCAATGGGAAAATGAGCTGCGGTAGTTCCCCTGCTGCCACAACAACCGGCCTTGGCTTTCCTTTGAAGTTGCTTTGAACCAGCAATGCTGAAGCACAGCCTGAGTCCAGGAACAAAAACAGGCTTCAAAGCTGCACACAGACATTTTTGGCATGAATAAACAGATTGGGAATCCCATCCATTTCTGCTTATCTAGATAATGGTCACCACAAACACGCGCAGGGCAGAGGTACGCCATGTGTCCTAAAGAAAAACAGCTTGCGGGAAGCCAAGTCCTAAATAGATACAAAATTTCTCTGCTACAATTCTTTATCAGATAATAGCACATTATATTAAATACTAAAACTAGAGGAATTTCTGTATTTTCTGTTCTAGAGTGTCCAAGTCTTTAGATAATTGGCTTATTTGAACAATTTGTTCTCAAAGGCAATTAGCAGCTGACTTAAAAATTGCTCTTTGTGGGGTGCTTTTGAGCTAATGACACCAAAATAGTTATTAATCTATTAAAAAAATAAGCATTGCCAACCACAACCTTTCAGTAATCCCTACCAGTAAATTATGAAATAAGCTTGTAATCATGAAGTTGATTTTAAAGAATGGTGTTGAAGGTGATTTTAAAAACCTGCTATTTTTTTGTTTCTAGAGGTTACATATTTTTACTTTTGTTTTTGCGACTGGAAACGTATTTTAAGAGACGAAGGCAGTAATGCTTCCAGGAAGTGGGACTTTCAGAAAAACACGAACGATTGAAAAACTGACAGCACAGCAAGTGCTCTGAACTTATGTATTTGTTCCAAATTCAAAGACAACCAAAATGTTATGGAAAATGTCCAAATTATACCATCTCACAAGTACAAATGTCAGATAGTTACCGGTTACTATGACTATGTGGAAGTCTGCTCACCAACAAACTGAGGAAGAATTTGATATCCGATTTTTGGTAATGGCACAGCTACTGTTACTGCAGTAGTGAGTCATGTGGGACAGTGCAAAAGTCACTTTATCTGACTATCATGAAGTGGAAAGTAATCTGCCAACCCATCCCTGCCAAGTGGTACTGATGCACCAGCAAACCTACAAAAGATATTATAAAACAGACTAAAACAAAATGGCAACTACCATTGCAGTAGATGGAATTTGGACAATGAATGCCTGGTTCCTACTGCTTTACAGTCAGGAAAATTACTCTGGAGAAGACAAAATTGGGGACAGGAAGGGATTGTATAGGATTTGGTTTGTATTTAAGGATCTTCCTACTGGGACAGTTTAAGTCAAGGCTGTCCCTGTCCCCATCACAATAACCACAGTGAGGTTAAAGACTGTTCAGCTTTTGGGGCTTTTCTGATACGCCAGCTACTTCTAACAACATTTCATTTAAATTTAAAACAAACACATTTGTCTGTTTGGAAAGTGGGCAGCACACCTCAGTTTATTTGCTGCGAGAGCAGGTCTCCCTTGGTAATCCCGACCCGTACACTGGGAATCCCATACACTGGGAATGCAGAGCAGTACTGGGACAGCTTCAGCCATGCCTAAGCTTTGTCCTAAAATATAGTCTGGTCTCTGAAATGGAAGTCTACATAGGTGAAGGGACACAAGTCCCGCAAATGGCAGGCTCAGGTGCCTCCTGCTCAAGGTATGGGCTTTGGTGCTGACATCTTCCTTACACGAGCATCCAAGAGTAAGGTCCAACCCACACCCTGACTGGACAAAATAAATACCTCATCCATGCAACAGGGAGTGTCAAAGGATATCTCGAAGCTTGTTTCACCAACTGAGGCACCTCCCAGTGAAGAGAGGGCACATGTCAGTGTCCTGGCGAGGGTCTGTCCCTACCACCCCCAGATCCCTCAGCCAGCAGGACAGGGCAGCACCTGGTCCACTGTTCCCTTATACCTCAGCACAAACATTAACCTTAAACTGCTTAAAGTGCCGTGGAAGCTGAACCACCAGGTTGTGATGGCTTCTGTGTGACAGTCACTGAGCAACCCAGCCATGGAGGGCACAGCCATCCTACAAATAACAGTGCCTGCACCACTGCACACTAACCTGCCTTCCCTCCCCATCAGCAGCAGAGCAAATCCCTGCCTTGCCTTTCATGGAGTTCAAGAAAACAGATGAGTTGGGGTTTTTTCACAGCATGAATTTTCAGACAGTGTAATCACTGACTTGTGTATCTTTCATTAATTGCTAAAATAACTGTCTCTGAAAGCACTCACTAGAATTCTGCCTTTAGCAAAGCATTAGAGGTCTGTTCCAGAGGCTCAGAGAGCAATTACACCGGTAAATGCGTATTAACTGTCCAGACTATTATGTTGGGCACAATTTATGATCCTATTTGCAAGAGATTTATGCCTTAGGAACAGGCTGCAGATCAGTAACAATGAAGAGAGACAACTCCAGTGCCGTGTCACAGAAACATGACCTTGACAGAAACAACAGTCTGCCCAAATGCAGATGTGGGCCCAAAGCCAAAAAGGTTCAATAGAAGTAAGGCACTAAGGTCTACACCAGTGAATCTTAAATCCCCTTCCTCAGACTCTGCCCAGCCCTGAAGGCAAGTCAAAATCAGGAGATTCCACTCCAATGTGTCCATGCCCTGGGCATGTCAGCGTGCAAGGCGGGTACAAGGCACTGCATCACGGCACACCCTGGCCCTGCACAGCCCTAATGCAGGCAGCTCCCCTCCTCTCTCTGGCCCTGTGAGTGCCCTTGTCACACACTTGATGGAAGAAGCTCCACACATGTTGCAGGTATGGCCACCACCCTTCAAAATTAAGCCAGCAAAGGAAGTGGCCACTGTCTCTTCCACAGTAGCCCAGACGTAGCGGTACTTGTCCAGTTTGTCTTCCCATGACAGCACTGCAGTGTTGGAAGTTCTCCACTTCTAGGAAAAAGTCTCAGTATTCACTGGGATAGTAAGAGGCTGACACTGGGAGACTGGGATAGAAATCTGCATCCCCTGATGCAGAGGATGCAGGACTGCACATCTGAGAGCTCTACCTATAATGGGGCTCCTGCACAGCTGCAGGTACATTTCCAGAAGGGGAAACCATGCTCTTTACAGAGGGCTTAAACACCTGCTTTCAGGAGAGGCTTACAGGCTGGGAGTCCCGAAGAACAGCAGACACCTAAATATTGATTTTTCCCCGTGGACTTCAGCATTACCCTTTCTTTAGCACTTCTCTGTTGGCATGGCTGGTGGCATTTGTTCAGTGTCCTGGTGTTTGCAACTATCTCCCTGAGCTTCCTCATGTGCTGACTATCTTAAAACAGTGGATGCAACCACTGGGAACAGGGACTTGGAAATTGGGCAGGCATCTATTTATATCTGAAGTTCACCCCAAGGGAAAGGAAACAACACAAGGGACTTCCAACATAGTCTCAGACAGACTTCTGACAGTTCTCCTGGGTTACTGGAGTCTCAATTATAGACTCTACGGACCCAAATTAATGAGATTTGGTTTACATTAGTCTGTAATACATGTTACTTTTTCCTTGCTGTGATTAAAAAAAACCCCAACCTATAACCACATTTTCTCCTGCACATTCCTCTCTCCAGGACATCCAACAGTTGTACAATCTACTTTAAAGCCCTTCTCCCATGTCACACTTTGCCTCCTCACTTCTATGTTTGCAGAAATCAACAATCTTGCTAGAGGCAAATTGCACCAAGATCATAGAATGGTTTGGGTTGGAAGAGACCCTAAAGATCATCTAGTTCCAACTCCCCTGCCATGGGCAGGAACACCTTCCACTAGACCAGGTTGCCCCACCCAGCCTGTCTTTGAACACTTCCAGGGATGGAGCATCCACAATTTCGACCAACCAAAAAAACAACCAACCAAAATAATCAGGAAAAACTCATGGCTTCAATCCCTGATACAAAGTGCTCAGTGGCACTTGCAAAGTCATATAATATAAAATCAAGACATTAAATTCACAGTAGAATCAAAATATTCTAAAGTTAAAATATAACCAAGTGTTAAATACCCGCAGGAGCATGCAAGTGTATGTGGATATCTGAAGCAGCTGTACACAAAGGGAACTGAATATGGTCTCATGTTTCTCAATGTCTCTGTGCTGCTCTCCTCCACTTTTGCTACAGAGTGGCAGTCATGATACACAGTTAAGAACAACTTCACTCTGCACAATAAATGATGATGCATGACCAGCAGAAGTGATTAAGGCATGAAAAATAATCATAAACAAAACAAATTACAGCTTAAATGAAATGGGACCACAGGAATAAGCCACTTTGCATATTTTCATTCAGCTAGAAATGATTATGAACCCTGGGCTTTTGTTCCATTTGAAACTAATTTTCTGCTTCTTAAACTGGAGCTTCCAGAAGGGAAGTTTCGAGGCCTCTAGCCTTTGTTTTAAATCAACTTGTTTTCCCAGTTAGATTTTCAAGGGTGCAGACAGGGCAGGAGACTGGATGCAGAGCACGGAGCGCCAAGCGGGCCATGCAGGCATGCAGCACAGGGAGCTCGGCCATGCCGGAGCGCTGCACCAGGATTCGCAGCATGCACTGGGACAGGCGTCAGGCGCAGGGCAGGGCTGATGCACAAGAGTTCTAACCTCCTTCTCTCTTTCTGATCTTCTAGGTTCCTTCCTAGCCTTTCTCTTCTGGTTTCTCTTATTTTTTTCATCCTTGATTTCCTTCACCGGGACAATTTTCTCCTGGACTATTTCTGAGGTGTGTGCTGTATGGACACTCATTGACCACTCAGAGATGGCATTGGGATCCCAGTAAGTGTTGTCAGTATTGGCAGGGAGAAGGAAAGAGTCAGCTCCCGGAGTGGCATATTCTACAGAGCTGGACTCCACCGGCTGAAATTCATAATAATCCCACTCCAGGCCACTGGAGGTCATTCTTCAACTAGTTCTTAAGGCTCTTACCGTGTTTAGGGAATATATCTGTAGAACATGAAAGGGAGCATTTTAATCTCTCCATAATATTTGGCAGCTTTTAAGTTTCTGCTTATCATCTGGCAAATTAAAACTTAGTCTTGAATTTGATCAAAACTCCAAAATAAAGTGTTTAGGTTTCTCTTGTTATTTTGAAAAATGAAATGTAGGTCATCTTTTTGGATTTTTGTGTGCTATCACAATGCCATAGACCAAAATCGACAAAATAACTTGCTTTTCAATTAAATATAATACTCCCCACTCTCACAGGCATTTTCATATCTGAACCTAAATCTGTATTCCTGAAAAACAGCAATGAAACATTACAGATGTTAAACAACACCTGAGACTTAAGATGCCGTCACTGCCACATAAGCACACAGGAAAAGTGACAGAAGGCATAATCAATAGATTGCAAGTAAAAAAGACTACGAACATATTCTGTGGGGCATAAACTGTAAAATGGATTATACAAGGAGAAGCCATAAGCAGAGAACCTTCTTTGAAGACCTATGTAAAAGGAAAGCAGAAATATTTTAGTTAATACCTATCGCAAGCAAAAATCTTCATTTGGAGTTTTAGACTTCCTCCTCCTACAAGACAAAACCAAACATACCCTTTGAGATTCAGTAGCTCCTGAGGCTCTCCTCAATCCCAACCAAATTACTACTAGTACTAAATACAGAGCTACACATCAAAATACATTTTAAAAAACCAGTATCTATGAATCCAGCATGCATCTACTCTGCTCATATTAATCACCACATTTAGAAGCAGAGTCCAATTGTCATGAGCAAAGCCCCTGAGAAGCTCACAAGACAATACGTCTTCTATGAGCTAAGTATTTCTACAAGTGCAAGACTCTTCATTGAACTGAAATAATGCTAAACACTGATTAACTGTTTTTCCATCATGGCTATCACGTTTACATATAAACAGCCTAGACTTTATTCCTAGAGGATTAAAACAAATGAACCAGACTTACTCAAAAAACAGTTTCCACAGAAACCCAATTTGACCAAATCAGTGGAAGCTCTTGCTTTCTTAAAAGCAGTTTTCTGTTCTCAGGAAAACTGGCTATATTTGGAAAGTATCTGCAATTTTGTCTTAAATACCTAATGAATCATTTTTGCTGGGAGAAGTCAAAAAGCATACCCAGGATACATCTGAATGAACTGATTCTCCCATTGCACTTGCAAATCTGCTTCATTTCACAAATGGGCACAGGGAAAGAATAAAGAGCGCGGGAAGCAAATTTTCTTCCTGGAAAAACGAGTTTCCCTGTAGAAAGCTGGCCACACCAGTAGCCCAGCCCTAAGCTTGTCAGGCAGACTGCTCACGTCTCACAGGGAATCAGCTACTCACGCAGAGAAAGAAACCAGTTTTCCAATTGCTGTAGACATTTAACTCTCTAGATGCAAACAAATACCCATGGGCATTTTCAAAAGGCACCTAGACATTTCCAGTGTCCTTCTAATAGCCATACAAGTGCCTCTACTAACACCTTTGGACCTCTATGGCCTTTGAAGACACTCCACCTTATATATTACAGGGAGAACAAAAGCAACCCTTTCTCAAGCTTCTTCCAGTATGCCATCAAAAGTCAGCAATTAATTTGAAGAAATCGAGGTTATTTGACTGCTGTTGCACATTTCAGCATATACCTTTTTTCACCAGTGAGGGAACTAAAACAGTGTTACCTGTCACTTCAAAGTGCCTTAAAGGCCCGTCCAAGATTAGAACTACTCTTACAGAAACCCAAGAAATTCCAGTTAACATACATATTTTACCAAATGAAAACAAACTACAATTTGCTAAATTCAAAGCTGGTTTTTGTGCTGATGCCTCACCACACAACAACCTCAGAGATGTGACCACCCCCACATGAAGCATGGTGCCATCAGGACAATCTCCCCATGGCACAGCACTGTGCTACGGGCAACTGTTCCGGATGCTGAGAGATTTGTCTACTCAAAAAGCATCTCCCAGTTCAGGCCCACATCACAACAGGCAGTGTCCCCTACCTGATCTCCTCCAGTGGGTTCCCACAATGAACTCCTAGTGCATTTCTACAAGAAGCGGCAGACAACAGCTCTCACACCCACCTGGCACAAGCAGAGCTTTTATAAAGCTCTGCAGCTTGAACAAGAGGACCAAGCTATTCACGGAAAACCACCACTTTTTACATTTTTTCCCATGCACTTTTGCATCTCCAAATTAGAGGTTACATCTCTGAATTGGAAAATAGAGAGACAGATTTTGTTTTCATTGAATTCTACTTCAAAGAAGTGAAAGTCTACTGTTATTTGCAAATCGCCTTTTCCCCTCCACCCCAAGTTAGAAGGTTGTATCTACTTACATCATCCTGAATATCCAGGTCACAACCTGCCTTCAACAAAACCTGGACAACGTGGAGATGACCCTTGTGGGCAGCAAGATGCAGGGGGGTCCGGCCATGCTACGAATGAGAAGAAAATAATAATACCTTAAGATGAATTTCTATGCATGGCAGTTAAATAGTCATCATTCTTCTGTTTATACCTCACACTCTGAAACCTGCAATAGTATCAACTGACATGTATTAGTGTGACAAAGGCTTTACCTTGGTTTTGTGAAAGCTGCAAACTTCTCCTCCACCTTCTGCAACATTTCAGTTTGTCCCGATGACACTCTACAAAAGGGACATTATATTCACATAAGGGTACTTCCTTACAAATTCAGATCCGGCTCCGTGTCTGTGCCTTAGCAGAATTCATGACCCTTTTGTTTCTGTCCCTCCAGAGCACAGAACTGTCAACTGCTGTCACCTTCCCTCTGTACAGCCAAGTTGTAATAGCTGGCTAATTCATATATTGTAATGGGCATTGTCTTTGCAATGGAGATTAAGAATTACTGAATGGTTTCACAAGACAGATGCTCCCCTGAAAAGGAATGGAAGACCTCTAGTCACTCCAAGTGACTTCACGTGTATGACAACCAACTTCATTTTGCTAAAGATCTGCCAGGCTTTTTTAGACAATACTTATTTTTACCTCTCTCTCTCTAAAATCTCAAAGTGAGTGAAACACCTTAAGATCCGTGAAACAGGAACACTAAAACTGTCCACTGCAGATTATTTAATGGCAATAAAGAAAACAGGATTCCAGCAATTGCTACATTCACAAAGTATCTTCACAAAGAATGCTGGTTTTTTCACTACGCATTTTGCGAGGGTCACATTAAAAGTCACATTACTCTTCACCTGTATCTATTATACATCTATTCCTTCACTACTGGTGCTATTGTCTATGTTTCCACCCAATGATTTACCCTGCAAAGGAAGATAAACAGCCCTAATACTTCAACCACAGAAGGGGCAAACACTTCAAGAGCTGTCTGACTAGTGGCTTGAAGTACACAGAAGGCAACCATTGGCTCTCTAAGGTTTTAAGCAACTTTTTCAGTAAGAAAACTACTTCAGTAATAAACCAAGCTCAAGACAAAATTGTTTTCATATAGCAACCCCATACCCCCAGAGCTGGTAAAGCCTTGTTAACTTGAGCTCCTCAGAGCAAAAAGGAAAAACACTGTTGGAATCAACAGAATGGCTGAGGGCAAAAAGTCTGTGCCATTACTGATTAGCTGTGCTGTGCTTCGGAAACATTAAGTGTTGATTAACTGTCCTACATTATTGACTTAAAGAGGCAGATCTGAGGACAAAATCCTCACCCACACTATGACACGTGGGTCTCCCAAAACCCGTACGTTTTCCTCTGCTGGCAGCAGCAGTTTGTTCCCATGTGAGAAACTCCCATTCTTGCCCTGCTAAAGTCATAGGAAGGGCTCATTTTTGTTACCACCACTGCCCCTGGGCACCATCCAGGCTCCTGCCTGGGTGCCTCTGGCTCGATCTGGCCACAGGTGCCTAAAATCCTGTCCCTGTATCAAAGGGCACTGAGCTGCAGTGACCACACTTCTTTCTCCATCAGCCTGGAAGAGAGCCAGGGTTATATTGCTGTTCCAGCTAACTCAACAGCAGGAGGCATAAAATCCCTAGGCAACACAGGGATAAAAAGAAAAAAAGAAAGGGAAAAAAAAAAAAAGAACAAAATAAAATTTAAAAAATACCAAATTGACAAATCACTCCCGACCATAAACAGTATGTTTGGATTATGAATACGTGCTCCAGCACACTCAGATTTACGGGTCCTAACTTTCTACATTCCTTAATGCCAACAAGTAAATCACCTAATCCAGGCATCTATCTCATTTCCCAGAAGGTTATTAATACACCACGAAAACAATTTACAGCAATCTGTGCATGGAGAAGGAAAAATCCCAAACAAACCCAACTTGAAGCCAGCTCATGTGCTTTAAAAGGAAAGTGTCAACAACATGAATATATATTCCAGCAGGGAAACTTTCTGATAAGATAACCAGCTCTAACCACTGAAAAAAAGCTGACATGCAGTTAAAGGTACTCTGTTAAAAGTAAGCTATGAAAGCAGAATAGGAGTTTATTTGAATACAAGGGACATATTTTCCTCACCCAACACACCTTCCTGGGCAATTGCCACACGAACCATGCCTGCTGGCACGGTTGAGCTGAAAGACTAAAGGATCATTTTTATTCCAGAGTGTCTGTGTGTTTCATATTCTCTATCCACAAACATAGGTTCAGAGGCATCTCACCTACTGGAGAACCCTTAAGAGAGGCCTTCAGGAACCAGAGTTTCTGCACACGTGCAGTCCTGGAGTTCTTCTTACTTTAAAGGGACACTATAAACAAAAACTATGATACTAACCAGTAGAAGAGACTGGGAAGGAGGATCAATTCCAGCATATTACATTGATTAGAGGCTCAGGCTTTTGGAAGAGCACTGATCATCTCAAGATTAATCACAGCCCTGCAAGAACCAGCAATGCCAGATTTTCTTTTTCTTCCCAGCAACATCCAAATGAGAGCAGAGATGGTTGGTACAGCTGGGCACTGCTCCAGTGCGGGCAATGGAAACACTGGACAAACATCAAATCCCCACACAAATACACACACACAGAGGTATGGATGTCCATACACATGCACACAACAATCCAGAACAAACGGTGAGTAAGAGACAAAGCAATTTGGGCGCTCCTCATGCTGTGATGACTAACTTGGAGCACAGCAAGCTTTGGAGAAAAAATGAACAAGTCCATGCCACAGCAGCAACAGTCAGGGCTGCTTTTGCCTTCATGTCTGTAAGTCAAACCAACAGCCCACAAAGTTTTTCTCTCACAGAAATTCATCCTACCCAAAATATATAGGGGGCAGAGAGATGAACACAGACAAAACTGCCTCTGTGTGTCTCCTCCATAAAGACATTCTGCACTTAATGCAGCAGCAAAGAGGGGGTTTATCTGAATACACACAAGGGTCCTAGGGGGAAAGAAAACATACAAGCCAGAGTGTCTCCTAGATGTTCATTTCAAAGACACAACACCAAACCCAGGGACTGTTCAACGTGCAGATTACTGACTTAGAAGCTTGTGAGCATTGCCAAATATGAACTGCAATGATTTGGGGGTTATTACAAATACAAATGAGAGACTACTACAACGTGGGATTAATGAACCAATAAAGCAGTCATTCACATGTGAAAAAAAAAAAGGCAATTTGGACTTCTATTCAAATGTAAACAATTGCTTCATCAGGCAACAAATCATACAAATGGTCCTGTGTCACGGACTTATTGACAAAATAAATGGGACCTACTGGACTAAGGCTGCAACTTCCAACCACCGTGCCACGCTGCTGTAGCTGTGGGGTGTATCGGGCTGCAGCCAAGCACTGTAAACAGTCACATGAACTTCAGCACTAAAATGTGAGGGTAGGTTTTTGTTTGCACTCAATCTGTGCTCTAACTTTCAGACATCGACAGGCAGCTGTCGATACACACCACTTAAAAGCAGAATTCTCTTAGCATCGCTGCCAATGTACATGCACTCCACAACCAAATCCATACAGGGGGGCCTTAGCACCATAAGCTCCATGATCTTTCCTTGTGTTTATGTATGTAGGTACTTTTATGCAGGTACATTCAGTTCTCCATCTCACCCTGCTCTTCTGATGCACAAGGACTGTTATTTATTCATCTGTTCTGCACCCACAAAAAACATGCCTGTCCACATTTTACTGGAAAGCCTGAAAGCAAAATCCAAGTCCTTTCACATTGTTCACACTGATGATTTGTTAGACTGTTCTCCATGAATAACCTGCTCACTCAAGTCAGCAGAAAGCTTCTCATTGACCTCAACAGGCATTCAGCAAGTTCCTAAGTGTGTGTTAGTCCCTTTTAATTTATCTTTATTTATTGTTCAAAACAGACACAAATAGCTTTTCAAACTGAAGCAGTGCAAAAATGTGAAAGCACCAAAATACATTTCTTTCTGTTTGTCTTAGCTTAAAAAAGAAGAAAAAGAGAGACTGCTTTAAAGAACATGCTCTGAAGTTGAGACTTAAAGTACCCTAGCATTACAAAAGTGTTGCCATATGGTGTGTTCATAACATGACTACCTCAAAAGTTAAACCAAACAATTACTGAATCAAAACAGAAGCACTACCTTTTGCATTTCTTTGAGGCTTTTCTTCTGAATTATCATCCATTCTCTGCAGAATTCAATTTTATGGCTATGATCTTAATGCAGGAGCCTGCTCCAGCACAAGTTTCTCATGGATTCACAGGCCTCTTTCAGGCATCAACCTGCTCTGCCTCTACAGGCTGCAGGTGGATCTCTGCATTCCCATGGACCTCCATGGGCTGCAGGGGCACAGCTACTTCACCACGGTCTCCACCACAGGCTGCAGGGCAATCTCAGCTCCACTATCTGGAGCACCTCCTCCCACTCCTCCACTGACCTTAGCATCTGCAGAGTTGTTCCTCTCACATATTCTCACTGCTGTTCCTTGGCTGTAATTACATCTTCTTTTGTAACTTTTTTTTCCTTCTTCAATATGTTATCCCAGAGGTGCTACCACCATTTCTGACTGGCCCAGCCTTGACTGATGCCCTGAGGTTTAGCTTTTATATTCTGTATTGCCTACTGTAAAACTCTGNATATTCTGTATTGCCTACTGTAAAACTCTGAAGTGTCTTACAGCCTGCTGCTGCTGCTCTCTCATGTTAAGATAGACATAACAAAGTCTCTGGGTTTGCTGTCTGAGGACACCTAGGCCGTGCTGGGCCCAGAAATGTGTAAACCAACATCTTGGAAAGGGAGGCTGAGCTTAGAGAACTTACATCATTAGCTAAAGTTTTAATTGGCGAATTTATGCTGATATGCAAATGGCCCAAACCTATAAAAGTGTGAAGAACTTGTGACTTGTCGTCCATCTTGGGGTCCATTTTGGCAGTAGCCTCTGGGCTCCCAGGCTAGCAGCCTCTGGGCTACCTTTGAAGGCCTTTCAAATAAATATCACCTTTATTCCCTTATTCTTGTCTAGTCTCTGTTTACAGGTAGCCTCTTCAGGCATCATGACCAGCAGCATATCCATCTTGGAGCCACCTGGCAGTGGCTCTGCCAGACATGTGGAAGCTTTTGGCAGCTTCTCACAGAAACCACACCCGTAGCCCTTCCTGCTACCAAAACCTGGCCGTGCAAACCCCCAGGAAAAGGATAACATCCTGAGAGGACAGCAAGGCACATCAGCTCAGCACAAGTCCCAGTGCTTTTGTGCCAAAGATGCAGCTGTCAATAATTTCACTGAAAGAGAGCTCTACTACAAAAGGACTGAAAGAAGGGACCAGTTTTCTTGCTTGGAAGAAAAGGCTTAAGTTCTTAGTTTTCCAGTTTTTGCAGCTTATTCACCAAAATACTTGATAAGGGCACCTGCATGTTGGATCAGCCAGTATGTATGACCAGTTGTTCAGGGTATTTTTCCCCTTTTCATAAAGGAATCGGCTACGCATTTCACACCTGTGAAGAATGTCAAGACAAAAAGACGGAAAAATGGAAATTATCTCTTTGTCATATCAGGCAGAGCAGCAACAGAGCACCCTGAACAAGCAAGCGCCCTTTGAGAAGAGCAGAGCCACAAAGCCTCTGCTGAGCACCATACCTGCCCTGGGCCACAACCCCGAGTGGCTGGTGGCAGAGGTCCAGCACCACGACGAGTGCTCAATGCATGTGCCACGCAGTGCCACCAGCCCTCTCCCACTGTGGGCTCCCTGATGCCAGATTGCTGGCACCGGTGTGACCTAGGGGCCATCAGCTCCTCTTTACATATTTTAAAAGGCCCCAAATCTGGAATGAGCCCAAGTGTTCCTCACTGGAGTCAGAGGAGGTGCACATTTCCATACTGACTTCACTTGCACAGATGCCTTGCTAGTAATGCTGCCAAAACGAAACAAGTGCATCCTCAAAGCAATGCTGAAGTGAGCACCTGGACATGTGTATTCTCCATTGGATTTTGTTTCTTTCATATTCTTCCTCTTTTTTCTGAAATCATCTACTCAGAAGCAACAAAAATAAAATACTGTTTTGTAGCTGAACTGTTGTTTACTGAAGCAACAATTAACTACATCATATGACCTTCCATACAGGACAAAAATAGAACTGGACAAGTCAGCTATAAAGCATTTACTAGTACTTGGTTTGTTACAGAAAATATCCTTCATTTTTCTTGAGCTATGCTCAATTAATCCTTTTTGAGTAAAGGACTCTAGCATTTATCTCTACATCCTGTACACTTTAATGTGTGGCTCTGCAGTGTTATTCACAACAATTGGTCTGTGCTTACAGATGTGAATCAGAAATACATTTAAAGCCTACTGTGATATGGGAAATTTTTCTTTCCCTCCAAAGAGCTTTGTTTCCATGTGTCTTCCTCCAATAAAACCCGGAGAATTCAGCAGGAAGTTTGGTTGACAAGTACCAAATCCTTTTATTTATTTTTTGGAAGCAAACCCCTATAATTTATAATTAGACAGAACAAACTGAAAACTACTAATAAAAGCAGGAGACATACAGATAAAATGGAACTAAGGCAAGCACACGGATACACTTATTTTTATGCTTTATTGTGCAATGATTTTTATCTTGGGGGAGAAGAGTGTTCTGGGTTTCAATTTATCTGAAAGTTTGGTCTATTTTACTGCACTACAAAAAGCCTGCCATCTAATTTCCCTTCTAAAATTAAGAACCCCTATCCTGAAAGTTGTTCTTATTTTGTGCTTGTTCTGCTTATTGGAAGACTGCACAAAAACCTGTTGCTGTGATGGCTAAAAAACGCCTTCAGATTTCCAATTTAAATATACCTGAGTCTAATTTATACATCCTTGCTCTTGTGACAACCTTGTTCTTAACTTTAAACAGCTCTTTCTCCTTTCCACACAGCCTTTGTGTGTGATCAGATTAGCAAGCCAAGCTCTTCTGGGGTATGTTTATACAGCCTTCTGTAGGCAAATATGCATATGCTCTCCCTATGCAGCTGGCTGGCTGGGTGAGAGCCGGATGCAAACTCCATGCTGTGTACACCTGAACAGCACATCACAGAGCCTGAATGGATGGGCTTTGGTGAGGGCACCAGGTTGGTCTCACACCTCTCGGTTCACACTGAGCTCAGCTCTCTCTGGCTCACAGTGTGGGAGGAGTAAGAGTGTGTGCCTCCAAAACACCCCCAACACACAGCCTTGGCTGCTGCTCTGAGAGACTCTCTGCTCCTCTGTGCACTCCCCCACAGTCTTGCAGATCTGACTTCATCTCTTCTGAGCAGGGCTTGTCACCAGGCTACCCAAGTACCTCATCTGTACTGTCTGTCAGTGTGCTGGGATGCATCCAGAATGACAACAGGGACAGCTTTTGTCATCTTCCCTCTCTGGGCTCCAAGGGGATGACCCACAACTTCTAGGAAAGAATAGCTACAATGCTGTAGTACCAGGTGAGCTACAGGGATGGCCTCAGAGCCCACAGTTCTCCAGCATGGTTGACAAGCACATCTCTCCAACACAACCACCAGCACTTTGCACATGGCCACAATTTTGCTGTCAAATGAGCTTTGTTTTGATTTTCCGCACAGAGTAGAATAACAAAGCAAGGGAGTCACCTATGTCACATAGGAGAGGAAAAACTTGTCAACTCTAGGAAATCTGCATTATATTGAATTAACCTGATTTTGTGTTTCAAAGTCAAATCTACACTATTCTCTTCTTATTGTAATTAGCAGAGGTCCCTCAGCAGCCTCAAAGCTCATCATCTAAAAAAAAAAAATCCAACAGAAAAAAAGCCAAACAAAAGAAAACACAACCACAAAATCCTGAACTACCATTCAGGTATGTGTAAGTCAGTATTTCCTGGTCTATTACTGACTACCTTTAATAGTTGCTCATCAGGTACAGAACAGAACCAAACAGGCATCAACATGGGACTATTCATGCTTATTACATCTGTGCTTTGTATCTACCAGCAAGAAGCTACTTATTTTGGCAAACAAAACTTACAAACACAGGTTGTCCTTGGATCACTCCAGCTTTCAAAATAAATATTATCTACAACTCAAACACTGTGAAGGGACTGAAAACAACTGTCACTGACAGATAAGTATTCTGTCTTTCCCTCTTTTTATCAAATGTGCTTTCTATCTGTAAACATTAGCTCCCATACATATGTCATGTTCGAAACCAATATGGAAACACAAATAAAAGTAGATAGGATGGAGAACAACAGTTCATCAAAACAGCATGCCCCAAATTTTATTGTTCTAAAGATTTAATTTACCTAGTTCTTTTTAAGGTTTTTTGCTGATCAAACCTTCTCTGCAGCAGGTAATTACATCTCACCTTTTCTAAGACAGTATTATTTATAACATGTTGAGCGTTAGGAATAGGTGAATATCAGTTTGAACTCTCTTGTATCTAAGCAGAAATGCTTTGACTTTGACTTTATCTCGAAGGTATGGGGAACACAATTTGCAGCCCCTAAGTCTGGAACTGACTAAGGGACTACACATTAAAAATCCATGAAGATGTTGGGTATAAGTAAGGCTGCTGCACCAAGAGACTTCAGCAGCAAGAAACACTTTCTGCGTCCCTTTACCCTGCCATAAGAGGTGGCTTTTCCCCATTCCCTCACCCGGGAAGATGGGTGCCCTGAACCGCCTTCCCTTGACAGTAATGAATCACTCCATTCATCAGGTCACACAGTGTTCAAAAGTCAATGCATACTTTGAAAAATGTTGCTCCCCTCTGTTGACACACTGTGTTTCCAAGGACTAAGTGTTGATCACAGCTGCGCCCACTGCAGAGGGTATAAACACAAGATGTGCACTATATTGCAAATTTGCGTGAGCTATTAAGTGCAAACTTTAAGAAAATCTGAGCACTAACTTCAGTCACATTCAGATTGGTAAAGCTAGGAGGGCATTCTCACAGACAATGGTCTAGAAGAGTTACATTAGTTCCCAGGGCTTTTGCAAAGCGTTTTTCTCTCGTTACCTTGGTAACTGCTACCTTGGCACCCCTGTTGATAAGCTGCACCACATTCTCCACTTGGCCTTTGTAGGCGGCTACAAGCAGGCGTTCTGAAAGCACGGCGACCACATCCTGCTGGCTCATGAATTAGGAGAGAAAGGATTTCAGGTTTCTTCAGTCCAAAAACAAAGGCTTGGGATCAGTTCAAGCAGCATGCAGGCAGGCGAGGAAGGACTCCAGCTCCCTGGACAGTGACGTTATTGCTATGCCATCCTCTGGACCTATGGATCAGAAAACAACACTGCTGTCAGCGAGCTTTCAGAGCACTACAGCAGCTCCTCCCTGAGCATTCATGTGTGCATTGGTTTGGGAGGGGATCACAAAAACTCCTCAGAACTCCTGAAGACACTGCACTTCTGTTGCAAGGCAGAGAGGTGTAGACAGTAGCACATTTCCAGTGTGCCCTCATTCCCCTTGGTTGGGACAAAAATCCTTAAACTTTCTGAGAGCTTAACTCTCTTTTGGCCTAACCTCTATTCGTGTGGTCCCCTTTCATCCTCTTTTTTCCCCTGCCAGGTTTCCCAGTCTTTAACTAGCCAAGGATGGGTTAACTACTGTTGGCCAAAGGAACAAGAACAGGTTATAGTTACTGGCTGCTGATATAAATATACAAACCTCTGCCCTGGAAGGACTGAGTGCAGTCAGCAATTAAAGGCAGCTGACTGTTCCCTCACAAGTATGAAATGCTTCACAGCCTCCCCCTGAACCATCCCAAGGACACCACTGGGAGAGATCACAACCTGCTATTGGGAAACACTCATCTTTGCTGTCACTGAGAAATTATGTTCTCCCCACAGAGCTGACATCATGCCCCACTGACCCCAGAAACAATTCAGATTTAGCACTCATCATGCAAACTGTTATGTTTGTCTGCCCGGGCTCCACTGACCCATCCAATGAGCCATCAGAGCTGGAAAGAGCTTTCTGATATAATTACAGAAAATATATCCACAGATCACTTTGAGCTGTGGGATCCAGAACCTGCCCAGCTTGGGAATATTTCAGCTTTATTCGTGCTTTTCCCACTTTAGTATTTAATTGTTTCAGTACAGGAAAAACACCTTCAAGATATCCAGCATATTTACAAATTATTTGTCTTCCTCTCTTGAAACATCACTGCACTGCTCCTTAACAGCCACCAGTACTAAACACTCTGCATAGTCCAAGAGTAATAGGTACAGGGTCCAGATGATCTTGGAGACTGATAGTGGAATATAATGTCTTTCACCCTTATTTTATCCTTAAATCCATCTCAAAACAGCAATAACAAAAACTGAAGGTTAATTTGTAGTAGTAGACAGTAATAGCAGAATTTAATTTGCACTCCTATGGTCATTTATATTAACAAATCTTAGAATGCTTTACAAGCTTTAATTTTTGTAACACCCTTTGAGGTGAACAATATGCAGAAGAATATTATACGCGTTTTAGAAAAAGCCTCTTGAAAGCATTGTAAAGTTACTGGTTTCTCTGGGGTCAATAGAAAGTTATGCCAAAGCCAGTAAAAACTCCAGATAACTGACTCTTGATTTCTAAGTATAGGCATTAGGCAATACTATTTTCCAGGTAAAAGACTCAGGTTACTTTTTCCTCATCTTTCTCTTCCTTTCCAAGTGCAAACATGTTTGGAGCAACATTGGAGCAGCACATTTATTCAGAGAAACCAGACAAAGAGTTTCTGGGCCTCAAAGTCAGCCTAACATAGGACAACAGAGGAGTACCCTGTACCCTGTGCCACTGGACTTGTTTCACCCATCCCCTCAATGTGACAGACACAGTCTGTACACCCTGGTAACATGGAAAATGTGGAAGATGGAAGAAAAACCCCTCATGTCCTTAACTAGCACACCATACCCTGCTCCTCTGGCACAGTGCTGTACACATTATAGTACAAACCATTTAAAAAGCACCAAGAAGTACGGATGGTCTACACTTAGTAATTTGATCTGTGACAAACAACACAAGTTTCAATCTTACCTTCTCAAGTATTTGACTTCCAGTGNCCTGACCCCCCCATCACATCTCAAAGTGCTGCTTCCATAACCCAGGAGCAGCCCCCCCACCTCCCCTCCAGGACCCGTACTCAGTGCAGGGCACACCTTACAACAGGGAGCTTTTCAGGCAGAGGGATGGTGTGTTTCTGTGCCAGCCCCTGCCTGCGCAGTGGTAGTTTCCAGGTGAACTGTGCCATCACTTGTTTGTCCCCATCCTTACCCCTCAGCTGGCTACCAACACTTTGGCTGGAGTAAGGTACAATACACTGACATCTTAAAACATTTGTGGTCAGATCCTGCTTGGTTTTCTTACCTCTTAAATTAAAAAAAAAAACAAAACGAAACAAAACAACACAGTGACATCATTGTCACTGACAGATTTGCACATTCACTACAAAAATCTCAGTCTCAATGGAGAGATTTTCCTGACATACTGGCATTTCTGAGCAAGTTTTCAGAAATCATAGATGCTCATCACATCTTAGCCACACCACTAGAAAGACACACTAATACCTCAACAGTGTAGGGCTGGAAAAGTCTGGATAACCTATGCAAGGTAAATGCTGGAAATCATACTCCCTAGTTTGATTATTGTCCCTCTCTCACACTGCCTTCCCATTACTGCAGCACACGGAGATCATGAGCCTCCTCCTGCCGTGCCCTGCCACACTGGACTGATGGACTGTGACGGCACCACTGCTGTCATGGGTTATCATGGAGTTTGCCTTCTTGCCTTTTCCACCACTTGGATCACACATAAAAGCATAGCAAAGAGCTGTTTCAGCTACCGGTCTTTCAGGGGTATCTCCCACTTTGCCCAGGTCTCCAGCAGGTGTCGGTCCTGTTCCCAGAAGGCAGTCACGGCACGAGCCTGGCTCCTGCTCGCACAACAGGTCACACTCCCTACCACATCTGCTTTACATCTCCTCACCTGGGATTATATGCAGTTCAGAAAAGTGCATCCAATTAGAATAGGAAGCCCGGACAACTGAAAGACCAACTTTCCTTTTCTCCTGAGCTGGTAGAAAAAGGTGATGGGTGAACAGTGGAAGTGGGAACAGCCTTCTCATTCCCCTCCCCAGGGACCCATCCCCAGCACAAGTGGCTACACTGGCAGTGGCATCGCACTCCGCAGCTTTAACTCTCTACATGCCTCAGATACACAGAGATATACAGAGCGTCTTTCCTTGACCACGTCTGCGCCCCCAGGAGCAGGAGGAAGGTACCAGATGCCCGAGAACTGCAATTAAAAGCTTGACTGCTCCTTTCACACCCAGATGGTGCAAAATGAACCCGACAACACGATTACAGGCACTGCATCGCATCCCTGCTGCCAGCACCTGCTGCCCAGAATTAAATCCCTCATTATCACCCCCAAGATCCAGAAGCTCAAGGGAGGCACAGAGCATGAGAATATTCAAAGCTTATGCATTCAAAACAACAACAAAAAAATTATTTTGCTTTAACATATTTTTAAATGAAAAACAGCCATCTCTGTGCTTCTTTAAGATCGGATTACTTACCTGGGGCAGGCTGGGAAAGCAACACCTACTTCCCAAGCCTCTCTAAGGAAACTGTCCAGATGTGATGCCCACAGGTTCAGCTGCTTTGCTGTGGGTCAATCCCTTCCGAGGATAACCTGCTCAGCCCTGAGGATAACGTGCTCACCCCATCGGTGGAGCGTGGAAAAGGACAGGCTGACTGTGGATTAGTATTCCCGATTGGCAGCTGCGAGGCACCGTCCCCAGGCGCTGAGGTCCAGCTGCATCCCCAGGGATTATGCCCTCAGCTCACAGAGCCACACTGCCCTACGGATGCTTAGGAGATGTCGATCTGGGGTGGCACAGCGCGGTGTGGGTGGGCAGCTGGCTGCTCGGTGGCAGGATTGTAAAGCTCCCAGCTCCGTCCTCTCTCCCATGCAACTGGCAGAGCTGGCGAAAAACACCCTCTGCATCTTCCCCCTCCCCAGCTCCCTCCCCTCCAAACTGCTGCCAGGCTGCTTCAGTGGCCGTAGCGCCTACACGTCAGTAACAAAAAAAGCACAGGAATGATGATTTTTGAAAGCCAAACGATGGTCCAGGAAACATCAAACATCACAGATACTGAAAGGCTAAGCAACAGACTCTCCTGAATTCATGGGAAGGGTTAAAACTAGCAGCTTCCTCTCTGAGGGAAGAGAAAAAAGCCAAAACTATGAAAGATTTAGGAGCTATAAGCTACTCAATTTTAAGAAGTCCTCTGTGCTAAATGGAAAAGATGACATGCCAGAGCACAGGTCATTCTCAATGCAATCTCTAAGTTAAATTAGTATTTGACTAAAAGAATGCTTACATAGCTAACAAAAAGTTTCCATGTGTACTGAAGTACAAGATGAAAGGGGAAAAAAGGAAGGGACTGCAGCTTTCTGCAAGGGATCCCAAATTCTCTTTTTTCGTTTATCACCAAAAATTATGCTGAACAGAATCATAGAATCATAGAATAACAGAATTTCCTGAGTTGGAAGGGATCCACAAACATCAACGAGTCCAACTCCTGGCCCTGCATGGGATGGGCCCAAAAATCCCACCATGTGCCTGAGAGTGTTGTCCAAATGCCTCTTGAACTCTGGCAGGCTTGGGGCTGTGACCACTGCCCTGGGGAGCCTGTAGACCAAGAAAAACTCTCAGCACCTGGCAGCTTTATTTTATTCAAAATAAACAATGGAATAAAATTAGCCTAAATTATTTTGGAATACCCAATATTAAGATATGGAGCCAGACCATTTTGTTATGGGAAGGTACATAATAAAATTTCCTACATCTAAATACTGCTCATCTCTTCTTCGCTTAACTCTCAAAGCAAAATGGCTTTTTTTATTAGTACATAACAGTATAAAATCTACAAAATGCTCTTTTTCTTGTTCAGCCTCTTTGCAAAGCAGTTTGTCATACATAAAATATGACGTAAACACTAAAATTGTATTCACTTTAGAATAACAGCATTATTCAGCAGAGTGGATTATTGCATTAGAAAGAGTGAGTTTCCTGGAACTCGTTTATCATTTACTGCAGGATGCTGATATATCTGCCATTTCAGCTGACTTTAAAAAGGTTTGTCCAAGACATGCAGCACTACTTCCCTTTTAGTGATTTTTCTTTAGTTCCACCATGGATCCAGTATAAACTACTCAGGAGAAATACCTATATATTTTGCTAAAGGGAGGACATTGCCTCTCACCCCTTCCTGTCCCAAAAGACAGTTAAAAATCAGTCAAAGGTGTAATTGCGAAAACCAGCAGCAGCTTTATCTGGAAAACAGCAAAGCCCCCCACCAGGTCGAGAACAATGTGCTTTTGATTCACACTTTTCTTCTTTTCTTTACAACATCATCAATACTATTTTTGGAGTTAGGTTTTCAACCAATCAACATTTTGAACTGGACATCTACATAGACTTTTAGTGGATTATATGCTGGTCTCTGCGGGGGGGGAGGGGAGTTTACTGTTTTCATTACGTATTTTATTGTGGCAAGTACAATTATTCAGTTTTAATATGGACAGTTGCATATTCATCACCCTAAGTATCACCACTGTCTGGGACATCTGAAAACACTTTCCGGGCCTTTTTTTTTTTTTCCCACTTGTTGCTATTAATTACTTCAACAATGACTATTTAGCAGCCTCCCAGGGAGCATCTGCATGACAGTTGCTCATCAGGCTTCCCACCACAACCAGAGCAGACTGATTGATGTCACTGCTCCGCTGCAGGTGGCCGCCCGCAGCCGGACCTACAGCCAGCCTCGCTTGGCAATGAGCACAGGGAGACAGCGACCGCAGCTTCCCCAACTGCTTTGTCCAGCCCATCTCTGTTGCCTGGCCTCCACCGCTGGCTGCACTCAGAGTAAATCCTCAGCTGCCCGGCAGTTCTCAGGCGATGCCTTGGTACCATCAAAACCAACCTCCAGAGTTGCACCTGCCGGGCAGAATGCTCTTGGAGAGAGGCACAGACACATGGAGACCAATGATGAAGATCAGAGGCAGTTTCTAACTAATCTTGTATGAAAACAATTGTTTTTCTTCCCCTCTTACTTACTGCTCTGCCACGTACCTCTGACCTCCCTTACCCCACACACAGGTTATATACTTACCACTTTCCATATAACATGATTTGGTGGGGGGTTATTTGGCGTATCTCATTAAAGCTTCACAGCTTTGTTACTCCCTACTCCCTCTGTTTCAACACCTGCATACACACACACGTCAAAACCACTCAGTAGAAGCAAGCTCAACTCACAGCAAGTCCTGTCAGTTGAGCACTATTTACATGACAAAACAATATCTATTGTTTGATAGGGGACAGTGCCAGTGTGCAAACACACATGCATGACATATCTGCTTCCATTTGCATAAAACCAGTTAGGAGATCTTTCCAGCTGACTGCTGTTTAACAGAAGTGCCAGAGCCTAACCTTGGGAACGAGGCAGACACACGGCTGTGCTCATGGGAGAATGGGGGTTTATGTTACCCTCACACACAGTGGGGTTTCTGGATGGGAGAACTGTCCCTCATCATCACCTTCTGTGCAGGAGCCAATTAAAATGACTGCAGGACCTCACCATGAGCAGAGAGTGCTATAACCCTTTCCACAACCAACTCCCTTTCCTTCTCTGCTGTTCTTCCCTCCTTTCTTACCCCCAAAGCATGTCATCTGCTGCCAGGGTTCAGATGACCTTTAGCATGGACAGTATCTGTCATTCAGTTTGGGAACCCTGCTGCTGCCATGTCACAGAGTTGATGCAGAGGTCTCCTCCTGCCCATGTATGACCTGAACCCTCTTCCCTGCTAGCACAAGCAGCCCCACACTCTCCCAGACAGCATACAAGAGTAACTCAGGTTAATACTGCAAAAGACACTCCAGAAAATTTCAAGAAAAAGCTAATTCGTACATTCACAGATTTTTTTCCTAGGCCAGAAAACACCACTACGATAATCTATTGCCAACCAAGGCACGAACTCCTATTTGAGCTAGATCCTATCTTTTATACACATTATTAAAGATGTGCAGCCAGGCAGTGATCAGGAAATGCTCTGGCTGACAGAGCAGAGAAGAAAAGAACACATTTACCAGCTTCAAAATATTTTTTAGCTGGCAAAAGAGTACTGGAGATGTTCTTCCTCTTCAAGAAAAACATGACTTAGGAGCTGCCAGCAGCGATGATGCAGCCCCTCCTGTACCCTCACAGCTGATGTCTTGGGAGAGCACCAGGAGATGCAGTGAGGTAGGTGGACCAGTGTCTCCCAGTTCAGCACTGAATCATGGAGACAATGTGAGTACACGGGACGTTTGGATACTGGCACAATATTCCTCAATATTGCTAGGCTTCTGGCATGAGAGCAAGAGTCTGGCAGGCAGTGTGTCAATTAAAAGCTTAACAAGGCTCAAGGTGAAAGTCAGTGGATGAAATCCTAGGGATGGAGTGGCCAGGGTAGGAGAGAGATGTATTCAGACAATCATGGGTAGAAGTGCTGAGTATGTCCCCTGTAACCCCCAGAGAGGTGTGTGCCCCTGTTATGGTGCACACCGTTACCATGAAGAGATTGTGATTTTTCTGGTTGCCTCCCCACCCAGGGTACTGCAACAGCAAGAGGAAGCACAAATATCCAGGGATTTGGCACACCCTGGAAAATGGGCAAGTGAGAGAAACCAAGCACAGCAGGGAAGCAAACATGGAGGTCACATTTTGTTTCATGGAATCACCCCACCAGTCAGCACAGCCAGGACAGTAATTCTCATTTCCTAAACCCATGCACTGATCGCCCAGTGCTGCTGTTGAGAAGCTGGCTTCAGCTGTAACTCCCAAGGAAAAAACATTATTGATGAGCTAAAATCAGCTGCACCTGATTCACACAGGGAATAGCTTTAGGAAAGGTCCCAAACCTGTCGAGTCTGCCAGAGGGCTCCCTCTGACCTCAGCAGACTTTGGAAGAGCCCTGAAAGAAGTGGGGAGCAACTTTAAATCATCTCTGAGGAAATCCTTGTAAGGAGAGAAAAGTGGGACTTTAGGGACTTTATCCTATCCTATCCACAAGTTTGGGCCGAAGACAGCAAAGACTCTCTGATGCAGTGCACAAAGCCTTCATGCTGCACACTTCCCATGTTGCTCAGTGTTTTGGATTACACAGCAGCAGCTGAAGGGGACAAAGCTTTTCCTCTTGACACCATGGGCTCAATTCTGCTTTGGTAGCCAGGTCAAGTCAGCTACCAAAACTGCTTTTTCATGGCTGTGCAGGATCCTACACGACACCCACAGAAGGTCTCTGCTCCAATTCTAGTGCAAAGATGTTCATAAATGACAAAAAGATTCCAACACATATCAAAGGATATATATGTCAGCAGTTTCAGCAAATAGACTGGACCACCATGCGAAGGCATGTACTGGCACAGCAACTGGGACAATGAACAGAGATTGCAATACTGTCAGTGTTGTACCCCAGGCAATTACAACACCCTCTTCCCCACAAAATAAACCGGTTTTTCAAAATGATACCTTATATTTTTCTACTACATTGACAAATGTAATGAAGCATGGAAGATCACTCTACAGGATCCCTGTCCCCTTCCCTTCTTCAATATCTTTTACTGCTTCCTTGTCTAGATAAAGCACTGAAGGTTTTTTTGTCACTCCCCTCTAGATCACTTATTCCAGCTCTCTGCTCATTCATCCCCTGATGTAGTTCTTTTGAGGCTTGGTACTCAAAACCATGCAGAGTATTTGCAGAGGACTCTTGACCTGAGCAGCCCTAAAGGCAACCTGGTTGCAAGGAGAGAAATACTGAGCAGAATATGTGTGCTGAAATAGGAAATGCCTGCTGGACTGTGAGCCTGGGAGCCAGCAGCATCCTTGAGAAGTGCAGTCAGCATCTTTGAAGGGCAGCTGGGTGTCTAGAAACCAGAGGCATCCTGAGATACCATCAATAAGTACAAAACCAAGGAACTTATCATCTGAAAAGATGAAAAAAGTGGGAAAGGTGGAAAAAGGGGAAAACATCCTGAGAAAATAAGGTTCAACAACTGCCACTGGCTGTTCTAACTGCAGGAATACAAGTCTAGAAAACAAAAACTGGTCTGAGATATGAGAAACCATCATCATCTACTGGTTCTCCCAGCTGAAAAACAGAAATTAAAGCACCTCTTGGCTGCTGAAGGAGTGTGTTGTACACCCTCTAATGTCTTTGTGACATAAAAAGGATTTACTTTTTACCCAAACTGGAGCTTTATCCTTTGGTTATTTCCTGCACTGCTTGAGGTTTTCCTACACAGGCTGAGCTCCCTGCACAAACTTTCCACAAAATCTTCTAGACAAACTCTTGAACCCTCATTAGAGATGTCTGGCTGACTCCCAGCTTCATGACAAGGCTCATCATTGACATGAGACTCTACCTGTTACTTTACTGGTCTTCCTCTGGGACCACTTCTGTATTACAGAATCCCTGAAACCTCCCATGGTCAAAATCTTCTTATTCCTGCAGGCCAGTTAACCCTTCAGGTCATGACAACCACACAGTTAATAATTCCCTCTGATCTCCTCTACAGATCAATTCCTGCATCCTAGAGCCCTGGGCTTGCCTTTCCTCGCAACTGCATCAGACAGATCAAATTCATTTCCCAGCACACTCCAAATTTTCAGACTTATTTCTGCTGCTTAAACAGTAATTCTCTGCCTTGTAGGAATCAGAGATCCATTCTTACAGTGTAGTGCTTGGCACTCAACTCAGCAGAGTTTAATCCTCTTGATTTTGGACCCAGTGGAGCTACATCCCTACAGATTTCCTCCTCTCCATTTGAAGTTCCTGCATTTCCTCCCTACTCCACCCTCCCACACTGCTTAGAGGTCTTTTCTGTCCCACCATCCCCTTTGTGAATTAAGGGTTAAATGCTGTTTCTATTTTTCATAAGCTGGGGACACCAAAAAGAACACAATTGAGTGTGAGGAGCCCAATGGTCCTGTTTTAACACTCATTTCTCTATAGTTACACAAGCAGGACGGGCAGAAGCAGTAATAATTTGCAGAGCCAAAACCCACAAACATTTCAGGCAGCAACAGAGAATGTATCTACCTGGAAACCCTTTAATACTGTATTAAAGGACTGTTACATCCTGTTTTACAACAAGCTGCAGTCCCCTCAGGAATAAAGCAATTACTTTCATTAGCAGCACCCCACAACTGCTTAATCAATACAAAGCACCTAAATAAGCCAAATCTTTGTGAAAAACAAGTCCACAGGATAAAAATAACTTTAAAAATAAAACTAAAAAAATAAGGTGTTTTGCACACATTCTATGGGCTATGTGCACCACATCAGATTACATTTTTCACTGCTTTACTGTATTGTGCTATTAACTTGAAGATCTCTTAATGCTGATGGCATGGCTGATCTTGCTTTCTTGCTGGCTTGCAAGGGTGACAATAGACAGCTGTGCAGGGATTATCTCAATGGAAAAATCTCTGGCAAGACCAGAAGGTGCACTGTTGATAGCATGATAATGAGGGATGCTTTACAAGAGAAAAGACTCTCCTTGGACACTGACGGTTAATAGTTTTCAAATAACTCACTCACCTCTTCAAACAGAGGTATCCATCAAGGAAGCTGAGGACAGTGCAACCAAAGAGCTGGAGTAACCATCTGAAGCAAGCATTCTACCTTACCATGGGAAAACACTCAGTTTGGAAAAGAAATGCAAAAATGAACAGGTGCAGAAAGTATCAGCAAATCTCAGTAATGACTTATCTTCTGCATGGACTTCAGAAATCACATCACACTCTCAGGTTTGATTTTCTAAGCCCTAGTCAGTGATCCCGCTAGGATCCCAATAGTCCCACTAGGACTAGCCCAGCTAGTCCTCCAGCACTGAGAGTGCCTTATTTTCCAGAAACAATGAAACACTTCACCACACGGAAAGCCCCTCCTTGTGCAGAGGATGGGACTTCCTAGGGGGACAGTCTGTGACTTTGTCTTGAAGAATTCAAGCTAGCTAAGCTAGCCTCCTGCTTAGGGAAATCCCATTTCGGTGGGATGTTTGACACTCCTTGAGCCACTGGTCCTTAAAAATGCAGTTCAACAGAGGTGTACAAGGACAGCAGAGGAGGCAAGAACACCCCAAAGAACACAGCAGTGTGACATAAATACCATAGCCCAGTGCCACAGGTGTTAACTCCAAGCTCCTCACAGTATCTAGTTACTCAGGAACTGGAATGCATTTCTAAAATGCAAATTTGCGTGGCATTATTTATATAAATTTTAGACAAAACATTTTGAAAGGTCGTATTTGGTTTTTACTCACTCTTAAGGATCTACCACTCAGTTTTTTCTGATGAACATTTTACAGCTGTGCCTTGCAAGGCAAACTCTGGAGAAGGACAGTGGGGATGCCAGCTTCAGCCTTTCCCAGTGTTGATGACAACAGCAAGTCTCTGTACCATAGTATGGTACACTGTTCCTGGGTGAGGAGAAACACATCATAAATGGAGAATCACAGCAGACTGAGAAACACAGAAATTTATTACCAGTGCTTTCTGCGGCACTCAGCTGCCGGCGCACACCTGAGCAAACCCAGATGTTTCCTCCTGAGGTTTACACACACACTTCCCACTATAAACAAGTTCCAACCACAGCTCTCCAGTTTGGTTCCCACTAACTGACCTCTGAAAATAAAATTGTGCAGCTATCACTGCTTTGTAAGGACAAGGAAAATGCAACAGAGACCTTCATTTCTTCCCAGAAATCACGTGATAAATCAATAAAATCAGGAAAGGGACAAGTTCACAACAGTGTTCATGAATGATGGAAGTCACTTGGCCTGGATGAACTTTTGAGAGCTGAAAACTGCTAAGGATAAATAATCTCTCTTGATCTCTGAAGCAGAAATCATTGCTGAAATGCCAGTTCAGTGACTTCAATTAGAAAATGCTGTTGGAAGACCTTACCATCCCTCTTTCCTACTAATTAAAATCACCACATAATTTAGCTGCTTTTGCTATCCTTTCTCCTAATGCGTTCAGATCAGCAAATGTGTTTAAGTACAAAAATCACCTGATAATACATAAAGGCATTGGAAAACTAAGCACTAGTTATGTCTGTGACTTGACCTTTTGGTACTGCTTTGCTGACTATTTTGTCAATGACAATGTCATTGTCTTGTGAAATACCAATTGAAATATAAAGAACCAAATAAATAAAGTGTACTTAAACTACAGATAGATTATCAACAGTCACGTTCAAGATGATGTGCAAAAAGATATAGCCTAAAGTTAGAATCAAGAAACAGAAAATGGAGAGACATCTCCAGAGCTCATCCCTTCTTACAGCTTGGATGAACTTATGTGCTACTTCTGTTTAGCAATAAATGGTATACTCTGAAAATAGGTTCCTACAGAGGTGGTACAAGTTCCAGAGGTTATGTGCTGTTACAATTGCATGTAAGAACTGGAAAAATAGAAGGTTCTTTTAAAAAAAACCCAAACAACCACAAACAAACCAGAAACATTAGTGCAGAAACATGATTAAGCCTAATTCAAGATAATTTGATTATCTGCATCATTCTGTTCACCTCACCAGGTTCATCAGGAACACTGCTAGTGTGATTTCATTTGGTTATCTTATCTCTTACCTATAGTCTTTGAAAACTGTGTACTAACAGAAGTCACTCCACATCTATACAAATAATCTGTCTGGCAAATAGTATCTACAGTATGAAATTAACACAACATGCTGCTAATTTACACATTATTTGTCAAAGACTACTCACAATCTGGACTCGGTTCAAAGAAAAGGGTCCAAAAGATGAAATAGATCCCTGTTCTGTATTTGTGAGGAAAATCAAGCAGCAGCAATCGGACAGAGTGGCAGACAGTGTAGGAGAGATCCAGGAGCAATGCCGTGACCAGTTTAAGAGCCCGGGCGTGCTACCCAGCATCTTGTATGAGATCAGAGAACAAAAGCATGGGCAGGATTTCAAGAACAGTGAGGACTGCAGACAGATGACAGCTGACGTGAGGCTGAAGAGGAAGTGCACATTGTAACCTCTGATGAGGAAGAGGTCAGGAGAGACACTGCCCAGAATGAAATGTGCAAAGCTGGACTGGAAAAGGCACTGGTGCCACCAACAACTACTGACAGCACACTAATCACTAAGGGGAGAAGAGAACTGCAGGAGGTATCTAGAAGTGCAAATGTAACTGGTGATGGCCTGGTCTTTTTTTCAAGCTGGAAGAGGTTCAGATGAGCTTATGCTGCTCGCAAAACCAGAGGAATGAGACGTGAGGGTGGATACTAAGAGAAGGGATGAAAAGGCAGAGAAATGGTTTGGGATGGTACATGATCATGAGGGCAAGCGGAAGGGTTAGCAAAGGAGGGCAGGCAAAGAACTACTGCCTTTGCTGAAGAATGAAAGGCTTGTAAAAAAGGAGAAGAGAACACAACAATGAAAAAGCTTCTTTTGCCAGTATTCTCTTCAAAACAATTGCTGAGTTCCTACACTGAGAGAGAACTGGAGGGAGAAAAAAGGGAATCTCCCAGGGACAAGCCCATGCTGTCAAAAACCTCACTGGGGCTGTAGAGTAAATATTTATAATAAATTACTTCTTTATATTATAATAAATTACTTCTTTATAAACTGTCGTATTTGCTTAGTGCACATGATTTAAGAAACATGCAGGTATTTCCCAAAATGCACTCCAGTCCATTTAGGAGGAGATATTTCAAATTTTATTTCGGTGGGAATAGAAACTTTATATACTCCTCTCTTTTGTACCAGTCATGAAAGTCTTTCATAATAAAGATTATTAACGCTTTTTTCCCCTCTCCCCCATTTTCGATGTATGCACAAATCATTTAAAAAACCAACAATGTAACTGTGATATATAAAGGGAGCAAATTTAATCACTGGAGATCAACAACAAAACTGTAATTATCCACAGTAAGACAAGAATTCAAGTTTAAGAAAGCGTGACTCTAAAACACTAATAAAGCTGTCCTCATCTTTGAACTGCTGCTATGAGTGTTAAGCATTTCAGTTTAGATTAAACATTGCATTCATCCAATTTGCAGTTTGTACACTGTATGTACTCAGAAAAACATACAAAGCTGTACAAACCTAGGTTTAGCCAAAACCATTCTTTTTCATGCACATTAAATATATTTTAGCAGCATAAATATTAGTTATTATATTGCACAAGAGCAACTGTTCCTCTACAGAACCATCACTTAAATATGTCCCTATACTTACATGCAGTGAATAAAATGCAAAGCATCTATTTCACTACCTCTGAAATATAAATATGTTGAGCTCCACCATTCACCTGGTGTACCTGGCAAAGTATTTTAAGTGATGTTGGAAAACACAATGAATTATAAAGCAAAGACTGACAAGGCTAGACAATGTTGATACTGATGCTGTAATTATTATTTAGGTTTTAATCTTCTAAATCCAGGGAGACAGGTTTGGTTTAACAACCGGTTTGTCAATAGGACAGTATCTTTGAAAATCAGCTGTTCACTGAAAGATGATGTTTTTCCTCAATACTGAGACTGAATAAGGTGGGGTACCTACTTTTCACAATCAATCAATCATCATCATTGATCAAACCCTATATTGGTAAAGCCCACCTAGAGCCCTCTTGAAACACACTTGTTTTATTTCCTAATGGTCAGAAATCTTTGGTCTGCCATGCTAGAGAAACAGAAGAATAGCAATTCTTGAAAAAAGGCCAGTCTTACTCAGAAATGAGTTGCAATTAAAGCCTTCCACAAATTAGCCATAAAAAACAGACACAAAATTATAGGATGCAGCAGCAATTTTTTAAACTGAATATTGGATTGATTGTACAAACCTGTCCTAAGAAGGGAGGCAAAAAAGAGCTGGCACTGTGCTTTGTAATATATTTGAGGAACAGCACTCATAAAGGGTAGTGTGCAGCCATTCACAGACAGTGCCTATATTTTGTTATTAACCAAGTCCCTCCAAGCTCCGGATGAAAGCAGAAACAGATGTTCTGTTTTCTTTGAGACCTTTTTGCAAGTTCAACCCAGTGCACTGGGGACACGTCTGTCTGTGGCTGCACACCCTCCAGAACTGCACTGTGACACCTCCCTGAGAGCTTTGGCCAAGAAAAGACGATTTGCCTGTGCAAAACTGAGTAGAAAAAATGGCAGACCTAGCTGGGCTAGGTTTAGCACACTGTATTGGATGGTGTCTGAAGAGTGTTCAATAATGTGCATTATCAGGGCATGATATACTGAATTTCTTTCACGTTGACTGGACTTCACTGTTTGTGCAAAAAAGCTGGGCTGGGTGATGTTAAAGCAGCCCTCAGTAACAGCACTAAACTGAGAGCTCAGTAAAACTCCCTCTCACACCAGGGCATGGTGGAAGAGACAGAGTCTGTCCAAAGACCCACTGTCATAGCTCATACCTGTTTTCATGCGGCAACATCCAGAGGGGGGAGATGGTAATTGGGTCTCTTTGTTCATTCAGTTCTTAATCTCTCTGTTGAGACTGACAACGGGGGAGACCATTAGTGTCAGCTCTGCTGGGACTTTCTGTTATTAAGGCTACTTAAGCTTTTCCAAGTAAATTGCATGTGTCAAACTAACAGCACACAGTGATGGGCAAAAAAGCCATTACACAACTGCTCTCCCTTTCTATTGATCCACCCAGGTGCAAGGGGGAAGGGAAAAGACAAAACCCTGGAGACTTCAGCCAATTCTTTGCAATTCCCTGCTCCTCCCACTCATTATATTTCTATTTTACACTATTTACACAGGCAATACATTAGTCATTGCCTCCACTTCTTTCTCTTAACAGGAGGTTAATGATTGAGCATGCAAGTGCCCTCACAAAGCTTTGCAATAGTCACCATTCACTTTGCTGGATCATATGTAACAATAGACTGGCCATCCTTTAGAGAAAATATTTTGCTATGTCAAGGCTTCCCTCTCCTTACAGAAAGAGCTAGAAATTGTTTCCAGACTGTCTTCTGAACTGTCATTATAGCCCTTAGCTCCCATCTGAGGCTACAGGATTCCCAGCACCTTTCAACCACCATTCATTTTGCTGTTATTAAAGCAGCAAAGTCATTCCTTGTACCACTTGGAGTACATCTAACCTTACACATGCAAAACCTTAAGTAGAAAATAAGTATGATCCTTGACCCTATCCTATCACAGGGAATTTGCGTTTAACATTGATGATTTCACTCCAACTCCTGATACCCAGAGAGCTACATATTATGTTACTGTTCATATTTACAAATGCCTTTAAATCTCTAGGCTACTTTTTCGCATCTTGGAATATTTAGTCTGTGGATCTCGATCTATAACAAAGCATGCTGAAGAGTTCTTTCCGCTAGGTGTAATGTTTGTTATTAAAATCCATGTAGGTTCTTTGAAGCAAGCAGGGATTGCTACTCTGCAATACAACTCCAAAATACGAATTGTAAAAGGAACAGTTCTTAATTCAAGTTTGGGTTCAACTGCACTATGGCATTTCTCCATTATTTCTTACTTCCCTCTCTTTTGCTAGTTTCTTTACTGCTTTTCAAAAGAAAATCAAATGAGAAAGGGAAGAAATAGTAGAGGGGAAGTTTAGGCAGATAGAACATAGTTTATTTAAAGTTAGGGATACCAAAGGAAGGACAATTCAGCTACGTGCAAAGCCACTGTAAGACACACACATTAAAACCAGACACCATGACAGGCTGCAAGGCACAGACACCGGAGAATTGTTATGGTTCTTGCAGGAAAACATACCTTTATATTTATGAACTTACTGGCTGTTTGTTTTTCTCTGTTTAAATGTTTCGTGACAAATACAAGTAGCTGCGTCACTGTTTCATTAAGTACCCTGACATTTAAGCTGGATGTTTCAAAGAGATTTATGCCCCTCCATCCAAAAGGGGCAAAAAGAGAGGCAAAGATGAACAAAGGGCTCTGGAGCACTATGACCGTGGGAATGAGGTGCCCTCCACATGGAAAGAGAAGAGCTCTTTAGATACCAGAACAGACAGCCTGCGAAATGTCCCTTACTCTGCTTTCTCTAAAAGATGGGGAGTTTTAGGACCACCATGTGTAGGAATTAATTCAAACAGATGAACAGGCTGTTAAGATTTTTCCTCTAGAAGAACCTGATGGCCACACTGCCCCATCTCTCTCCCTCACCACCACCCTGCAGGAAAGACAAGGGACTGGGGATACGTATTCACAGGTAGCCCAGATCCATTCTCTTCAATGACTGCAGAGCACACTTACGGAGATAGAAACAGAAGGCAGTCCACACTAGGCACTTAATCCAGAGATTCTAAAAATCCCTTCGGAGGAAAAATGTCTCTTTCCATTCACTTAAAGAGAGTTCCCAGCAGACAGGTTGGTTTAAGAGTCAAGTGACCAAATTTTAATAGCCTGATGTTTCACTAGCACCTGAAAGACTTTGGAAAATTACCTGTTTACTTTCTCACATTCATTCCAAATCACCATGTTTAAAATATATTAGCAAATACAGGAAATATTTTTCCTTACCTAATTTAAACTAAAAATCATACTTTTTGTGTATGTATGTGAGGGGACAAGATTAGTCCCATTTCTGTTTTGAATATTGAAACCCAAAGATGGGATTCAGCCTCGGTGGTGGTTCCCACTGTTCTGCCACTACTGCCCATTTCCAGTCTTTCCATAAGAATCCAGCTCTGAGCAGATGCACAGATACACCTGGACAGGCAGGCAGGTCTGTCAGAAAGCACACCTGCTGTACTGGAGACTGCATATCTGCTCAGCACACTGCCTGCTTCCCATCTGGGGCACAAATAAAAAGGGCAAAAGGTTCAAAATCAGCTAACACAACTGGATAGCTACAACCTGGATATTTGCAAAAAAACCCCTAAAAATACCCCAAATACTTTCTGCTTTATATGTGCTCTGAAGAGTAAGCTCCGATAGAAACAGCGGAAGGAAACAAAAAAAAAAAAAAAAAAAAAGGCAGGAGTTGAAAGGAAAACATTCAAAAGAAAATAACGTGTAATTTAAAATCTTTTTGTGGGGTTCTGTGGGTTTTTATACACAGGAGTTACTTTATAAGGTCTTATTAATTACATATACTCTGAATATATATTTCTATAATAAGGTCAACAGCAATTATTTTTGTTAAGTCATTTGTGCACATGAAAGAAAACCAGAAAACCCATACGACCATTTGATGTGAAGGCCTTCAACCACAACCTCTGTCAAAGGTTTTACTCTAAAACTCTTACTAAATGTTTAAGGAAGCTTAACGGAGATACTGTCTGATTCCTGCTCCCTGCTCATCTGCAAAGGAGGGCAATTTCCCTTTCACACAGACAAGGATGAAGCCTCTTTTGACTTAGATGGTGTACTAGAAAATAGCAGATAAAGGTTTTTGCAGAATGAAAGAGAAAGAAAAAAAATCAAGTAGATCTGCAGTTTTGTCAGGCTTTTCGACTTCTGATAACAATCAAAACAAGTGCAATGATTTTAGATGCCTACCAAAGGCAATGGAATAAAGAAGCCAGGTACTGAGATATACTCTAATTCTCTCCCATCTACTCAGGATTGCTGTAGAGCATGCAGTAATGAAGAAATTTGATTCTTTATTCAGCTGTAACATAGGACAATGCATATGATAAAAAATAATAAATAAAATTTCCTTGACAAAAGAGAACCATAGGGAATTTCTGAAAGTGATTCCATATACAAAATCCAGTGATTTAACAGCAGGCACTTTAAATGTTCATATATTTTTCAAAAATTAAGGTAAAAACCATTTGATTGGTCATCTTGTTTGTACCAAAACCAAGAAGGAAAATACTGCCTGAAAGTATTACACAAGAGTAGCCTGTATCTGCCGTAACATCTCATTAAGAGGGGAGAAGCACAGCAGCCAACAGCTACCCAGGCTGTCTCCAGCTGTAGTCTATGGCAGAGGAACTGGATGTGACCAAAGGAAAGCAGCACACTTGTAAACCCACCCCAGCTGTAGAGCAAATCATTCTGAACATCTAATCTCTACCAGCAGCTAAATGGACACATGGCTGGGCTGAAGTTTTGCCCATTTTGACCCAGGAATAAAACCTCCCACAACCGCAACAGAAAAAAATACATTTCACTCAGCTTTACGCCTTCTGAAGACAACCCAACTCAGTGCCCTGAAATTTCATGTCTCAAAAGAAGATTACTTAAAAGCTTTTTCGAGCAGCAGACTAAACCGGCAAGTAAGTGAGGCATTGGGAGGAACTGATTTAATTTTAGGAACTAATTTTACATGTGATTTAAAAAATGTGAAAGCTTGGCATCTCTGGTGATAAACACACAATCACTTGCAACAAAATATAAACTTTATAGTACAATTTGACAGTTCTACTTTTTAACCAAAAAAGTACTATATTTTCACAAACGTCTATTCAGTACAAAGAAAGTATCAGAAACCAATGAATTGTTTGGTATACTTTTTTATACAGTATGACTGCTACTTCCCAATATTGTGTAGAGCTGTTTTTAGAGGGAATGATATTTCAACTACAATGGTGAAAAATAGTGGGTTTAAAATAGTTTTATTAATTACTATGAACCACCTTAAAGACTGGTTACAATAAAAAAAATCCCACATATAACATTTTTCTTTTTGATAATTCACCAACTGTTTTGGGGTTTGGTGCATTTAGAAGGGGTTTTTTTTATTTTTAACCCTAAGCACCCACCGTTTGTCAAGGTATACTTTGAGGAAATCCAGTCCCAGCTCAATTTTGCTACACAATCTTAAAAACAACAAGATTAGCTAATAAGGTTTTGAAATCTTTCACATAGGACATATGAAGTAACTTCTGACATGGTCAACAAATAAAATTCATATTAATGGAGCACACATATACTTGAAACATCTGATATGAAACAGTTAAAAGAACAACATTCATTAAATGGGTATTTCCAAATCAATTAAAAGACCTTCAAAAGGATAAAGATCAAAAGAGGAGTAGAAAGTGTTTCTCAGATGAAGCTGCATATTGCACAGCAAACACCTGCATCATCATGACAGACACCTGCAAGCTCCAAAGGCAAAGTCCAATCAAGACAGAAGAAAGCAAAGATCACGATGCCTGCTAATTACTATGGAGCAAAACCACCTTCTCACCATGACAAAACCAAAAAGTATATATACATATGCCTCTGTATCTATCTCTGCATGACAGATCTCTCATTAGACACTTTCATCCAAGTACACAAGATATTCTAATTGCTACCTGCCAAGGTTTATGAGTGAATTACAGAGACTTTACTTCCTTGCCTTCCCTCAGAGCTGACAGTTCATCAGGGACACTGTGGCAGAGAATGGTCTCCCCTGACGCTGTGGGGTCCTGAGAGCAGTGGCTCCTGTTCTGCAAGGTCTCTTCTTAACACCTGGGGTGTCTCATGTCTTCCTAGCTTCTGCTTGATTTCCAAGGAAGCCCATAGTGCATTATTCTCCACCCTGCAACCCAGCAGAGGGAAGCAGGAGAAAGAACCCTCTGTGCAGCACCCTACAAGATTATACTTAGCCCAGTTTGAGCGTATGCTCCGTAATTTGGGCAACAAATTACTGGCTCCACTGGGGGTGGAGAAGAAGAGCACATGCCCCAGCGTCCCTGATCCCACTGTAAGTAAACCAACTAATCCTCTTCTGAACTACTTGAGTCCTCCAAAGCAATTATTTTAGAAGACAGACAAGACATCAGTCAATCTGTATTATCAATATCCAGACATTTCCATAAGACTCTTGGATAAACTCTCAGATATTTCTTTCATGCCCTCACTGATAACCACCTAATGCACAGAGTTGCCTCTCGGGGTGTTCAGGGCTGTGCACAGCTTTGGACATCTCCAGCAGCAAGAGCCAGCGGTCCCTGGCTGCGTCAGGTGGTCAGCACGTGGACTCGGTGCAAACAGAAAGAGAAGAGAATTATAGGGAAACAAAAATAAAGAGCATTAGAGGATTCTGATAAACCTACAGCATCATAAAAGCTGCAGAGGCAAGAGACATACGCTGCTCTGCTTGTCAAAACCTCCAACAGGGCTATGCTTCTAAGTAGGCAGACAAGAAATGTGGTTATAGCTGCTATTCATCAAGCCTCGGCATCACCAACGCAGAGAACAGGAGAGTAAAAGCAAAGTTCAGACGTCAACTTAAACTCTGTTTTCAAACTTCAGTCCTTCCGTGTAACATAATATCATAAGAAAAGGGAGCAAACAGCTCAGCTGCCAAAAGCTTGTCTAATTACCACGAATTTGTTTGCTTCACATTTCTTGAATTCCTTTCTCTTTGCCAGACAATTGACTAAGAAACACTCCTTTCCTCAAAAAAGCACCGAAGCAGAATAAATAGAACAACTAATATAAACTGGCAGCTGTAAATTAATCTATATAGTAGGCAGTCTGGAAGGCTTTGTTCATCCCTACGGCTTTGTCGGCTACAAACCAGAGGAAACAAAAACAACCCCAAATACTCCTGCACATCCGCACACTGTTCATTAAACAGCAGCACTAATACTTAATCTCACCAGATGCTGGGATGAAACAAGCGGCACAGTCTCAGTGCACTGAAGGGTGTTGTGCCAGACAAGAGCTGTTACAGCGCTGGCACAATTGTCTGAAAAACAAGCAGCCGTACACGCCTGCATGCTCAAGCCAGCAAGCGAGCGAGTGCTTCCATTGCTGCCTAAGTTCCTTCAAAGGCTCTCACACTTTTTAAACTGGTATCATTTGAGCCTGTTACACACAGATTACAGAGTAAAAATTATGGGTTTGTTTTTCCAAATTTACCCCTGTGCCTCCAGTTTATATTCACACACTCTTAATGAAGAATTTTGAGCGATTTTACCTAGTTTTGTCATATTTATTTTACCATTCTTGTCAATTTAAAAGAAGCTGAACTTAAGGAAAAGGATGGAGTTTGCACAGTGAAACACCCTAATTTATCACTTCTTTGGTAAGGAGGAAAAACCCACAGCTGTTCTGTAACAGCTAGTATAGCGCTAGGTTATTAAGCACTTTATTCCTCAAACGTATCTCAAACATGTTATTATATCTTAATCACTCAGCAACTATAGAAAAATGTTTATCAAAACCTCTGATGAGCAGTTTTATAACTACTTCTTTAGCACTGAGCTGGGAATGAAAACATAAACAAAGAAGGCTGACTCTAAATGTTTATTACATTCATGTGATGATATTTGCCTCAGAGATACATTACCCAACATAAAAATCTATTGTTTTATTCACCATAAATAGAACAATATGTTCACTTGAAGCATTCGGATCTAAGCTCCTAGGCTCTTCAAAGGAAAAGGCGAAGTCAGTAAAAGCAATTTAGGTTTTTTTAAACTCTCTCTTGATTTATAGTGTCAAATGCAGAAAAAAACCTTTGTATATAACTGTTCATATTAGATACTGTAGTATTCAAATATCATGGGGAAAAGCAATCAAAATAAATCACAGTCTTCTCCTTTCCTGCCATTTAAATGTATTTCATCCAGGAAAGTAACCTCTAGCTGATTACTTGCAGCAGCAGCATCAGTAAGAGTGTGTCACAGCTCATTTGCCAGAGCTGCAAGAATGAAGCTCATTCTGTGCTGGAGACATAACCTCCATAAACAAAGTGAACAGGTGCTTGTGGAAATACTCTATGAGGTCTGAGTTTTGGGTTCTTGATTTGTGGCACCACTACCAAAGAAAGGTGACAGTTTCAGGTATCCACATAATAATGCATTAAAAAAAAAATTAATACTGAAACTGAGTTATTAACCAGGTCACTTCATACAGCAGTAGAATAAGTTTCTCAGAGAGGTGCTGGGATAATAAAAGCTTTACTGTGCTGAAACATTAAAAACAGAAGTAAAACCAACTGAAATATAAAGGAAGGCATGCTATGGCCACTGCCACCTTATGGTTTGGAGTGGACCCAGTACATTTTGAAGGCAGAACCTCCACAGCACTGGACAGACAAGCATCCTTCACTGAGAAAGCCCTCACAGAGCACCTGTCCAAGTACATTTGCCTCATTCATGTTCATTTCCTCTGAACTCATCTTGAACCACAGTCGCTGTGGGGTTTTTTTTTGATCCTTATTTCTGTCAGATACTTGAATGACTAAAGTGCAAGACTGCCAGGGTTGAGCATGAAGACCAACAAGGTGAGCAAAGTGAAGCTTTCCTTACACTCATAGTGTATTTATATATAGCAATTTGATATATATAGACACATTTATATATATAAAATATATTTATATATGTATGTTTTTATCCCCATTACTTTCTACAGTCTGCTTTATGGCTTATAAATACCTAAGGTGATTTTTCCCTCCTCCTTCTGTTCTATAACACCACCTATCACACTGAACCTGGTAACCCTGCTCTGGGCACCTATGGCATGTATCCCTAGAGCTAGGCTCTAGACAGCTCCAAATCCTGCAGCTTCAAGCTACAGCATCTGTGCCCTGGGGTAAGGCAAGCCCTGGCCACACTGGTCTCACCACCAGCACTGCAACATAATCATCCTGTCACCGCAGAAGAAAGCTTCTGCTCCTCATCAAATCCCCCCCAGTAAAAGCTGGACCCGAGATGTCTCCTCTGAGCAACTCCCACCTCTCTTTGCATCAACAGTCCCTCCACACTGCCCTGGCACAGGATAAGCATGTGTCCAAGAGAGCTTATTTTTGGCTTGGCTTTGCACTACAGGTCTTGTGCTCGTGCTCCCACCCAGGCTGAAAGGAACTGCAGCAAGCCCCAAAAACTAGCCCTGGCATGACCTGCAGCTGCTCATCTGGGAGGCAGCAGGGAGAGGACAGCAGAAAAGCACTTGTGGAACTCTAATCCCAGGTGAACCGATGCCCATATTCACCCTGTGTCTGGAAGGACTGCATCACTAAAAAGTGGAGAAAACCTTGGATATAAAGGCTAAAAGGGTTACAGCAAACTATCAACATACCCATTTCTATCTCTGCAAATTGTGCAATTCCTTACGGGAAGGATTATGTCCCCAGAGCACCATGCTGTGGCCAAAACACACCCCCACACCCCTCCTTGCAGTGCCTCCCTGGATAATCCCCAGCAAATAAATCCCCTCCCTGCCAACGGTGCTGTCAGGTGCTAACAGAAACAGCAGCTTGTAGGAGCAAAACTATTTCCAACCTTCAAAGGGAAAAACCCCCACAACTCCAGCCACCACATCCCTTCACTGAAACATAAACACAAAACAAAACTATGTATGAACAGCAACTGTGTTTAGTTCTCCTACTTGTGTGCGCATGTGTGTATATATATACATATATATATATTGCACTGCCGTCTGTCAGAGGCTTCTACCACCAGCTGCAGGAGGCAAATGCCCCCCTACCTAATCCCCTCCCCATGTGGGAAAATAGCTCATTTTACTAGCTGAATGCATTCTATATGTTTTCTTTATCTACATGTATCATTAGACATTCTTTTCTCCGTGTCATGAATGCACTGGGGAAGAGTCACTGATTTCTAATGAGGAAGAGCAGAAAGGCAGGGTGACAATAAAGGGACCCTGTATTAATCAAATGTCCAGCCCAGACAGCAGTACTGAGGCCTTAATCTCTGTCTGGGAGAAGTGTTGCTTAAAGCTTTCACTCAAAAAGAAAAGGAGAGATTTCACATGGCAGGTGCTGCTCTTGCTGAAGCAGTGTAAAACTCCCATTCCATATTTCTGGTGAACATTAGAAGAGAAAGAAGGAAAAGAAGAAAGGAAATAATACAAGCAGCAGCCTCAATGCAGAGGGAAGTGGGAAGGAATAGGATTCCTTGCTAAATTCTCACATTATTATGCATTAACAAATTTAAACAGACTAAACAACATGATGGGCCAACACAGTTGTTCCTCCTCTGTAAGCAACTCAGATGAGGCCACATTTTGCTCTGGCACTGCTCCCCACATGACTTGTGGTGCCCACACAGGACAGAGACAGAGCATCACAGAACACAAGTCTGCACAACTCCATGGCACAGCTTTGCCTTCACATCCCTTGTGCTGGGAGCCTGCTCTCGTCTCTTCTCTAGAGGATATTCCTGTAGAAGAATGGTTGGTCTCTCGAGGGCATTCGGAATCCCTAGAGGGTCTGCAGGGCCTGCAGGGTCTGCACAACCAAGACTGGTGTTCAGAGCTAACAAAGAACAATACTGCTGTTCAGAATTAACAAAGAACAATAGTTTTATAGAAAAAGAATAATAGCCTTTGAGTTATATATCCTTGATGAAGTAAATACAAAATATACTAATTGGGGAAGTAGATATAAAATATACTAGCATACTAACAAAGAATAATAGTGCTACTGAAGAACAATAATTCATTGAGAGAACAATTGTCTCTTGAGCTACAAATCCTTGGGAAGTACTAACTTAATACAATGTATGTTATAATGTTGACTTAGCTAATTATAATATGAGCTGCAGAAATTGCAGCTAAGAGAATAGTAAGTATGATTACCAATAAATATGATCAATAGTAAGTATACGTAACTTGTGGAACAAGGACAAGCAGATATATGTTGAAGAATAACTTGTAAAGTAAAGACATGGGTCTATGGTAAAGCTTTGTAGACAAACTGTGCTAGGCCGCACACCATGTTGCATACGTGCAGGCCAGTGCTGACAAGTTTACAAAGTTATGCTGACAAGGAAGAAAAACAGCTGAGCTTATACGAACGTTGTATCCATTAAAGAAGGAAGCGGGACATCGAAATGAGAAAGAACCCTGAGAAGAAGAAACTGAAGAAATGATATAATTGACTGATTGACGCACGATGCTAAGAACCAATGAGAAAAGTTAATAAAAGTCGTATGATTGAAAGAGTATAAATATATGTGCTATTTGGGAATAAAGCTGGAGCTTGCATTATCAATCACATTGATTGTCTTGCATTCTTCCCACTCACCGCATATTCCTGCCTCTTGGCTGAAGCACCACAGGCCTCTTCTGTGACCATCCAAATGCACTGCTGGTGCAAAACATTTCCCTGCTCATAAAATCTGGAAGAGCCTTTGTACACTTCCCTCCCTCATCTACTTTCTAACTTGTTTCAAATCCATGGAGAAAATGTGTCTTGCCTTTCTTGCCTGAGCTTCTTAAAGGCTCTCTGCAACAGAATTTCTTAAGTGAAGTGTTTTGGCATAAAAATTGTGTAGAAGACTCTTAAAAATGACCTGCCAAAGAAAACATACCCTCTGCCCCTGCAATATTAAATTACATATTTAGGTGAGGAGAAGAAAAGCTCCTGTTTATTACTTGTATTAGAAATTCTTGTCTTGCCTCTCCTGGGATGCCACATGAATGACTGGAAAGATGATGTCAGAGTAAGCATCACAGCAAGAGTGCCAAAGGAAAGGAAAAATCCTTTTTGTTACTTTGTTTTGGATTACATTCAGGAAGATGCATCACTTCACTACAATTGCCAAAGTGTTTCCTGCATCGTTCCAGTCTGCGGCCTAGAGCTGGATATACGCCCATCCTGACCATGCTGGTCCTCCATGGAGACCTCCAACACATTCAGAGAAGACTGGTGTTTGAAACACTGCTATGGTGAAAAGAAAAGCAGTCAAGAGAAACAGCAGACCCTTTCAGGTTTGCTAGGTGCAACACTGAAACAAAAATTATATCGTTTTCTTCTTTCATTCACAGATGAACTACAAGCAAATAAAGCAGTGGGTGTGATTCCTAGACCTGGCGAGGTGTTTGCAGAGCCTAATCTTCCCAATCATCAGCTTCATAAAACACACAAGTAACAGTGACACTCACATCTCATGGACTAATCTCTAAAACCTATACAAATTTACAGCTCTTCAGCTCAAAGCACCATGACTTTGGTATGTTCACCAAGCTATACCAAAAATATCCCGCACCTTGCATTTCTCTCCTACTGTTTCACCTGAGTCTGTCATTCTTCTTTCATCACTCTTCCCTAAAAACAGCTTACTGTTATCATTTAAAATATAAACGATGCTGCTTAACCATTTTAGATAAACCTTTTATCAGTCATGTTCATATCCCCAAAATAATGTTGCTGCAATTCAATTCTCACACAATATATAAGTAGTTGCCTTAACTCTCTAGGCCTGATACCCCTTCCAAAGTCATGCCACAGTTTAGGATAAAAGAACACCATCTGCAGCTACAGCAGTGATAGGGTAGCATCATGAAAAACTACCAGAAAGTTCTGATGAAGATATATGCATTTATTATGTGACTATAGTCTGATTAAATATCCAGCAACAATTACGCTGTAGCAAAAGAACTGTTTTACCTCCAGAAATTAACATAAGCATTCATTTATGGAATTTAGGAAATCAAGCTTAGGTCACTGTTATCCAATCCCATCTTATCCAAAAAAAGGATGCTGTAGATATTGAAGGATAATGTGGAGTCAAGGGAGAGATAGTTTTTCTTCCTTCTCTTCCCTAGCCATATACTTCTGGCCACTGTGTGAGGCAAGGAGGAAGAGCTTTTGGTCCAGCTAAGCCAATACAGCTGCTCATTTTCCAGCCTTGTCTTGTTATACCAAAGAAAGCCCATGAGAGAAAATATGGGGTAGGTCAAGACATTCTGTAAAATATTATCAATTAAAATATTCAACCAATGTCCCTACACCTGTTTAGGTTCATAGTTATAAACTTGCTGAGGAGAGGAAAAACGAAGTCTACAAAGGAAGGTTAAGATTGTCACTGAAAAGGTGAAAAGAAGAAAAATTAAGAGTTACAAACTGCCATCCTGTCCTTACCACCCAGAAATAAACTGTTAAGCAGCCACAAGTAGAATACAAGAATGGAAGTAAGCTAACAAAACTCAGCACAAAAATCATCAAAAATTATGTCTAATATAATGTTCCTCTTTGACAGGGTAACCAATAAAAGCAGTGTATGCATCTTGAATTCAGTAAGGCTTTTGACACCGACGAATGAACTAAGGAAATACAACCTATCGGTGTGAGCTAGGTGCCCGAGTGGTTTAGGAAATCAATAGCTCAGTAGTTATCTCTGACAGTTTCCTTATCAAACTGTTCTGCAATTTCTGATAGGCTCCTATATACGTATATGCTGGGTCCAGTTTTGTTTAACAGTGCCATTTGGGATCAAGAAAACAGAGATGACACTTGTGAAATCTGTCTCTAACATCAGAATGGGTAAAGTTTCAAGTTCTTTAGAGAGAGACAGATCACTTTTCAAAGTAATTTCATATTGCAGAAATGGAATTTCTATATGGAATAAAGAGAATGCAATCAATAAAGTGAAAAGTTCCATATTTACATAGGAATAACCAACTCTACGAACACAAAAATAGGAATGAACTGAGTAAGCAGCAGTACTGGAGGAAACCACCTATCAGACACAGTGAACCAAAACCTAAATGGAAATAAAGAATACAGTGCTGAAGGATAAAAGATACCTCTCAGGCTGGACATGTTAGTAGTGGCCAGAGAACTGTTGATTTTAGTAGGCAAAAGACGAAAAATGCAGAGGCTATTTTGTGTGAATAAGATATGCCAGTGTGACTTAGACTGTGATTTAAAACCAACTTTATTAAACTGACACAAAAAATAAAGTGATGGTGTTGTTAAGCACCCCATGTTTAATTAATTTAGCATAGCTTGATAAAGAAATCTTAGGCTACTTATCAGAGTCACTCATTTTCCTCCAGATCTCTTCACCTCAAAAATGGGACTAAGTGAAGTATGGACACTGATAATAGGTATTTTTCACCTTATTCACTTTGAATGTGACCACTAGACCATATTAAATTACAGTAAAACTCGTCAGTGAGTTTTCTGAGAGAAGCAACTTCTATATCATCCCATTTTTGCTAATCAAATTGCTTTAAAAATATGCATGAAAAGCTGAGCACTTGCAGCTGTTCACTGGAAACTGAGTGAAATGAAACAGTCCCAGTGCTGAACCTCTCCAATGTTAACTCCAAACCAGCACAGGTTTCACCACTTTCTACAGAGCTAAATAGCTTCTTCACCTCAGAAATAAATTTTAACCACCTCTGTGTGGGAAAACTGATTTTAGTGTGCCTTTTATTTCACAATTAGAAGCACTCAGCATACAGGATCATTGTATTTATCACTATTAAAATCTTAAAAGATGAAAACCTTCTTTAGCAAGCTGTCAATTGCCATCCTTCTTACAGTGGAATGAGGTGCTCTAGCACTTTGACTATTAAAGCAAAATGTGCATTTCCTATTTAACATAATCCCCTACCGACTACACCACATTACTTGTACAGTACAGAGACATCAGGGGATTTTCAACAAACTGTCAAAAAGACTTTCTCTACTTTAGGAAACATTAAGTATAATGGTGTCCACAATTACATAAATTGGAAATAATCCTGAAGACCCTATTCTCCATAGGTAACAGCAGTTATACATGCTGCAGTCTTTCTTAATAAGCAGTGTATCCATATCCCACCACATTATTATGGAGCATATTTATGATACCAGAAGCAGCAGTGTCCTGCCTATGTTACTACCACAATGGAAAGCATTATGGAAAGCCAGGGGAACAGGCCAACCAAAGCAGTTCCAGAGTGGCCAGGCCTGAAGCAACCTAGACCATTTGAGAAGACTCAAATTAGGAGAGCAATGAGATGAGAAAGATGAAAAGGTCAGACAGACAAATAAAGCAGCAATTAGAGGTAGCTGGGTCCAGTGATGCGACCAGAATACCTATCTGTATTCCAGTCCCAGGTCTGACAGAGGCTTTCTCTGTGCAGTTGAGAGAGTCATTTAATTTTCCTACACTTGTGGTTTACAAGCTATAGAGACACTGATTCCAGATTTACTGTGACATACAGTGGTACTGCAAGAAGCAATGCACTACCATTTACACCCAGCTAAGTTTCTTAGAAGGAACATAAAAGATGACACTAGAGAGTAGGGGGAAACGATGTAAGGGAGGAAGAGGAAAAGACAAAGAGGAATGCAACAAACAAAGAAAAAAAATCCCAAATAAACAAACAAAAGCCTGAAACAAGGAGTTTACAATAGAAGTTTGAAACTGACTCTTTAACTCAAGAGTAAAAGTTTGAAAAATCCCTAATGTTTCTGAAATTCAGGTTTCCATGAAGCCATGTTATGGCAAAAACTCCACAACCCAGGACAAAGCAAGCAAGCCTCTTCAGATGGTCTATGCAAATAAATATATAAGGGGTGTATTTATTTAAGGCATATTCTCCAGGATCCTTATACTGACTGATCGCAATGAATCAGGGCACATGTTTTAGGTAAACAGCATATTAAAAAAAAAAAATTACTGATTCGCTTTCTGAAGGCTTATTTAGGGTACGTTATCAAATTGTCCATGTGGCAAAATTTCTGCTGGCCAAAAGGTACCTCTGATTTCCCCTAGCTTCAGCCACTTATTTTCAGGAAGAAAAGATCACTGTATGAGTGTCCTGAAAATTGGCTTTGTTGGCTCAGTCTTCTACTTTGAATGGAGCAGAGGTTCATGAGCAATGTAATTTCAGAAATTACTAATGCTACTCAAACTACCATATGCCTCTATTTTTACACTGCCCTCCATTCTTCTGCCAGATGCTTCTCTTCTTTCATTTCATCTGCTTAATGAAGCTCAGCTATTTAGGCCCCAGTGCTTTGATTTTAGAAAATTATGTAAGATACTTTATAAAAATACATTATCATTATTATTATTAAGAAGATGACTGACTGGCTCAATTTTTTTCAAAAAAAGGTAACATTTCGTTTAGCTGTTTAAAAAGGTACTTGGTGGTACCAATACCCCAGCTTCCAGAGGGTGAAACCAGACACAAATCTCCAGCCAGAATTAAAACAAGCACAAAATACTTACTGCAGATATGGTCATACACATAGAAATGTACATGACATTTTGTCCCCATTTGGGTAGTGGGGTTTTTTTTGCACTGACAAAGAAATGAATATGTAATATGGATGATCGAACAGCCTACAGGTCTGGATGTTTATCTAGGATCTCAGTACACAGGATTCCAGACCTGTGGATGCTTTGATTTTCCTGGGATCCCTCTGAGACTAGCAAATCTCAGTCTGCTATTTTGCTCATCCCTAAAGAACTAGTATTGTAAGACCCCTTGAAACCTCTCATTTTGTCTTTATGCCCCCATCATACTCAATGAATTCAAATTGCTAACTTGCCTGACCTTAGAATACAGGCTGCTACGTGATTAATTTTTAATTTGCCTTAATCAAAACACTGAGGAAGGAATATAAAAGTTAAAAAGCAATATTAAAACTCACATTTATTACTACTCTCAAGGGTGCAATTCATCCGCCCTGAAGAAGCCAAAGAAGGGTGGAAGGTCTCATTTGGATGCTTTCTGGCACAGCAAGGACCACTGTGACAAAAGCAGAGCACAGCAGCCACAAGAAGTTGTGCTCCTCTGGGTAGAGGAGTTACAGAGCAGATGCAACCTCCATAAGGAATCCTGACAACCCACCATCTTACAGAGTGGTACCACCACTTCTGAACAGAAATGAAGAGGCAAGGCTGGAAGTAACTCACAGCTGTAGGTGCTCAGGATTAGCACCAAAAGCTGCTGTCACCCCCACAGGGTAAAAGGAGTTCTAAAACTGGAGCACAGCTCTCACTGCATCCATAAAAGCAGCTGCACTGCCTGGGAACACAAAGCATCTCAGGTGTCCTTTAATGCACTGGGCAGATCCCAAACTGCCTAGGGGACAGTGCTCAGGAGGTGAGAAAGGCACCGAGGGTCAGCAAATGACATCAATTAAGAGTTTCAGAGTTGACCTACTCATTTCTGTTAGACACGGGGATTGCACTTCCACATTGCCCTTTTATGTAGAGTGTAACAGGGCAAAAGAGTATTTTTCTTTACCAGATGAGATGAGCTTTCATAATTCATAACACAGCTGTTTTTACTGACAAGTGAGATTTTAAAGACAAGTTAAGCTTCTTGCATACAAAACCACCAGTAAGAGGAAAGAGGTCAGGTCCCCACCTGTGTCAGGAAGGAAAACGCTAACACAGCTTTAGAGCAGTCGGTTCAGTGTTAGCTTGTCTGCTTTATTTTTAATGAACCATGAACAAACCAGCAACTTTGACTAACAGTTAATACCTTGACCCAGCACATACATAAAACCAGACACAGCCCCAGGGAACAGGTTTACTCCCAAGGTCAATCTAACCAGGGGAAAAAAATGTTATATATGGGTTTGGGTTGATCTAATTCAGCCACAGCACAAACTGGGGCCAAATACACTGCAGGAATGACCCTTGAGCAAACATGCCCCAAGGGGCAGCTAACAGGTATTAGACAGGCCAGAAAAAAGGAGCCTATTAATAGAGGGCTGCAGGAGAGGTTTCATAGCATGCAGTGATCCCCCTTCCTTCTGTGCCTTCCGCTGCTCAGCAAAATGACTATGCAGGATCCTGGAGCAAAAGCTGTACAAGAGGGTAATGGCTTTCTGATCCATCAACTAGAAATGGATATTCAGCGATTTGTTTTCAAGAGGTATCATTTTGAAATAGCTTGTAATATCTATGCTGCAGATAACGGGTGTTGCAAGAAATTCTCTTAGCATGAGTAAATTTACCCAGGCTCTTTTTTCTCCTCTTACACTAGGGTAATGCGACGGTTCCCAAATCCTAATGCATGTATTGCTTCTGATTTTTATCTTACAGCAAATAATCACACTTGCCTTGAGGGGCTGTAAAGGAAACTAGATTATTACAATTACTATTTCAGTTCTCACATGCCCACAGCAAAGATTACCATGAGACTGAACAACCCTCCTAACTTAGCAGTCAGTCCATCCTAATGGATGGAGTCAAAGTATTTCGCTCTTTCTTCTCTGCTTACGGTAGCTTTTTAGGCAGGGGAACACAGATGGCAAAATGGCCTTTTATTTGGATCCAAATGATGTCAGCATGTAGTAGGTACAGAAATACACAGGACAAGCTGGAAAATCAGTAATGAAGTAACAACAACTCTCACGAGTAGGTACTCCCCTCTCCTTGTCCATTTTGGAAAGCCACAAATGCACCAAACATTTCCTGTAACGAGCAAGTGAGCAGAAGGGAAATCCTAAATTTGATCCCCTTCTAGTTTAACAGGTTGTAACAAGTTTTATATTTATGCCCTAACCTTTAAAATACTACCATTAAAAACTCGTGAAATAAAACATATGAGGACAGTCAAAAGCACTTCTGAGAAAAAAACTGGGTGTCTGGAGGTGGCTGGCACCTTGTGGCCACCCTACTCCTGTCCCCAGCTTCCATTACCGACTAAATGACCCACTTCAATATCCCACTTATTTTTTCCTTAAAAATATCAGGAAATGAAAGCTTGCCTTCCTTCCAGTATATGAATGGAAAGTGAGAAAACTGAGTACACTCACATAAAATAAATCTCTATGATCGGTGAAGACAAAGATCATCCATTACAACCACCAACTGCCATGGGAGCAGAGCTTAACTCGGACATCAGGGAAACATCTGCATCACCACCGATTCCTTCCGAAAACAGAATAATCAGTTCCCAACTGATGCTGACAGACGTGTAAGCATTGGACTAGTACTGCCTTATGCAGTATTTCCTCACCTGAGCACACCAAGGACAGACCTGGCAAAGAGGGGGAGTGGAGGTAGGGCATGGTCACTGATTAACAAGCCCAGGCTTTGCTTCTGCACAGCTCAGCAGTAAAAAAAATCATCTTATTGGAGAACTTGGTATTTCTTGATCCCCATGGCTGGTCCAAGTTGTTCCTTGTGTTGGTTTAATCTTAGCTGGATGCCAGGTGCCCACCAAAGCTGCTCTATCATTCTTCTCCTCAACTGGACAGGGGAGAGAAAATATAATGAAAGGCTCATGGGTCAAGCTAAGGTCAGGGAGATATCACTCACCAATTACCATCACAGGCAAAACACAGTCAACTTGAACTCACTACCAATCAAACCAGAGTAGGATAATGAGAAGTAAAACCAAGTCTTAAAAGCACCCTCCTCTCACCTGTCCCTCCTTCCCGGGCTTAATTTCATACCCAATTCTCTGCCTTCCTCCTCTGGGGAACCAAGATCAGGGGAAGGACTCCTCACACTTTTTACTAGCTTGAAATTTTGATCAGCATGACCACTCTGCATAACGCAAGATGAAAACTTGCAACGCCCTGTCCAATCACTCTCGGAATGAATGACCTCCTGACAAGATTTCATTGCTTCACCTATGAAGCTGAATACCCAACATAAACCACTCGGTGCAAACGTCCTTGGCTGCCCTTTTTTCTGAATGGTTACATTTTCATCATCGTCATCACCTTCACCAGATGCTCACTGCTCAAAAGCTCAGTCAAGGATGAAGGACAAAAACATGGCAATGATGTAAGGGCAGCTGTGAAATGATTACTTGAGATGAAATCGACAGCAGTGCTGGGAGACCAGCAGTACAACTGAAAGCTACTGAGCCAAAAGTGGTTTCATCTTCAGTCAGGAAAGCACAGTGTATGAGGACCTGATTTAGTTTCCCTCAGGTTTTTAAAGCACTGTTCCAATATACAAAGTGTGCAGCTTCCACAGATCTCCAGGCATCCCTTCCAAACCCAACTATTATGTGGTATGAATGAAATTAGAAAATATATTAATCAGCATACATACTGGGAGAATATGAAAAGACTTTGCCACTTGTGAAATAAATTAATTTGTACAATGACTGTAGTGAGAATTCTGTTTCAGGGCTTATGTTGCACGTATTCTACCTGCCAGAAGAAATACAAGATACTAGTGGGTCAAAGGATAGTTTCATATGGGAATATAATTGCATCCACTGATGGGTTGAACATTCCTTCAGCAAGGGCGTATTTACAATAAGCCTTTTCTAAATTCCTATACACAATTTAACTAGAAGAAAAAGTCTCATATCCTTCTCTGAGAGAAGAGGAGGCTGCTACTGCTATTAACTCATTTTGAGACTGCCTTAATGGCTTAACTGTCCAAAACAACTACCAGCACTGTCTTATTTTAAACCTATTGTTGGGAGAGAAGCTCCAAAATGAAACTAATCCTTAAAGACAGGAGAATTAAGCTACTTTTCCATATAGGCTATGCAAGTTCTCTTTGTCAGGGACTTTGACTGTGCATTAATTAGCCCAGTTAGTATTACTTCCAAAAAACTATGTGTTCTTGGGATAACATGTACAGTAACATGTTTCATGAGACACATGTTCAAAAATGAAGAAAGCATGTTTTGGTTATTGAATTTGTCCACAAAATGATGGATGTGTCTTTCAAGAAGCAGTTCTAAAACAATTTATCAGTCCTGCTTTACTTGTCTGCCCATCAGGAAAGACAATACTGTAATATGTGCTGGCTCACTTGGAGTACAACAGAAGGTGAAACAGAAACAACAGGAATATCTACAACACATGATCTGACCAGCTAACTAAAAGCACATTCTATAGCGAAACCTCAGCTGCTTCTTTCACGAGAGGCCAGGGACACAACAACCCTGATGCCTTTATATGACAACAGATCTGCCCACACTTCTTTCATGAAAAAATGTGATCTAAAATTGGATCTTTTGGAGATTCTGTATGGGTTTTCACATCTATTTGGTTTGCCAACACAGAGGTTTTCACATGTGGTGAGACCCAGCTCCACATTTACCTCTGAGCAGTTGGCATTGTTCTTACTCGGGAGGTTAAGAGGGACCTAACTCACAACACCATCCCTGTCGACTTGCAGCCCCTGGAAAGGCTCGTGGCTGCACAGATGGTGCCATACCACGAAGTATTCCCAACCTGCCTTCCCTTCCTGCTTAGGGACCGAGTAAGACAGAAGCCATTCTTACAGCTACAGATCTCCCTGAAACAGAAAACACCGAACACCTGGTACCATTCCACCAGCTCTCCTGCAACACTATCGTGTTACATTTTGACTATCATACAATAAAGAACCCTCTGTCTTCATTACATGAATGAGGAAGTGGCAAGCTGGGGTTAGGGAGAGGAGGGTAGTGACAAGAGAGCAAACATCCTGCAAAACATGTTCAGTCCTGGACGCTACATCTTGGAGATCTGTAGCAACAACACTAGGCAACAACCTAGATTTTGGTTAAAAAAAAACCCAAAAAAACAAAAAACCACCCAAACCTTCAGAATAGGCAGAAAATTCTTCCTCTCCACACCATTCTGCAGAAAGTGTAATATACAGCCACAAGTTCTCTTGGGCAGGTACACATTGCAATTTTCACAATATTCAGTATCTTCTGACTTGAATCAGTAGCTTCTATGAGCCTATAAAAAAACCTAAGAAATATCTGAAGAAAACTGAGGATACCAGCTCCTCCATCTTGCCTTAAGAACAGAGCCTTACTCTTACAGTACCGTTAAAGAGTTAAGACCGAGGAAGTCCCTTTGCTGGGAAGGGAGACTGTCACCTGCTGGCACAAGAGAAAAGGGTATCTCAGCACACTTGCAGGAAACCATGTCTCTACAGCTCTATTTTCTGCAGGGATCTATCTCCTTCCCAAGAGGCCAGTGCTGTGCTCCCCAGCTAGAAGAATAGACTCCACAGTGAATTTTCTCATGTGAGCAAAAGCAGCAATGTTGGTTTATGACAGGATTCATTCCCTTAAAAATGCTTCACGCCTGTAATATCAGCTTTTGCAGGGCGGAGGACAAAACTGGTCACAGAAAGCACTTTTAAAAGAGGAATGTGCTTGTCTTCCCCCCCCTACATCAGTGAGCAAGGTTTCACATTAGAAATCAGGACCAAGTTCACCACATACTACTCACTCATCTGTGGTGTGCGTCTGGCAGGCCTGCGCTATCCCCGTAAATGTGGAAGCTCTTCCAAAGGACTATGTCCTTGGGGTGCCCTGCCACAACAAAACCATCAGGGAGAGCAGGGAGCCCACCTGACATCTTCGGACTGCAGGAAGAAGAGGCATCAGTTGCAGCTCTGCATCAGGTGCAGCTGGTGACATGGGCTGTCGGGGTGCTTTCCTCACAGGTACAGGGAGAAGAGGCTGCCTTGCTTTTGAAACTTTTTGTACCCATTTCTCGTTTCTCTCCTTTCTTGCTTGGTGACGGAGGGAAGTAGCCCCATTTAGCCAGATATCCTGCAGTGCTCCTCAACAAGCACCCTGCCAAGGCATTCCCCCAGCACTGAAAAGATTTGGATGTTTACCACTGCATTCCAAAGTCTCCTCCTGAGATCTGAAGGGATGCTGGCTGCTGCAACTGTTCAGAAGAACAAGTAACACAGAGAGGGATCACAGTCTTCCCAGCCAAACCCCTTGTACATAATAAAGAAGTGAAACACAGAACCTGGTGCAGTGTGGAAAGCAGCTGCCTACCTCCTGAGTTAGACATTTTGTCCAGAAGATTTCCATACAAAATAAGCACTGGAGTCTCTAAAAAGCTCTCCCAGACAAGAGTGGCTGCCAAGCCAACGCACCAGCAGCCAACGCAAAAAGCTGGAAGAATCTGTAGGGACAGGGCAGCTGCCTTAAAGCTGGAAACTGATGGCTCTGGCACTAACACTGAAAGGATGCTACAGTGTTTGCTGTAACAGAGCTGCCCAGTTCAACTTGAGAGAGAAGGAAACACTGCAAATGGAGGCAACAGGAGCTCCTGCAATAATTGAAGGGAAAAGTACTGAACTATTTAGACATGTCTATCTCTCTCTCTCAAGGTGTTTAAGTTAAAAAGCACCACAGGAATTTCAAATAATGGATTAATTTCAAAGACATTAGTGTGATACCCTGTCAGACCTAATGAAGAGCTAAAGTTTTGGAGACAAGTCTGTGAGACTCAATTCTCCTAACTGCAAGCTTTCACAAGCAAGGACTCCTGTCAAATTACAAGGCAGTTCCTCCATTGCATCAAGTGCTCCTTCTTGAAGTGACAGCTCACACATCTGTGTTTACATATTACTATTGCCTGTTAGTAATCAGATACTATCATGATGGCTAACTTCACCAAGGTGCACTCCTGCGACACAGCTGCTGCAGCCCTGGCCACACATTGCCCGCCACCTTGTTAAGATAGAAACTGCCACGGTTCTCCGGCTGTTACTACAGGAAAACTCGGTGCAGGAAGAAAATGTATGTCTGGAATTCTGACATTGCCTGGATAAAATATACAGGCAATCCAAATTCTCCTTGTAGGAAGCTCCAAATTGAAATATCAACAAATAAACCAAATCTTAGAATAGTAATATTGTTGCAAAATAGTTTAGAATTGAAAAAAACCCCATCAACCAACAGATTTATTCAAAGGAACTGGGAGTCAGTAAGACCTGAATATCTGTTTAAAAAGTGGTGATTTTAAAGTCAAAATTTTTCATTATCATCTCTCAGCTTGGATCAGCAAGTTCAAAATCAAACTTCCAATGTGAATTTAAATATCCCAAAACTGGGTAGTTTCAGAAGTGAAGTAATACCATTGCTGCATCTACAGATTTAATAAACTGAGTCAACTTCCTCTGCATTTTCCCCCACCCATCCCCCTTCCTGTCAAAGCACTTCACCCGTCAGGTAATTCAGGTACGCTAGAGGGAACTGTTGCAGGACAACACTTAACATCTCCTCCTCTCCTCGGCAATTCAAAAGAAGTCAACAAAAGACTCAGTAATGGAGACCACTGTCTGAATGAAAAGGTCCAATTTTACAAGATTCATCACAAAGGCTCTTATTCATCAGCAGCCTTGGCACTCTTACTCTTCTACCTCACACAGACATTTCTGGAATGTGTTTCAGGCTTCCGGGGGGGGGGGGGGGAAGGTAGTTCAGCAAGAAGCAGCAGAGGGTAAAGAAATGAAGATCTGAAATCGATCCTGTCCTACAGAGTACAACTTCTGTCAGAAGCATCAAGCAGAGCAGGATTGTCCCCTTGGTGAGCACAGTTTTCTTTTTATTTTTTCTGTTTTGGTACCTCCAGTAATATTGACAAACTATTTACACACAAGAACAATACTTACAATTTTGCATCAACAGACTTGTAGCTGTAATCTTACAAGGCATCTGAGATTTTATACGAACTTGATTTGCAGATTGAGAACAAGAGAGTTGTATTTTCATCTGCTTAGGAAAGGCTCTACTTGAAAAGTATCCTCTTTGCTAGACTGCATGTTGATTTACTAATAGACCTGCTAGGATGAGGATACATAGAAATTCAGTTCAGAAGCTGCTGGTGGTATTACTACCATTTTTATGAGAAGAATATTGCTCTTCGTTGCTCTGATTCAAAGCTTATAAAAACCAACAAAGAGATTGAAACAAAGTCAGCAGAACCAACATGGGCAAGAAATGTCTTATTCGACTACTGGACCTGGGATCTGGGCAACCTTTGCAACAGAGTGCCAGTCCCCTCTCAAAGAATACCTTCTCTGCATTTTCAGAGGCAGTTTTGCTCTGGACCAGACAAGAGACAAAATAACAATAGTATTATTATTATTGTTGTTGTTGTTTCATTCCTTGGATTTAAACTCATGTGAATTGACCATCACTAGTGCAGTGCAAACAAACTTCCCTGGAGATCTAACCCCTCAGTATAGTACTTAGTGATGGGTATTAAAGAAACAAAAATCCTGAAATACATTTTTTTTCAGACTTCTGTGCAGTGTAAATTCATGCAAAAGAATACAGTAAAAGCGAGGTCTGTACAGAAAGTTATCCTAGTTTTGATTAATGTGTCTGTTTGGGAGTGCAACAGGAAACCTAAGGAAGTTGTTTGCCCCGAATTAATGTAACACTAAGGAGGAGTTAATGTAACACTAAAGCTGCAAAGCAAATCATAGAGAGAGCAGAACTGCCAGAATTAGCCAAGCATTGCTCCCGATGGTGCGAGCTTTCTCCTGAGTTCCAGGTCACGGCTTCCACACAAAAGTGCACTCTTACCTCTCCAGAGCCTTGCCCAGTCACTGCTTGTCCTCTCCACCACACCGGGCACGTATCCCACAGAGCAGCAAATACACGATGACGTCTTTAAGGTTTACATCACAGCATTCTCTTCATACGGTTTTTCGTGTTTAATTTCCTTTTTCAAATAAAAGCCAAGGAAAACCAAATATCCAGCAGTACCCCACGCCTCTGCATTCTCTCATACCACTTGCCTATGCTAATGATCCACAGGACTTGAACTCAGGGGTGTTTAAAACGACGGTACACGCCTCCTCCAGCACCTGAACTACAGGAATAAGTGCTGGAAGACACAGGTATAAGAAGGCAGCAGAAGAGGACTGGCTAGTGGTGAGGAACAGAGTCAGCTTGTTGCCACAGACTCACACAAATATTTGTAAGACATGAGAGGAATGTTGGGAGTCAAGCTTTTTTTTTTTTTTTTTTTTGGGGGGGGAGGGGGGGGGGGGGGTTTCGGATAAG
>VZRV01000998.1:584259-599337 GCA_013398115.1 Falcunculus frontatus | reverse complement strand
TTTTTTTTTTTTTTTTGAGGGGGGGAAGGAGAGGGAGGTGTTACTGAATAGTGAGAAATTATGGCTAGTGGCTGAGTGCAGCATAAACGAGAACAGGTTTGGCACTTTCTGAAATGCAGTGAAGATGCTGATAAGACTTAGGGCACCTGTTCTAACTGGTGACCTCAGCATGGGCTGGAGTGGATTTCTGTACCTGTGAAAATGCTTATGAATTATGATTATGAATGCATGAATATAAATAATGCAGAATGACTGTACTTGCTTTATTTCTGTGGCTGTAACGTGGTCTTGTTCAAAAGAAAGAAAGAACTACACACATTAACACTGCTGGGCTGACGAAAGGAAACCAAAAGTGAAGACCTGTTGCCATGTTTGTATCACTTTGTACAAGTTACAAAAACCTCCTTAAAACAGTACAGCAAACTGCTAAAAAACTTTTCAGCTTTATTTCTCAAAGAAGTTACAGGAAAAGTTTTCAGGAAACAGCCAGTGCTGAGGCCCTGAATGTTTATTTATTCCACAATTTAGAACAAAGACCTCTAGTCCTTTACATTTCCACTTCCCTTTCTCTCAAACTGTCCTGCATTTAAGCAAAGAAAGCCTATATTTCTAAGTAGAAAAGAGTTAAACATTTGGTTATTCCATTTGCTAAAAGTTAAACTGTTATCAGCATAAAGTTGAAGGCAAAAATTTTGACAGATAAGAGGATAATATTTCTGTGATTATTTTTCTCTTTTCCTCATAAATCAAGCCAGGAATTCTAAAGCAATTCTCATTAAAAATGCCCCTTGGGTTCTTTGAAGACATGTGCTGGCAGGCCAGTAAGGCTTTTACAATTGTAGATTTTGGGGGAAGAAGGGAGGTTACGCTTGAGAAAAGCATGTGCTGGGACAGACTGCACAATAATGACAGCAGCAGAGTTTTGGTACAAGACCTTTGTTTCATCAAAACATACTGGGCTGAATATATTAGTAGGAGACATTTGCTGATTCAGACACTACAACAGGAGAATCCAGGAATAACTTTAGTTTATGTAAACACAGTCTGAAGACACTCGCAGCATTGGGTGAATAACATTGCCGACAGCGGTTTGAAGAAGTATCTGCTAAAAGCCTTCAGCTGCAGCAGTCCACTTCACCCCCTGCCCACTCCTGTTACACCTTCTCCTTGTCCTGGTCTTGGCTAGGACAGAGCTAATTTTCTTAGTAGCTGGTTCAGTGCTGTGTTTTGGATTTAGTATGAGAATCCTGTCGGTAACACTGATGTTTTGGTTGTGGCTCAGTAATGCCTACCCTAAGTCAAGGACTCTCAGTGTCTTGTGCCCTGCCAGCGAGGAGGGGCACAAGAAGCCAGGAGGGAGCACAGCCAGGACAGCTGACCCGAACTGGCCAAAGGGATATTCCATACCATAAAGCAGCACATTCAGTACATAAATGGAGGTGTGTTGTCTGGGGGCTGCCAATCACTGCTTGTGGATGGGCTGGGCATTGATCAGTGGACAGTGAGCAATTGCACCGTGTATCACTTAGTTTTCTGGAGTTTTATGTCATTCTTTTTATTAGTAGTAGTATCGTTACCATTAGTACATTATTAGTAGCATTGTTATCATTAGTATAATATTATTGCTATCATTAGTATTATATTAGCATTACTTTTTACTGTGTTTCAAACTGTTCTTATGTCAACCTATGAGGGTGGTTTGGGGGTTTTTTTTTTACTTTTTTAGGGTTTTTTTCTGATTCTCCTTCCCATCTCACCAGTAGGGAACGGAAGAATGAGCAAGCAGCTGTGTCAGACTTAGTTTCCAGCTGGGGTTAAACCATGACACTCCTCCACCCATACCTGAGACTATCCAAACCGACCCAAAGTAAGGCAGCTTCTTTCCAACAAGCACAACTAAGTCCATAATCCTAGGAGGCACATCAAAGTTCATTTTCCTATCAACTGTTCATTTCCAAGAATTCAAAGCTGTGATACTCAGATCACTCTTGCACTGTGTTCTTGTTGGTGCTTTACAAGACGCAAAATAAACACAGGTAGTTGAGAACAGCAGCACTAGTCTGCAACTCCCTGATTCTTCTCGTCTTAGACATTCAGTTTGCCAGTGAGGTTTTTAATCCATCACCCTAATGAACCTAACAGTCAGTGCCATAACCATGGTAAGTGCAACAGGGCTACATTTGGATTCATAATTCCCAGAGGTTTTGTTACTGAAACAAAAGATAATACAGTTAATGTGAAGAATAAGGTGAATTAAAGCTGAAATAGGGTTTACTGCAAAGACAGAACATGACCATGGGAATTATCCTATACAGAGAGAGAATCTTGGCAATTACTGTCTGAAAAGTCAGTTCAGTCTTATTTTTTAAAGTCAGCAAATAACCTGTTTTGGTGTAGAAAAGCACTCATCAGGGTGGCTGTCATGAACCAGGAGAAACATATCCTTTCAAAAAGTCTGAGAAAGCACATGGATAAGACTTACAAAGTACAGAGAGGGAACATAGGCATGCTTTATATCCTATGTCAGTCTGAAGGTTTTCTGAAGCCATTCCCACTGGATACTCTGGACAACAGAAAGGAACAGCTTAACTTTGCCCCTAGGTAATTAGAGAGTATAGGTGCAAAGCAGACGTCTGAAGTAATTACAAAATAGGAAGGGTCAACAAAGATGACAAGGTCTGGACTTGGGGGACCAGACTAGGGACTTGATTCCCCACAGAAATAAGACTTTGATGTTTAAGGCATTCACCATTATCAAGAAATAGTCAAGGACTATCAAGAGTTTGATGCCAAAGAAACAGTATCTGCAAAAAGACATCTGAATTCCCCTATGATGTTGTAATACAACAAGGTCAAGTTACTCTTCACAGCTGTATCTGTACAGGTGATGTTTGTGAGTAATCTCCAAACAGGTCATGCAGACAACACTTTTGGAAATTCTGATCCTCTTGCCTGGCCCCATGGCAGACATGGAGTTGAAGGATCTCTCCGTGGGTTGTGGGCACCTCTATGCTTTCTTTAATGCTTGCTAAATTCTTTGGAAGCTCCGCAGAAGACTCTTCCCCACTCCATGCAGAAGTTCAGTGGTGGAAATCTCAGTGAGATAACAAAAGTGGTTCCTTAGCTCAGGGCTCTTTTGTTCCAATCCACTGAACAGCCCGGTTCCCAAAACATCCTTCTTCATTTGTTCTGTTCAAGCCATGCAGAGCAAGGTTCAACTCAGCATCTGACTCATGAGGAATGCCTCCCCACCAAGCTCAAAACAAACAAAATCATATGTTTCTGTCCTATCCTTCTTGTACTGCAAACTAGGATCTCAATTAATTTTAAAAAACTATGCATTGACACAAAATACTTCCAGGACAAGTAACTGAACTTAATCTCTCTCAGGGCAGGCTACAGCTTAATTAACACACCTCACCTTGAATATCACATTGCTCTTGCCTGTATAACGAGAATCTTGCCAGCTGTACTAACACAGGAACAACAGAAGAAAGTAGCTATCACAAAACCTTGGCTCTTGCATCAGGTGACTGTAATGAGCATTGCACAAGGGTGCTTTGACGTTACAAAAGGCCTAAGAAAATGCCAGGGGGTTGGGGTGTATTTCTTGCTGTGTTTACTGTCTTACCAAAGGGCACTTGTCATACACATGCCATCTGCTGCATCGAAACACGATACTCAACCAGTTAAAATAAAAATCTCCCACACTAGCAGGCTCTTTGTACAGATTAAAAGGATCACCACTAATATGATTTTAGGTGATTCAAGAATCTGTGCTACAGAGACTGCATTTCTTGAAAGCTTCTCCTCTTGCAGGACAGAACCTCAGCTCCCAATGAAGACTCTGCCCTCATGGCTGAACACAGGAAGTCCCAGGTTCATCATCCAGAAATATTTGTACTTGTGTCAAGTACAGAGAGCCGAGAGTGAGAAGGGAACACAAATGACCCCTGTGGGCATCACTACTCCCTGATGCCCCTTCTTTCCCTGTATGCTCACAGGCACTGCAGGAACCCACAGGAGCAATCCTGCAGCGGAAGCCATCTCTCTGGCAACTGAAACTGGGTTTAAAGACACTCAGCCTCTTAACACCTGTGGATGTTTCCCACAGCCTGAAAGAAAGGAAAATCTGGAAAAGTGTTACTACACGGGCTTACCTACAGCACCTTGGTAAAGTCAGGATCCTTTAGTACAAGCACCTCCTTGGTCAGCCACTAATAGGAACCATGGAGAATGATGCTATTTGTTGCACCCATTTCAGTCTCCTTATGTTTCTAATCTGTCTTAGACCAAAGACATGCTTTGGTCTTATTTTGAGTACTGAAAAGGATCATGCAGCTCAGTGTATCTGCTTTATAGTTAATGAATATTCTGAAATGTCAGGATATCTGAGTCTCCTTCATACTTTACAAGACGCCAGCTCGTACAAGACTGTGTTAAGACATGGAGAACATTTTACATTATCTGTCCACAAAGGCTGCCCATGCCCCAAAGAGAAATAAGAAGCAAAAAAAAAAACCCCAAACCTGATGGTGGAAAACCAGAGAAGGGTAGGATCATGCTAGAGGGAAATCATGTGCCTGGACCGTGTCCCCAGAAACAAGCAGAATTTTCCTCATGGCTGCCTGCTTCCCTACCCTCATGAAGCTCAGCATCTCTGTGCCTCATATATTTGAGGACACCCTTTTGAAAGAGATTCCATTTTCACTTTTAAAACATAGAAGAAAAACACAATAAAAATCTCAAGGAGGTGGCAATTCCTGTCCAGTAAGACAGAAATAGATATTCCTTAACCATCACTCCTACCAAGGAACACAGTGGACCACTGCTATCAAAAAACCAGCGTACTGATAAAGACTGGAAGCCTAGCAAAGTTGGAAGCACAACCAGAAAAGCCCGTAAGCTACTAATGTTGGAACAGAGAGAGTTGAAAGCAGTCAGAGATGGAAAAACATGCCCCAAGACCCAAACAATACTAGAGTTGAAGTGAAAGAAAAAATAAGATTGCAAATTGAGACAGGTAAAGGCTAGAGGACAGGATGAGAAAGAAAATACTGAACAAAAAGCTTTTAAAAAGCCTTGGAAGATGTGTCATAACAATCAATCTGATCTGTAAAGATCACTTGGAAAGGTATAGAAGAGGGACACGTATCCTTTTTCACTCTCTCACAAATTCCTTCTTAAAGGATTGTCAAACAACCTTTTGCTCTATTCATAGCTCTTCGGGGTTCTAAGTGGTGACTCAGCACTTATTAACCACTGTCAGGACCACAACTAGCAGAACAGATTTGTAGGGGAGGAGAAATAGATCAAAGAAAATCGGATGATTCTCCAATCGATGCAAAAGTACTAGGACAAAAGAGGGGGGAAGACAAAATTGGGGAACAATACAGAGCTTTTAGAAGTGGCACAAAATGAAGAGAAAGTGGGAAAATTAAATGGAAAAAGGACAAGATGTAAAGGACATCTTCATTACCTTAAAATCACAGGAGTGGCCTAATATGGTAGAAACATGCATTGGGTGTTTCAGTGCAGACAAGATCAAACTTCACTCCTGAGCTATGCTGATCCATCTGTGGACTTGCAGGTACTGCAGTGTGAGTAAAGAGGAGCCAACAGCAGAGTTCTGCTCTGTCGGCACTACAGGACTGAATCACACCTTATCAAGGGAGCTGTGTTGCCACACAACCACCAGCTCCCAGTGGTGTATAAAACAGAGACAGAAAACTAAGGAAGAGGACGACTGACTCTAGTGCTGTTTTCTTACAGGTCGTCTTCTCATTTATTTTTGGCTCAATACAAGAGAGGCAGAAAGGAGGTGTAGAAAGAGAAGACAAGCAGATTATATATTTGTATTCTTGTTTTCCAGTCCTTCCACAAAGGCCAGTTTTGTAAACAGAGAGAAAGCTGAGATTTTCTTTATCTTGTTAACTACTCCCATGACTGTAACACCGTGCAGAGTTCACAAGTATCTCTCTGCTCAACATTATCGAAAATGCACCGCAACTTCTTTTGCAACACGTTATTTTAGTCAGGCTATCTGCACCTAAAAACACTCAGCCTATTGTTTCAGCAGCACAGACCTGCATGCTGAATTATAAAAATTGTCCACTATCACATCATCTTGGCTACAGATTTAATTTCACGGAATATGAAACTTCACTGAAAATCATTGTACAACAAGACAAGGAAACATAAACATTCATTTCTTTCTTTTTTTTTTTTCCCTTTATATTAAGTGTGAGCCTACTACAACTCCCTCTGGGAGGATATTTTTCATACAAAGCCACATTCTTAGGGTCTTATTCACATAAACAGACATTGAATTGAATGAGATCAGCCACGGAAGCAGGGAGACCAGGTTTTGATCAAACATTACCAATACAAAACACAACATAAAATTCAATTAAAAAACCCAGGATAACAAGCATCCATCTTTAAACTATCTAATAATGCAAAAACTAGTTAAAGGTTTTGTTTTTCAGTTCTACCCTTCTTAGATTTATTACAGTAAATTAATTATAATTTTGCTACACAGAAGTTGTTGATAATTACCTCTCTGTGGGCCATACTGTTATTTGAGTATAAATCATGGGAATTTTTTTAAGAGTCATTATTTTAGTATCACTTTATTCTTGATCCTTAATTAAGCAAGGCCTGAAAATCCCAGAGCATAAGGGAAGTGATTTTTAAATGGTACTTGGTAAAATCTGCTAACTTTCGCATTACAGACACTGTTGCCCGATTCTGTTTTTTCCTGGAAGACCATATATATTTTGAGCTAAGCTTAACATATACAAACCATGAGAAACTTTTGTTAGCAGAAGAGTGGATACTCATACTCAAAATTTGAGTCATGACAACTGATCAACTGAAGGTCAGTTTGCTTTTTACAACTAAAAAGGACAGACATACAACAGATGCTCACTGCTACATAAAATTTACAATGTGACTTTATTAATAACAATCAAAGACACTGCCTATATAGTTAATGCTTTTCAAAATTTTACTAATTTGGGGAAGATGACAAGTATACTGCGTCCTAGAATGACACAAAAATCTTTCATCTTCGTGTGAAACACTGTAGCACATATTTACTAATCTGATGAGAAATGCCATCATAGTGTCACGCTCCTCTGATAACCCTCCCTGGCTTAGCTTACTTGAAAAGCACATTTAGTGCTTTTTCCACTAAGGCAGAGTATCTGTGTGTTTCATGAGAGTTACTGAAATACAGAGGACTGAAATACAGAGCCAAGTTCTCAATTTCACTGACACTCTTTATTCCATGTCTGGGAAAGACTGACAACAGGTTCCTGACAAAACTAGCTTTACACCACAGCCTCCTGAGTAGCTCAACACTTGTTTCAGCCTAGTCAAGGAGAGAGTCCTAATTTAAAATTGTGAGGAGAACAAATAAACCTTTAAAATGTTGGTTTGTTTTTTTCTTTCAAGTGCTGTGCTGAGTTCTTCTGAATGCACCCCTACCTGTTTTCTTGGTGTGCCTGACTGTTACCAAAACCAGCTCATCCCATGTAAGTATATTCAGACGCTGCATGTACAAACCCACATATGATATGTAAGCAAATTCATATTAATACAACTTTTCAAAAAAATTATTCTTAAAAGATGGAAATACATGCATCCAAGTTCTGTATGCTTGATTTTGAATAAAATATGTGGCTATCTTCCATGCCAAATATCCTACTTTGAGGATTACAAACAAAAAGAAGAAAAACCTGGCACAGTTCTAGTAAATAAAGCAGCAACATCCTCCTCATTTGTATGTCTGCAGTTACAGACATTAAAGGCTAAATTCTCTTAAAGAATATGGAACCCAGAAATTTGCTTTTAAACTTCTCAACCATGTGTTGGTGGGCAGAGATAAGGGGAACAAAAAGGAGGCAGAAAAAAATTAGAGTTTGTTTTTTTGACCTAAATTACTCTTGTATGGAGACTATGAATCTGGGAAAAATTTCTTAAAATAATAGGTTTTTTCAGTTAAGAGACTTTGCCAAGGACCTGAGCTTATACCTACAAATTCTGCTTTGATTTATTGATATGGCATGCTACTTAGTGCAAGTATTCATACCACTCTTTTAATTCTGCCATTCACTTTTACATTGGGTCCCATCTTGCTTCCAGGTAAACGAAGTGTAAAATTCTTACTGAGAAAGGATGAATAAGAAAAGCAGAGCTAAATATAGAAACAGTCAACCTGGTCTGACAAGTAGGAAGAACAAGAAGCAGAAGTGAGTTACTATAACACACACGAGGCACTGTTTGACCAAAACTAAATCCCAAAGAGAATACTGAAGCTTAAAATTTTATGAAGCAAGCTGGGCTGTGATTGCAATGTAGATTAGTTAGAGCTGAATGTTGATTGTTTGGACATAAGACAGACATTTAAATTAAGCTACTTCACATTTGTGGTGAGTGTACACATAGCCTGTTACCACAGTTTCACTGATGTGAAGTTATTCCTCAATAACTCATGTCCAATCCCCAAAGATTCCCTTCAAAGGAAGGAAGGCTGCTTAAAAGAAAAAAAAAAAGCAAACCCACAAAAAAATCCCAGTATTATTAAAAACTAGGCAGTCATGGGATAACAGGAAAAGTCCTCATCTGTACAGAGAACCAGTTAGACAGGAAATAAACAGTACAAGGTCAGTCTTCCCAGGAGAAGGACACTAAGCCTGCAGCCCCACGGCCATCTGCGTTAAGCATATATTGTGTTCATTATACCCACTAATGAATCACAAGGGGACAGGGAAAAGATTACAACTGTTAAAATGGCTGGTAGATTTCAATACCATTTAAACACAGTCTGGTATCTGTGGTGGGAAAAAACACCTCAACTTCATATGCATAAATGATGGGCTTGGGATGATTCAGGAATGAAATACTGGATTGACAGTGGACCGTTCTTACGAAAGCATCAGCACAGTTAAAAAGCAGGAAGAGTGCTAAAAAAATTATTACTGCAGAGAATACAACCAAATCCACCTTTAATCTAAGAAACTCAACTGCATCTTAGAAGTTGTAACTCTGGCCTTCTCTTCTTGGAAAAGGTTTAGCAAAAGTAGAAAACTTTCAAGGAAGGAGAACATAAGACAACCAAAGGTAGGACATAATTAAGTAGAAGAAAATCAGGTTGGAGAAATACTAGAAGGCATCAGATTAAAGCAGCATATTTCAGGCTCAAAAAAAGTGAGACAAAATAGCTCTTCTTATCATAAAGCAACTTTCAAGCTGTGTTTTTCATAGCCTTTCTTCTCTGATCTTCTCAGGCTGTTTCCCGTTCACTCATGTTCCCTCCTCAGCTTGACAGAGTCACTGATATGAATGCCCTACGAGAGTGAAAGGCATTAAAGAGAATATATGCCATCTTTCCCTGCAAATGAAATGCAGCCAACTTAGAGATGAGAATTAGCCAGGCTGACCATGAAACCATTCACCCACACCTCCAAACCAGGCTCGTCATACCTGCAGGCTTGCTCAGCTCCGGGCCACAGTGCAGGAAGAACTGAAAGAAATCTCCCCAGACAGACAGTCCTGTCCTAGTCACTGAGAGATGTCCACCTCTCCCTCCTTCAAGTGAAGTATGATTTGTAAAGATGGTCACACAGAGAAGGTGCTAATGTTAGGCATTCTGTTTTCCCAGCTATGTCAAAAGCATCTATGTCACTCAGTAAGTTTTTAAAAATTCTTTACATTACTAGAATTTAAATAAATTAAATTTGATCTTGCTTATTTTGAGGCTAGCAACAATTAAGACAGCTAACATCAACACCCTCTCTTGACTGAGCTGTCCTCGTTCATCCCCAAATCCAGTTCGGCTTTATCAGGCATGCTGGCAATGAAGCTGCTCACCAGCAGGGGCACCTCCACTTGCCTGTCGAGACACCAGAGAAAGTGAAATGGATGACAGCCTCACCAGGCCAGGATTTCTTAAACCCTGGCTTCTCCAAACTGATTAAGTGTAGTCTTACAGGGAAAGAAGAGAATCCATCTTGGTAGCTGACTGTTCATTAATAAAATACTGTACTTCAAATTCATGTTTAAGCTTATTTCACACCTGAGTCTGCCATTCATATCAATACTTACACCATAAACTTAAAAATAAACATTAAAAACCACCATAAACTTAAAAATAAAAAAAAAAAAAAAAGAGCACATGGAAAGAGCATGGCCTGATTTTACACAGAAGCTGTGGAAAAAGAACAACACATACTTGCAAGAATTCAGGAGCTGCTGTAAAGTCCAGAAAAAACAAACTGATAAGAAAGTGCTGTACTTTCAAAATCTGGATTTAAACCAGAACAACAATGTCAATGAAAGACTGTAGATGTCAGACAGATAATTCTGCAGCCAGAAGAAAGACACCCCCCTTCCCTCCATCCCTAAATCCTCTCGAAAGACACAGTCTAATCCCAAAAGTGCTCAGACAGAAAATGAAGGAAAATTACTCATATGTAAGCTTTACAAAATACTAACAAACTGAGTTAAGCAACAGATCTGCCTGGTAGTTATTAGAGCAATTATCTGACACAGTAGTGATGCAGTGAAAAGATCACATCCTGCTCAAGACTCTTAACCAGCCGCAGTTTCTGCATCTGTTGCGTACAGACATCAAACTCTGAATAAAAGTAAAACACACCTAAAATGATTCACTGTGATCACTATTAAAAAACTACTCAAATATTAAGCTCATATATAATTACCATACATTCACAGTGCTTTCTTATTTTATAAAGCTGGCACTTTTCCTCAGTAACTGACCCATCCGAGACAATTTAGGGCATTTTAACTCAGAAGTGTATTGGCACAATTTAAATAGACTAGCAACAGGTCTTCCTAAGATGTCACATTGCAGATGCTGTTAAAACCAACATAAAATATTCCTGACTGGCTTAAAGCAATTGGCATCTCAAACTGGAAAAGGAAATTATCCCACTGCAATGCAGACACAACGAAGATGCAGACCCTTGAGGAACTAATCTCCATCAAATCCAAATGCATTTTCCATAATGCAAATGAAAATGCTTTTGTCCAACAGCATGCCAAGACATGCACACAAAACCTGCATCTTCAGTGGCTCACTTCACAAAGTGGATAGTGCTTAGGTGGGGAAGGCAAATCATGAGAGAGAAAGGGAAAGCAAGGGATAGGCTGTTACGAGAAGCTTGTTTAAATCCGGGATTTGAAGGAGGTATGATTTCATTATTTGAATAGTACTCCAAATATGCTTTTGATCACAACATAAGATAAAAAAGCCTAGGCTTTTTTGGCATAGGAGTATATAAATTTTCTTCAGGATTAGAGCAATCCCACTAGAATATCTATGCTCAGCACATCACACCCCAGCTAGCCCATAGCCCCGGTATGTTCCACCTGGCTGGCATCCACACCAGACACTTCTGTCCACCACTTCCCACAGATGTGCCCAAACCCCATCCCTAATCACAGAGTCTTCCCACGGCTGTGGCTTGGCTGAGATGCACCTAGGGTTTGGAGGACCAGCAGTGGGCGTGGGGAGTGGGAAGGAGAGAGCCATGGAGGAGAAGTCTGGAAGACATGAGTTCTGACTGGAAGAGTCTTCCCATTCATTCTAAGGACCTTTAATTTTATGTCACACATGGCATGACCCCTGACAAAGGATCAAAAGTAAAACAGTCCAAGAGCAAGCCAGCAACCTATAGTCCTACATCATATCGTGAGCTACCTATGCATTCGATACTGCATCAGAAGCACATCACTGAGGCTACCAAGACACCTCTTCACAACTGGATAATGCAAGAATTCAAGCTGTTGTACCGTATCCATTAGGCTATCCAATGGGGTCCATTTATTGCAACAGGACGTCTTCCTCTTTCAATATACACAAATAACTGTTAGTAGTAATAAGCTAGATTGCTTTTAATCTCAATGTCCTGTGCAGCCTTAATGCTTCGTTTATCACACACCTCTCAAAAATGGGTCCTAAATTGACACTCATTTCATCATTGGTTTTTTTGATAGCATGCTTGACCCTAGTATCAAACTACCGCACACCAACAGCATCCTTCCTGCTTCACTTTCAAGACCTGCACATCTCCAACTGGACCTCAGGGTTTTCCAGAAAACAAGAAAAATACCTGTCTGGCCAAACCAGCACCTCTTTGAATACAAAGCATCACTGTGTAATGCACAACCTGTCAAAAGAAACAATACACAGAGAACATCCCAGTCACAGGCAATATCTCAACACTCATGCGTTTGAAAGCTATGCAACAAATAAGCAAGGACTCCACACATTTATTCTGACTCTTCCTAACTTTGGAACACCTGCCTTCACAAATCCACCAGTCTTCTGAATGGTAGCATGAGATAAACCAAATGGAGACAAAAGAAGTGGGAAAAGTTTAGAAAGAGACCAGTACACATAATCCAGTGACAGGTCAGAGGAAGACATGGGGTATTTCAGGATTTCACTTTTCTCACAACTGCTATCAGTGAACTGTAACAAATTATTCAGCTGCACCTGCTAACAGGGAGTGGAGTAGTCAAGTGAGAAGTAACTAAGCTATTCCTAAAGGGTTCACTAGTTAGCAATGGTATGCAAGAATATTTCTAGTATTGTACTTCAGAAACTATTCTGGAGATTTTTGGGATCAAAATAGCTGGACAGGAGGCAGGGAAGAAAATTAGCGCCTTGCTGTTATGAATTAAGGTCCTTCTGAAGTGCAGCTCTACACCTTCTACTTTTGGCTGGATCATTTTTGAGGAAGTCACATACTTCATTCCTGAATAAACAAAAGGAACTAAAAGTATTTATTTCAAATTTTTATTTGCCCAACGCAATTACAATCAATTTATGCCTTTGACAAATGTGTCCCTAGATCAATCTTGCCAATAAATATGGCAACTCATTTGTGGTTTTAAATAAAATACTTCCACTACGGACATGTTGTACTGATATAACTCTAAAAAAAGATACAACTGTGAGTTCTCTGCAAGTTCATCCAAAGTCCTAACTGTTGAGGGAAAAAGAGGAATTGCACATCTGAAACTAATGAGAATAAATATAGTTGTCAGTATAATTAATTGAAGAACCTGAAAGTTCTTTACAAATGTTCACTGGTACACCACCTATCCAAACCAATAAGCACTGTTCATCCTGTTATACAGATTCAGCAAATAAGGGGCAGTAAGGTCTTTTTTTTACATCACGAAATGACTCACTGGCAAAGTCAAACAGAGGTGAAGCTGAAGACACATGGAGAAATGCAGCTTGAGGCTCAATTGCTCATTACCACACCCTACAAGCACCTTATTTACTAAGATATCATTCATCTCATCTAGTCCAAGAACATCGTAAATTTGATAATCCAAACTCCAGAACATGCCACCTGTGACAGGGGAAGATGCTAAACCTGGTGCTGCAACTACAACAGCCAACATGGGAACCCCATTAGTGCAGACAACTTCTCACAGTTTCTGTTCCCCAAAAAAGAAAAGACCTCTGTGAAAAAATCTTGAAGGAAAGCACCTGCATCATCAGGAGGTTATCACTTTATTTTTACCAATCATTTACTGGCTATTTCATTCCTAGTGTTCAAAGTCAGTCTCCTATATGAGGTTTGTAGTACTGTCTGGGTAAATATTAATGAGCAGGGGAAAGTGAAAACTTTCTAACTGAATACTATCACAAAGCCCCTTTTTAATTTTATTAGGTTTTTTCCAAACAAAAAAACAGGGAGAAGAGCAGTGACATTACTACTGCTGCTACACAATTCCCATTTACCTTTGCACACTAATAGGTCCTCATGGACAAACAGGCATACATCATCTACCTACATACCAGGTATCTAGATAGTTTATGTAGCCACTGAACTGTAGGTTTTGCTACATGCAGTGTATTTAAGTATTTTTTAGTATTTTCTGCTCAGAAATTATTATGAAGCTCTGAATGAGAGTCATTATACCATGTCTCGTGGTCTGCAATGCAACTGCAGATCTTTCATGTAATCGCACATCTCCAGAAACACTTTGTTTTCCACCTATCTAGAGAATGAAGATTACACAATACTTGGAACTTGAGCCTGCCAAAATAAGTTGTTATAAAACTAGCTGCGCAGCCTGACACATCATCTTGAAAGAAAGTAAATAACATTCTCCTCAGAATAAACCATAGACTCAAACAGTCTTAACACGGGATCTGATCCATGCCTAACCAATGCTGCATAAGAGTTAAGACATGGTTACGTTCCTCTGTCTTTGGACAGAGGAGGACTTACCGATCTTCCCAATTACTCCTTTAATATTGGTAGGACATTCTAAGTTCATTTAAACAACTCATGGGGCAAAGATTCACAGATCGACTGGTTACGAACAAGCTACTTTCTAACCTTCTCAATGTTTTCCTTGTGAACAAAAGGTATTCAGTAGCAGACAACATGTCCTTTTGGTCATGTGCATTGCAGAAATACCAAGCAGAAACCCAAACAATCACTTTACATATAATTTAAAAAATAAAAAGATATTGGTTATGCCTTTTTAAGAAAACAGAGCACTGTCTACAGCCTATGCTGTAATGCATACAACACCCCAGGGCACGATAAGCCCTTTATTAATGCTTGCAATAAAAAGAACACTGCAGAACAATTCCATGCCGTAGCCATGGATTTCCACAATCAGAGCTCTATCAGCAGCCAGCGTGTACTCACAAGGTGTTGAGACCTCAGGGGAAGTTGATGTTTGCAGCAAACTAGTGGAAATATTTCCAGTGGAGTTTTCAGGTGATGTCAACAACAGGAAGGATGACTCTGAGCCAGATTTCCATTTCTCATCAGACGCGGCCTTAAAAGTTGGAACAAGAGCGTTAGGACTCCTCATTTTCACCCCCAAACCTGCAATTGAACCCCTACGTCGACACAGGCTCCTGTACGACGCGGCATCCCGGAGGGTCCGTGTCTGCCCAACCGGGGGTCCCTCCCCGGTCTGGAATAAGGGAACACTTTCACTACTCAGGTGCGGGGCACTGGCTTCGCCGCGGTCGTCCCCGTCCGTCAGCCCCGCCACAGCCCGGCCACC
>VZRV01000998.1:367298-579666 GCA_013398115.1 Falcunculus frontatus | reverse complement strand
GGACGGTGGCGGGGGGTATGGGGCCGCCGCCAGGAGGTGAGGTTTGGCGGCCCGCGGATGTGGGTCAGGGAGGAGGCGAGGCTCCCCGCGGGGTTTGGGGCATGAGGGGAGCCTGGGACAGAGGTGCGCGGTAGACGAGGCGTCCAGAGGGAGGGCAGGCCCAGTTGGGGACGGGGGTGGGCGCTGAGAGGCCGGGAGGAGCGGGGATGCTGCGGAGGTGGCCATGGGAAGGGCCGGGACGGGGACACGGTACTCGGTGGGTCAGAGGTGCAGGGAGCTCTGAGGCAGGAGCAGGGCCAGGGCTGACAGGTAACTGGAAGCGTTGGTAAAGAGGGAGGAAGCAAAGGGAAAGCAGGCAAAGTGTGTGTGTGTAATCTCTCATCAGTATTTTTCATGTCTGGGGTGAGAGTTATTAGTTATTAGAGGCCACAGCCTGATGATGTGACCCGAGTGTGCCAAGGAGGTGGGGGGTTGGGTGTCACGCTATAAAAGGAAGCGGCCACACGCAGCTTTGTGTCCGGGGCTGCTCCGCAGCTGCGAGTGTCAGTCCCACAGTGGCAGGCTCTGCGAAATGTCCGTCTGTGCCTGTGAGGACCCGCGTTACTCAATGCATGTCCGTGTCAGTATGGATGGTGATGCTAAGAAGGACGGGCTTACCGGGAAAAGCAGTCTCATTCAGTAGAAAAAGGAAATGCCAGCTCAGAGCCTGTTGCGTTCATTCAGAGCCTGAATTCATTCTTCTGAGACATATTTCACAAAGGAGCTTGGAGAACTCTCAGTTTAGCAAGATAAAAAAAGAAGTGCTTTTTTATAAGAGCATAATAAAAGGCCACATGTTTTAAGTCTACTTCTACATTAGCGTGCAGAACCCTTCTCCTTAAAGGCCCAGTTCCTACAGGCTGCTATGGGAGGTGCTGCATTGGCTAATGTAATTTTGGGGAGGGGAGGAAGGTCGGTGCTTTGAGTATAAGCCTTCATGGTTAAAAGCCATAGGAATGTTAGTCTGTAAGAGCTATAACTGAGACTGAAAAAAGTCTTACTTGAACCTGCTAAAGAACTGCCTTCATTTTGATGCAAAGAGAATAAATTTTAAGGAATTTCTTTAATGCTACACTAAGTTAGTATTTTCTGTAGAGAAGTAATCCATGTTCTGTCTTCAGATGAATTTATTTGGATAATTTTGAAAAGGAACTTGTTAGACTGCTAAAAATTGCAATTGCTTCTTTATAGTAACACCAGAATATTGTACTTAACAGAAAAAAAACCTTTACATCATGAATAGCAGGAGAAGACAGTCCATGCAGGGACTGTTTTGCGCAGGATTAAAACAAAATCCATTTTAGCTGTCCAGATTCCCTGGTTTTCTTTTGAATTCTCCGGAGAAAGGCATACAGCATATGAAATGGAGTGGCTTGGAATTCGGGTCTGTGTTTTGTGTGACACTGAGCTGCAGGGCGAGGGGCTTTCCCCTTTTTTTTGTTCTCTCTTCCTGGCTGTGTACAGCAAGTAGTCCAAAATTCAATGTCACAGCCTTCACTTTTCGACAAAGAAAGAATGAAAAGGGCAATATAACAAGAACGACTTCAATGCATGGCTGTTGACAGTGAAGAGAGAAGCCAGGCTTAAAAGTAAAAGCATTTCTTCTTGTAAGCGTGCAGAAGATTTCAAAACTTCACATTGATCATCTCTCACCCCATACTGGGTTCGTGTCTCCAGCTTCAGTGCTGAAACTATGGCTCTTGTCCTTAGTTTACACATAGGGCCATATTCAGAGACCTGAAAACACTAAAATTTACATAAAGCCTAGTCATATTTCTTTATACATGCAATTAAAAAGTGTTTAGAAGCAGGGAAACCCTCTGCAGAGTGTCCAAGGAAGTGGCTTTAAGACATACCATTGCAGAGTGCTGCACTTGTGGCAGTGTGGAACCAGGTCTTCTGGTTCTGCATCGTTTCTGTAGCCACCAGAATTTCCTTCCACCAGGCGTTTCTGCAATATCTATGAACCCACAGTAGCTGAACAGCCTTCTTAATTGCATACAAGCTTTTTCTGTTAACTCTTTAGTGTCAGGCCATCTGTTAGAGTTGAAGATGTTCATTGTATGTGTTTTGTAAGGGCATTGTCTTGACAGCAATCCAAAGTGCTGCAAATACCACAGTCACAGTAGTACTGGAAATGCTACAAGATTAATGAGTTTGAAGGTTAAGAGTAGAAAGTTTATGACTGCTACCTCTCCTTTTCACAGAAATGGTTAAAACTTAATATAACTGCTTTAGTGGGGGAAAAAGTCATTATTAGCTGTATTAGTTCAAAACTAGGCTCCAAGGCTTGTTACCTTGCGGATGGTAACACGAGCAAAATAATTCCTGTTGGCTTTATGTTACTTGAACAGATGAGCTGTGATGGTTTATTTGGATGTTTGAAAGCTGGTGGGATGTACAGAACATGGCATCCCCATCCCATACACCTGCAAAGCACTGATAGTCACCTGCTTTGACAATTAATTGCAATTGATCTGGAATTGAGGATGAGCTTCAAAAACTGCTTCAGTCATCCATATATATCTAATAGCGTAAAGGAGATATTAAAGTATTTGTTGTGTACTGTGCATCCTGGTGAGACAGGTTGGGACTGCTACGTGCAGTTCTCAACTCCTCAGAGCTGTGCTCTTCTGCATGTTGCAATGCATGCAAAACACACTCCCTAAGCAAGGACACAACTGCAGTTAGCAAAAGTTTTGTACAGACTTGAGTGCTTCTCTAGGGGTAAGTGCTTTTAGGTTTGTTGAGTTAACTTTGTGAATACTGAAAAAGGGTATAGGCTCTAACCAGCATGGCTTCTGTTCTTTATGGCTGCTTAGAAAAGTTTAAATATGAAGGGCTGTTGATATGCATTAGAGACTGGCATTTTACAACATTTACTTTTTCCAGAAGTGAGTGAAGCAGGAAATGTGTTGCATCTCACAATAGGGAAAATTATCTTTCCCATTATAGAACGGAGAAGAGTTTAGTGTTTCTCTTGGGCATATTATGATCTCAGTCAGTAACCTAGTCTGGGAAGTTGCAGTGATACATCTACTGGCATTTCTGTGGCAAATTAAAAAAGGAGTTGTCATGTACTCCTGCAAAGGAATGTGGGCAGGCAATGCATCGTCCAATTCCTTTACATATAAGGTAATCTCTTAACTCTCTCTGAGAGGGAAGTGCTATAGAAGCCTTGCTATCTCCTCAGGTTTGGATGATACTCTTACATTTCCCTGTCTTTGAACTGGCAGGATTTCAAAAGCTAAGTAACAGTCTTACTAGCAGAAGAGCTGGACTTCATTCTTCTCATTGCTAATTCTGTTTGCAGTTGCAACTGTATTTTTTTTAGTATGGCTTTAATAGAAAGCAATTTCTTGCTATTAAGCATTACAATCAATAAAAGTCTAACAGCCTGGAACAATTTAATACAACAACATGAAAACCCCAAGTTATTTTAAATACTTTTTCAGATATATGTGGGGTTTAAGCTTGTTTCTTAAAGAAAAGGAAGTTAGGTAGGTAGCCTGTCCTCAGGTTGTCTCATCAATGGTCAGAACCTTGGAAACTGCTGTCCACCTTCAACCAAATTTGAACAAAAGACATCTCAAAGTTTATTAAGTTCCCATAAGTTTGAGGAAAACTGGCATTCATTAGAGAGGAGAAAGCTAAATGAAGTGTCCTCAGAGGAGCAGGTGAGCAGCTTTGTGTGTTCTCTGGGGCAGCAGCTGGCAGATGGGTGTACACGGTGTAGCCAGCTGAAATGGGCTGAGCTCCAGAGCAGCCACAGCTCGTCATATCTGTTATTTGGAGGAGATGTCATAAGACATACAGGAGGAAGTTGGTGTTATTGTGGTGGGAAGAGGAAGGGGACACAAAGTACAAATCCATGGTAGATGAGACTTTTAAGTTCAGTTGCGTACAGAGCAAATGGGAGGCTTTTTTTTTGAAACATGCAATAGAACCTCAACCTGAAGACTGTTCTTATTCTTTTATAAAGTCTTTATAAAGCTTTGAATAAATTATTTTCCCTTCTGATGGCCAGAAGTCAGTGTGAGATGGAGGATACACCATTAAATCTTGCATGTTTGATTTGGTTAATTGACAAGACTGTACCCCCAAAACATACAATATTGTTACATCATCTTAGAGCAGATGTTTTCTGTAGGTGTGAAGTGTTGTAGGGCACATGTTTCTCCCAGCCACAGGAGGTACTACCGCTGTTCAAGTTGATGGGAAGAGTAGAGCAGCATGTTGACCTCACTTTCTTACTTCCTAAATTTGTTGTGTGTGGATCAGCAGAAGTGGCCATTACTGTGTTTGTAGAACGAGATTCTTACAGAGTTACCTATCCCTGTTCTGCCTGAAGGCATTTCCCCTGTGCACTACTCCTGCCTGGCAGTGTTCATATGTGATAATTGACAAGACCACAGTAAGTGGTAATACCTGCCAAGGCCTTTCAATTGTATTTGAAATGGACAGGATCCCCCCGATAATGAGTTGGAAGCTCCTGTCAGTTGCTGGTGACACGGCCCTACACTGAGTGGCACAAACTCCCACAAGCCAGTAGGTGGTGCCAGGAGATGTTTTATGCCAACACTGCAGTACCTTCGGTTTGAGAAGCCCTACTTCTCTGTCACTCAAATTCGGGAGGCACAAACAGACCTGGACAAGGTTCTGTACCCTCCTCGCAGATGTACCCTGCTCTTGTGTTTCTGAAAGCTGTGAGTGAGGCTTGAGGGACACAAGAAGACAGAACATATGGTTACCAGCCCTGGGTGCAAAGCATGCTCCCAGGCAAAGGATTCCTTTAAGCTTTCCATCTTTTTTGGCTGATAAGGCAATGTAGTAAATTGACAGGTTCAAACTGTTGCTGAGGTTTCTTGGTTTGGATTTTCATATTTTGGGAATAAAGCTTAATGTATGCAGGGCATATTCGAGAATGAGGCATGTGAATAAATATGTGCCAGTTTCCTGCAATTCAAAACTTCTCCAGCAGAAAAAGGGAAAGAATTGCAATTATGTTGTGCTACAAAGTATAATCTGAATAGTGTGTAGTGCAATGGATGGGAGAAAGTCCTCCAAACTTCACTAGATAGTATGTTTAGCCTGTTGTGTGATCAGTATTTTAAACCTGACTTCTGTGTACTCTGAGTTGTACTCTGTGGATTTAGCACCGACAACTCATTTTTTTGCATTGCTTGTGTTTGACACTGCAGAAGGAGTTTCACAGAGGTGTTTGAAAGCTTTTTACATATAATGCCAGTGCCATTTCACCTCAGCATCAAGGGACATTTCAAAGTTATAGGCCAAGTAAATGCAGCAATTTAGACTGCTGTAGGTGTTTTGATTAGAGATACCTGAAGCTAAAGTTGGTGTGCCTGCAGGAATGGATAGCTACACATTCGTGTCCTTAGAGATTTAACAGCATAGTTTACTGTTGGAACTACTTGATGCTGGTACAACTTACATCAGCACCAGGAAAAGTGGTACCGGTTTCGAACTGGTGTAGGTAACACAATGAAACTCCTGTGTTCCCAGGCCTTTGTTTTGCAAATAGGCAGATGATAGGCTCAAATCTTACTTACTGGGTAACAAACCTTTACAGACTGTGACACAAATTACTGAGCAGCAGGTAAAATCCTAAGCACCTTAGAAAAGGACTCCTCATGAGCTCAGTATTGTAAGTTCCAACATACAGTTGTGTGCCTGCTGAGTTGAACTCTTCCTGTAGCTCCTTGCATTTGTGATTTCATTTATTTCTTTATTTATTTATTGGTTGATTGATTTTAGAGAAAGGAAGCCCTCAGGCAGGAAGATCATGCAGAGCTACTTAACACAGTCTTACTCTGTTCTTCCAGCAGTGTGATGTAGCTATCGGCTGAAAAGGGTATTTGTTACCAGATGATAGTCTTTTACAGAAGAATATATGTGGCATTGTGTTAATTAGAGCAAAATTAGGTATTTTAGGATGTCTGTGTGTGATAACAGATTTTTCACATACAAACAGAGCAGTCAAGGCTTCTACAGTTTCTGTCTTAGAGGTGAGAAGTAGATTTTCTGATAGTATAGCCTAAGAGGCAAATCAAGTTAAAATATCTGTAGCACTGCTCTCTGAGCTTAAACATTGGTGACATTTGCATAAACTCAAATAAAAATTTCATGAAAATAAATATCAAATGCATGTTATCTGACAGTTACTAATTATATTGCCATAGTATATTCCTTTTCTTCTTGTGTGGTTTTATTCAGTTTTGGATTTCAATGATCCCTTCAGTACTGAAGTTAAGCCAAGAATCCTGCTCATGGGATTGAGAAGAAGTGGAAAGTCTTCCATTCAGAAAGTTGTCTTTCACAAAATGTCGCCGAATGAGACTCTCTTCTTGGAGAGCACAAACAAGATCTGCAGAGAGGATGTTTCCAACAGCTCCTTTGTCAACTTTCAGATATGGGATTTTCCTGGGCAAATTGACTTCTTTGACCCTACGTTTGATTATGAGATGATTTTCAGAGGCACTGGAGCACTGATATTTGTTATTGATTCTCAGGTAAAAAAAGGGGCTTTAAGCTACTCTTTTCTTCCTTCAGCAATAGACAAATGGGTTGGAAAGCATAGTTTTTTTCAAAGCAAATAAATAATCTGCATCACAAACACATTAAAAGAAGTCATTAAAACTTGAAGAGCTGCTTGGCTATTTTTAATCTCTCTCTGCAATATGTTCGGAAGTTAACTAATTTGTTTTAACATCTCAAGGTTCTTGCTCAGATTCCTAAGTGCTGACAGCATGAGATTGGTGCACATGCTGGATGTAGGCTCAGGCTTCTACTTATAAAACGTTAAAAAAATTAAGCAGTTGTTGAGCTGTAGTGCTATCTAAAAATAAGTATCATAAAATTTAATATATATATTTTTAAATACTTTCGTAACTTGTAGCTCTTCTTTTTCCTTTATTAGGATGATTATATGGAAGCATTAGCTCGGCTGCATCTTACTGTGACCAGAGCCTATAAAGTGAATCCAGATATCAACTTTGAAATCTTTATCCATAAAGTGGATGGTTTATCTGATGATCACAAGATTGAAACGCAGAGGGATATTCACCAGAGGGCAAATGATGACCTTGCAGATGCTGGATTGGAGAAGATTCACCTCAGGTGAGAAAAGCTGCTGTGCAGAGAATGCTAAAGAGGAGAGCAGCTTGTTTGACAAGTTACCATTTTCTGTTCTCGTGAAGTAGCAGGCAACGTGCTTTTGACATATGAGGGAAAGGGATAATCAGGGATGCTACATTTGACCTAAGCCAAAGTATCTTATTTCTGATTGCTGTCTTGGAGGGAAATATGGAGAGCTGCTTAATAACAGATGACAAACATGCCAGAGTCCTATCAGTTTTTGCTGCAGTTGCTGTCTTGAAATAAGTTGGCTTGGACAGTGACGGCAACCAGTAGAGTTCCAGGCAGTGAAATGTATATGCCACTACATCACTTTTGCCTTCTTTGAAAGCTCTCTGCCACACGGTCCCCTCCCAGTCGCTCATCCTCACTGCTGCAGCCTGCTCGGAGCCACTTGGGAAGACCTGTGCTGTATCTTTGCCTTGTGTCTTCTGGCAAAATGGGTTACTGTAGCAAATAGTGACAAATAGTGGACTTCTGCAGACTGGGAACCAGAAGACATCAAGTTGTCATGGCTTTCTTAGCACTTTAAAGCCAAATACAAATATATTAAAAAGAGAGGCCTACTCCGTGAATATGCCAGCTCTTTAGAGCTCTTAACTACTCGACTGCATAACTGCACTGATAACTGGGTCCACAACTTTCAAAAAGTAGATCACAACAGACATAGTCAGTAATACTCCTCTCCTGCAATTTGATAAATATTTTTGTAAGAATAACAGCATGGGAGTTGCATTAAAAAGTTCTACATCAAGGTCTAGGTTTCAGTGTCTCGGTTGGGGGTTTTTTTAGTAGAGAGATGAAGTCCTGTGCTTCAATCATATCGTGACTTTTGCTCACAGGGAGTAATTGCATTAGTGTAGGCACTTACTGTTTGACAATATTTTATTTCACTCATATTATGAAAGGTACATCATGTTCAGAGTATGTGGCTAAAAGGAAAATGTGGTGACGTTTTTTTCCAGCTTTTATCTGACAAGCATATATGATCATTCTATATTTGAAGCATTTAGCAAAGTGGTACAGAAACTGATTCCACAGCTCCCAACACTGGAAAACCTGCTTAACATCTTTATTTCAGTAAGTACTTACCATATCCTTTGTTGGTAGATCTGGCTATGTCCAACATGCATGTTCAGATACTCTGTTCACTGCCTTCTTAGAGATCATGAGCAATGTGAACTCTCAGAGAAATTACCAGAACTTAGTTGAAAAGCACCTCCATGCAGCTTGGCCTCACCTCCCTGTCTGTTAAACAGCATTGGTGAGCTGCTGAGATACTCCTGAGTCACGTAAAGTGGGTTAGCAGCCATCACTTTTCTGCTTGTAACATCAATCTGAATGTTGCAAAAGTCTGTGCTGTGTGTATTTGTTTAAGTTCATACTTAAAACTTGTATGAATAAATACTTAAAAGAGCATAATCTAGTCCGACCTCATTTGTGGAGCTGTCTGTAGTGCTTCCCAGAATTAATTTTACTTTGTATCAGAAGTTTACCGAGCTTAAGAAAATCTTCTTATGTTATGAAATTTTTAGGTGTAGAGTCTACCACAACTTTCACCACTTCCATAGTTACTCTGAAGGCCAGTTAGGGAGCTTTGTATATCTAGTGGTTTGTTACCACTGTGGAAGAGATTGCTTGCTCCACTCTTCTTCTATGTCTGATCCCTTCCTTTCCTTTGTACTGGTTCTGACACTCACCTGTTCCCTCATGGGGTTTCTATGACATGCACTTATGCACTGTTTAATTTAGTTAAAAGCAGGTGGAGGAGTCCAACATGCTCTTGTTATGACACAAGGTAAGAGATGGAAACATGGGGCAATGAGTGAAGGGGAGCAGAGTGAGTAGGTTGTGAAGAGGGGTAACTCCCTATTTTAGTGGTCATTATATCAGGTTATAGTGGCTCCAAAAACTGCACCCTTTTTCACAATATTCTAATTTTGCACTTGACATCTAGCACTAATTTCTGAAGCTTCAATTTCCAAGCAAGGTATTTTGTTGTATCCTTTTGTGATTTTGACATAAGAAATTATTTAATATCATTCAACAGCCTATAAGATAAAAATAGACTTCATGGTTTCTCAGTGTGAAAATGGAGAGAAAGAAAAGTTGGATGTGAAAGGGAAAGCCAGGAACAGAGGAGGGTTGTTCCAAAACTTATTCTCCTACTATTAAGCAGCATATTTATACTGTTTCATAATGAATGGCTTGCTACAAAGATCTGTTTCTTCCAAAACAGCTGGACTGTATACCAGTTATTATCATGTAGTTTCAAAACTCCACGATAGAAAGGTAGTGAAGAAATGATGACAACAATTCTAGACCAGTTAGATAGTGGTTTTGGCACACAGTCTTACACAGAAAGCTGTCTGAATAATAGTCGTCCTTGTGCCAGAGGCACCCCAGTCACTCATTGTGAGTCAGATCTCTGTATGGAGTCTCCTCACTGTGTGGACTTGGTGAAGGGTTTGTACAGAATCTCCGCATGAATTGAACCCAAGCAGCTTCCTGAATGACTCATGACAGTTGCTCGTGTGTCTGGAACACCCAGCCCAAATCATACCTAGAGTATCAGGTATAATTTGTAAGGAAGGACAAGAATTTCAAATAAATGGGAAGTCCAGAAAAGTGAGGGCTTTATGTTATGTCCTCTGTTCAGTATGAGAGAGAGTCTCAGACTGTTTCTTGGCTCCAGTTTCTTCGTGACCTAGGGCCGTGTGTAGCTGCATCACTATGCCCTGAGCATGCTTGCTGTCTGTTTTTACAAGTATCTTCTGTCTGTAGACAGAGAGACTCAGAATGATTATTTGCAACCACAGGAAGATTAAACATCATTCTCCTGCATACAATTAGTTAGGGGGTGCCTCTTTACCTTGGCAACTTAGTAACAAATTTTGGCATGGATTTTGGTCACGCCTTACCTCAGGAAGCCAATGTGTTGGATATCAGGGTGTGGGTGTATTCGTGTTCTACTTTTGGTTTTGCAGCAGCATTCATGAGGAAGTGCTTTCATACATGCCATGGAGACTTCCAACATAAAAAGCTGATGATTATAAAAATAGATCTGCCATCACTCTTAAGTTCACAGCAGGTTTTTCCTAAGTTTATCATGCCAGAGTGTTTGAACATGTTTGAGGAACCATCAGTGTGATTATACTGCTTCTGCATTCTTTAATGTAACTGCTTGTAAGTCATAAAATAAGTTTGTTTGGCACTCAAAATCCATGTAAATGTTACCTGACAAACACACAGCTTTGTATAGAAGGATGCCTGTTTCTTAATTACTGTGGCCTTATCAACCAATCAAGTTATGTGACATGGGAATGTGGGTTTTCATTTGAGGGTTGTTTGGTTTGTTTTGAGGGATATTATAATGTATGTATAAAAACAAACCACTATTAAAGTAAAAATAAAATTATGTACAGATTCGATCATTTAATGATTTAAATTTTGTAGTCTGTAAATTCAAATGTAGTGCTTAAAATTAATTCATAGAATCTTCTGTTTGATGTAAGACCTGTTTAAACAACTGTCCAAAATCCATTCCTAACTGGATGTGACTGGCAATATCCTCTTAAGTTCTTTTGAGAATCACTTTTTAGGGCCAAATTCTGGCTTACTCTTCATACTTTAAAGACAGAAAAAGATAGGCCTGCTTGCCTGTCCTAGGAATTGGAGTAATACTACCACTTTTACTGAACCCATTCTATTTAAGGAATAGAAACTGTCTTCTAGGTCATCACACCCCAAATTGTTGAGAAACATGGTTTGAATTTCAAGTACCTCATGGTTTTTACCTATCCAAAATAAAATCTCATATATTCATTGCAGATTTTTCACAATGACTGTCCTGGTTCAGATTAACCATGGAATATTCTCGATTCAGAGTGCTTTTAGCACATGTTGCATCTTCTCTGCAGACTGTAGGGTTGTGTCAGAGAGAACTGGTGTTTATTCAGACGCTGCTCTCATTTAATCAATGGCAGCCCTTCATTCAATGAGGAACCCACCTGCTCTAGTAACAGAAACAGTTGATTTCTTATTGTCATTTTCCCTGAGCATTAATGATTTAATGTCTCTTTGAATAGGACTTTTTATCCACCTTTTCCTGGTTTTTTATGACTTGTTATTATCGTTTCTACAATTTCTGTTTGGGTTTTTTGGGGGCTAGGGGGGGTGGAGGGGGGAGGGTGTTGAGTAATTTCCACACAAAAATTCTGGGAAATCCTTTGATTTTTCACTTACAGTTGTAATAAAAACTCTGGCAAATGAAATATTTGAAGGCATGTGGGTATAATTTAGTGGTTACTACTCCTGGCAGTCCATCCTACAGTTTCACAGAGATTTCTGTCACCATACAAAGTTCTAAAGAAGCAAATATGTGCAATTTCTCAGCAGGTCCTACCACAGTGGATTAGTTGCAATTGAAAACAAGCTTAATTTGAGTTAAGAGACTAATTTCTACCCTTACCAGCATGGGTAATTGCTGGCATGGCAAACGTCTCAAGATGAAAAGTTTCTGAACTGTCACTGCAAGTACAGGCAGGCTGCAGAACCTGGAGCTCTGAGATGAAAACATCACTTCTCATTGTTAAATGTTACTATATTGTCACTGACATCTTGATAATTTAAAGTGCCTCTTACCTGTACAACTGAAATTGTTGCTATGTCTCTCCTTGTGTAATACAGAATTTTGTAACTGACTTCTCAAGAATGACACTGCAGGTCTCAAGTTCCAGCTTCTTCTGTCTGAAATGACTTGTATTTTCAAATACAACTTTGGCAATGAATTACAGCTATGTACTTACATGATATTTCAAGTGAATCTTGTAATTAATCTTACTTGACAGCATGTGTTGAACTGTGTGAGGTGCTGTCAGAATAACTATTTAAAAAGTAAAATTACAGAACTACCGTATGTGGCCAGAACAACCAGCATAAATATGCATACATTTTTGTTCTTTGTGCTCGAAGAACATAGACGTATAGAGCCCTGTAGGCTGAAAGTGACCTTTAGAGGTCAGCTGCTGCTCAGGGTCAGGCCAGTTACAGCAAGTTGGTTATGGCTGTGTCCAGTTCAGCTTCGTGCATTTGGAAGGATAGAAACTCTACAAACTCTCAGGTCAGCATGCTCCCACTCCTTCACCACTCTTACATTATTTTTTTTCGTGTATCAAGTCACAATTCCAGCCTGTGCCTTTTGCCTTCTGTCCTTCAACACTGTAGCTCTGAGAAGAGTTTAGCTCTGGTTCTGGCTTCTGTGAACCCTTACATTACGTATTTGTATATAGCAATGAGCCTTCTCTTCTTCAGGTTGAACAAAGCCATTTCTCTTGAGACTCTCCTTGTACATCCTGTGCTTCAGCCCATCTACCTAAGGTATCCACAGTGTATACTTTTTTTTGAATATTTTTTTATTACTGACTTACTGAAATATGCCACTCAGAGAGTCCTCTCCATTATGAAATGCAAGAAATTCACCTCTATACTCTGTTATTACTAATGGCTGCTTGCAGCCTTAGCTCTGTGTGCAGTGATGGAAGAATGACGCCTCTTTAAGAAGAAAATGCCCAAAATACTACTGGCCATTGTTCAATAGCATATATAGTGTTGGAAATTTTTCTGCCTGTTTCAAGAAATATGGAAAGCAGGAGAGTCACTTTAGTCACTTAACTATGTGTTAAATAGTTGAATTAGAAAAGTAAAAAAGGAGAAGTTCTGTAACTACAAAAGAAGCTGAAACTATTAAAACTTGCTAGGGATTTTCAGTGCGGTTTTTGGTGGTTAAAAAACTACTGTGGCAGCAGTCCCAAACCATGTTAGAAAGGGAATCCCATATATGGAGACAATTCAGTTGGATGGAGAAAGCTGCTTGTCTTCTCATATAGGTGGATACTGAAGCCTATTTTATAGCTTGTGCTTTAGGAATACTGGGAAACTGCCCTTTCTTTTCATGCTGGGACAACTGCTCAGGTGTAACCCCTTGATATCAGCCAGCAGGGCTACTGTTTTCAGTTAAGCCATACACATGTTTTTTTCCAGGAAGCAGAGGCTTCTGGCAGTTTACCTTATTTACACAAAGAGTAAGAGCTAGCATTCTTGACTAGCTTCTCAGAGCTGTGAATACGATACATCTCCAGTATGGAGAGAGTCTTAATCAGCTTGGCAGGATGACAGGAACATAGCTGTCATCACTTTAGCAAGCCTTAGCATTTTAAACACGGCTTTAACCACCAGTGCTATGTGAAGCCCGAAGACACCATCAAAATGCTGGTCTTTCTCCTGTTATTTCTAAAAGATGTTCTACAGAACCAGACAGTAGAACAGCTACAGACCAATGAAAAAATTACTTAATTTCCTTGAGAAATCTGTTCCTGAACACTACTGTCTTCTTTGTCCATCAGTGTTTTCTTTCCTTTGTTTCTATCTTCTTATATGCCCACCTAGAAAAGCTTTAGATTACAGCTTTCTTTTATGTCTGTTGCTACAATTAAAACACCAAAAGCTTGAACTTGGAAGGTTTTTCTGCTTTCCCCTTGCCCCCCTGCATTTTCCACTGAAAAGAAGTGTAATCTCTCCAGGTGGAGGAGATTGGGAGTCTAACTTGGCATTATGTCTCCTCAGAGGCAGATACTGCTGGAAGGTCTGTGAGCACTGTGGTTTGTTACAAATACGACAGTGCTGTATGTACAGTTCTTTCAAAATGAGCTTGACTGCAGTTTAACTTCTTTAGCCCAGTTTTTTTTGTATAACAGGCAAGTAAGGGAACAAAAAAGCTTGGTGTTAATTTGGAAACATGGCTTCAACTTTTTCTTTCTTTTTTTCTTCTCTTGAATAGAATTCTGGGATTGAAAAAGCGTTTTTATTTGATGTAGTCAGTAAGATCTATATTGCAACGGACAGCACTCCAGTGGATATGCAAACTTACGAGCTCTGCTGTGATATGATAGATGTCGTGATTGACATTTCTTGTATATATGGGTAAGTACATTGTGAATGTTTTCTGTAAAGTTGTGTACTGACAATCTGAATAGCCTCAAAATTAGAGTGATGTGGGTATAAACAATAATGAGAATGTGTAATTTGCCAGGAGAGGGGAGGAGGAAACGGCTGGCTTCTGAGGGACTGATCCTTCCCAGCAACAAGCACTGCTCACTGTTCAGCCTCTTTTGTGAGCATCTTCCTCTTTCTATGCTAACAATTTTATTTGGAGGAAGAAGTGGGAAGAAACTAACCTAAAATAAAAGGAAACATCATCTTTTTGTTCCCTAGGGATGAAGTCAACAGAAGGATGCCTCCTGTTTTAAAAAGAAGCGGGGCCATATTTAGTTTCATTTAATAGCCAGTGGCCTCTACTAGCCTCAGAGAGTTGTTTCGCTTCAGTTCTCTCTTTGTCCTCTATTCCCTACATGACCTTTCTGAGTTTTTTCAGTTTCCCCTTCTTGCACATTAGCAAGTGGAAATCTCCTGGGCTGGCATGTACATCTCCTTGCAAATTACGTTTTCAGTGGCTTGGCCCTTGGCTAAACGTAATGCCAGCCGTTCCTGGGAAAGGCAGGGGCACGTGAAGAATTAGTGCATTAAGATGCTTACACTTGGAGGCCAATGCACAGTGTGCTTAGAGAGTGGTAGGCTGGGGTAGCTTTGCATTTGTACCCACTGACAGACTTCTTACTTCTTGCACTCTTGGAGAAGGTACAAGGGAGAGTCCTGGTGCAGATGTGCAATAAGCAGTGGAACAGTAAATTGCTGAATACTCACCTAAAATCTCTGAAGTTTGTATATTCTACCATGTGTTTCAGATTTTGGAGTCATCACTTCAGTAACTGTCTAAGAACTTGTTTTATAGGATACTGTTTTTTGTAAAGAGAAAGATGCTGCTGTGTAGTTCAAAAGACTGTGCAGTTAATAATTATCTGTACAACACCACTTGCGGGGCTCTTTATTTACAAAATATCATTCTGCCACTGGTTGTATAGCCATATAGCATTTATCACCAGACATCTGCTTGCCATTTTTTAGCTACAGACTAAAGACATGATACTAAAATTCATTTCTTGTCCTCTGTTCCTGTGGAACTTGCTACTTTAATATATTAATGAGACTTACTGTTCTGGGAAGTTGGTGATAACTATCCATTTAACAATATCTCTGTGTGCATTCAGGAATGAGGATAAAATTACAATGTTACGATGTACAAAAACATAATACAGTGATCATCATGACACAGCATCTGTGAAGGAGAAATCTCTTTTCATAATACGATGTTGCAAAAGCCAACATCTCATGAGGAAAGTCTCATGAGGTCTTAAACTGTCAGTCAGCTGCCACCACTCAAGCAGGGTTACTGGGTTTGCACTTATCAGTACAGACCTACTGTTTCACATGTTTGTAGTAAGTCATAATATAAAGCACTGATAAAGAAAGAAAAGCAGCCTTGTGGCAAATGGGTGGTAACTTACAGAGGAAAAAATAAGGTTCCAGTTCAGGCACTTGGCAATCAAACAATCTGATTTCTAGCCCCAGATCTAAGGTTTGGTGTGTAATGGGATAAATAGTTTAATCTCTTTGTCTTCTTAGTTTACGTAGCGTGTAGTTTGGAGAAGAGTCTCCCTGAAAGCTTAAAATGAAGATTTCATAAAGTTTGAGATTCTTTGGTGAGAGAACCAATGTAGCAGTACTTTTGTTAGCTAATCTGGTGTCTTATCTTTTCTTGTTTGTTTGTTTGAATATTGCTCTTTAGGCTTAAAGATGATGGCACTGGAACTCCTTATGACAAAGAATCAATGGCAATCATAAAACTGAATAATACAACTGTCCTTTATTTAAAAGAGGTGACAAAATTCCTTGCTCTTGTTTGTTTTGTCAGAGAAGAAAGCTTTGAGAGAAAAGGTATTTTCCCCTTTTCTAGTATTGCATTAATTTTCCCTTATATTAGTGAGTTAATGAATAACTGAGGTTGTTATTGGCTGATAACAGTTTCTAACTGTGTGATAAATATTGAGGTAAGTACAGCTTGATAAAGCTTACATAACATGTTTAAAGGCATGAAGTACTTGTGCTGGCATTAAGATGGGATGAAATCATAAACGTATTTGACAAATTTCTGATATGAAAGCATTTGAAAGCTTACATCCAATGCAGTAAAACTTCCACCTGCAACTGTAGACTGTGTTAGTTTATCTTGACTGACGCTGATTTGTACCTGTTGATACCAGCATACACATTTGGAATAGCTTGCCTGCTTGCCAAGGGAAAATTTTTGAAACTGGCTGATAGAGTGTTCTTGGTTTTCTTATATCTGAAAGGAGGCTATTGAAAAGTTCCGTATTTTGGACCTAATCCTGTTTAGGACTGCTTTAATATTTTGTAGTTAAAGTCCATAAAATTTCTTTGTTGTCTTTCTGACCCTGGTCAAGGTCAATACTGAACCCTTAGTTCATGATCTCTCTGCTCACTGGCACGATGTTCACTGAATTACTGGTCTTTGTGACATGCCCTGAGACCAAAACTCAACAGCAGAAGAGCAAGCCATCATCTGGGCTTGTATGCCCCATCTTGTGATACTGATTCACAAGTCAGTGTTGGTGTGTTTGTGAATGCAGCACTTGTACCATGTCTGCTGGGCTGTTGGACAGCCTGTTGAGCTTTTGATAGAACTTAAACTGGTCAAATGTCTCTTCCATACCTCTACCACCTTTATTGCATATGAATGTTGGATGCAGTCACTTTCTTTTGTAAGCATAAAAAGTGTTACTTCTGCATATTTACTAACACCACTGTTTCAGAAAAGACACCATATTGAATGAACAGCCATTAGGGTTTGTCCATAACTTTGTGAGGTTGTTGTGTCTGCATAGTTGGGAAACTTGGAATAGCCTGCACTCTTCTGCAGTTCAGTTCTGGTGTTATAACAGAGATGAGCTTTTTGTGCCTGATGATTTCCAAGTAATATTTTGTCTGAACTCTAGGGAGAGGGAAGATAATTCCTGGGAAAAAACTCAAAGTGTAACATGGTGGATTTAAACCACTTAAAAATATGTAACTCCTGTTAGGGAAATTGAAGTGGAAAATGCTGCAGTATTTGAGTTAAGAAAGCTTATGGCATTAACATTGAATGAGGTCATGAGCTCAGTACCAAAATTCTAAAATTCTATTGTGGTATTACAGAACTGTAGCACTCAATAAGTCTTCCAATTGACTACCAATATGGCTTTACAGCTTTTCTGTGGGATCACATTCAGCCCACTGACATGGTAATGTGATCTGCTTATTATGTAAGTATCTAACCTAACAGCATGTCTATTGTGTTGTTTTTTAATTACAATGTAAGATGAAATAGAGCTGGCTGAGCTTTGGTAATAGTTCTATCAAGTATCCATTTCAAAGTTCATGTATTGTCAAAAAAGGAACATTTCTTGAGTAATAGATGCTACTTATTTTTATTGCAGTTATTTTGTAAAACAGGGTTCCAAAATGACACCATATTTTATGAAAGATTTCAGTTTTTCTTCTAGTATACTGAGCACTTCTTCAAAGCCCTTTATTAAATCAAAGCTCTGTTATCTGCCAATGAACATCTATTTGTTTTCTCTTAAAACTTGCAAGTATATTTAATAGCAGACATAGTACCAAGCTGTAATGCTTACTGAATTATTTGTATTTATTAAATATGCTTTTGCTTAGCACAGAAAAAATTCCTGGACAGTTTACTGAATATGACCTCCAGACAGAGAGTATGGTATTTCCCTAAACATAGAATATAAGCAATATTTTCATTACCTTGTTTATATGAATGTCCTTATTAATATGTCAAACATTTCTGTCTCTGTAGGATTAATAGACTACAATTTCCATTGTTTTCGAAAAGCCATACAAGAAGTATTCGAAGTAAGAATGAAAGTAGTAAGATCTCGAAAACATCAATGCCACCTACAAAAAAATAAAAGACCCACTCCCAATGGGACACCAAGAATGCCACTGTAACTGAGGTTTTCTGGCAAAGTGGCAAGCAAAATTTTCATGAAATTGATGTGACTTCTGCATCTCATTGCACTGAGTGAAGAGGAAAACAGATGGGACTGATGTATGATACAAATTTTCCCTGAGCGTTCAGAAAGCACTGTTTAAATATTTTTATCCAATCAGTTTTTTTCATATAGTGAGCACTTTGAGCAAAATGTTGTATATATAAACATTGAGGTGAACACTTGTAAGAATTTTCTTAATATATGCTGTAAACCTTTTTCATGCCATATTAAGAAAAAACAGCTGTGACAGAAATACTGGGTACATAATTTGCACTTTTTCATGTTTTCCTTGTGGAGTTGGACTTTGATAAACTTAGTTTTTATGGTGATTTTGATGCATGGTGTCAGGTAAAATGTATGCTGTAGTTTATTTACCTGCTACAATCAAATTGGTTAGTAAACAATTAAGAAAACTTGGTACAATGCCTTTTTAAATTTGTGACAGCTAATACCTAACATTCATACAGATCTAATTTCATATATTTTTCAATTTGTAAACTGAAGAATAATATTGAAGTATTACAGCAATAAGCACCTTACCAGGGATCGTAACTGGTAGGTAAATATTAGCTTTTATAAAACAGGCTTTTGGCCAAATTTCATCCGGAGTTCTCCTTAACACTGGTCATGCCCTCTCTTGGGTCTGTTTTTATTATTTACCTCAGCATATACCACTAAAATACCTTTCTATAAAGATGATTGTTTTGTAAAATGGCTCTATGTTGCACTGGTATTTTTATAAGGCTTCAGAGGAGTATGTTGTATCTGTATGGCTGGATTTACATTGCTGAGTTTGTGTTGAGAGCCTGCACATGTACAGTTGGCACAGTGAAGAATCTGTATGTATTTCCACCCTGACGTTCTGATGTACTGATAAGTCGTAAAGATGTGAGCACTGGGTTCTGATTCCCTCTAATGGGTACATCTGTGATTGAAATCAAGACGAGACTATTAAAACGAGGACTGGACAATCCACCTGCTGTAATAATCAGCGTACATCACTACTTCTTACTTTAATATTGAATATGGGCAGATTTACCACAGGATCAGCCAGGACAGCGAGCACTCTCAAACCGGAAAAGAAGTAACACTTACTTTCCATGTTTTGTGTTCAGTGTTTTTGTTTAATTAGTGATACAAAACTATAGTTTCTAGTTGGAAGGGAAGCTCTTTTTTTTACCAATTGCATGCACAGTCCAGTGGTTTTGTTGGCCGCTTTTGGGAGTGAGAAGAACTTGTCCAGAATGGGAGGCAGCTTGCTGTACACCAGAAACAGGTAAGGGGAAATGAACCTTATTCACAGCTAATCTGCCCCTAGCCAAAATAGCTCTGGAGGCAGGCAGGAAGATTGAACCAATAGCTCCATCAAGAGTTGTGTGATAAGTAACGCAGTTCTTAGTGCTCAGGAAGGTAAGAAATGTTGATAATAGTGAAAACCACGGATCCTGGTGCTGGTGTGAAGAATAGTGACAGAAACTATAGTCAAATCAGCATGTTTTCAAAAACAAGAGTTCAGATTCCTTTTGGTACTGTCACCAGTAGTAACTTAGTTGAGGGCAATTCTTCTGACTAACCCCTCAGGTAAAGTAATGCAAAGCTGTTTTCAGAGTTCACCAAAGCAGTGATGGGTAAGAGACACCTTTTGGCAGCTTTCCACAGGACTTTGAATTTGTTGAGATCCACCATTGGGTCACAGTTTCTGTCCTCCCTTCACTCCTACACATACCCAGGTGTAGGTGGCTATGTGGGACTAAGAAACACCTACCAGGCTGGGCTAGATTTTTTTTTAATGTGTAACTAAAGTATCTCATCATAGTAGCTATGGTATGAGTCATAACTGAATGTAGCTTCCATATATTTGGCCTGAATTCTATGTAGTTGTGCATGCACTTGTATTAGAGACCATTAACTTGTTTAAGACAGTGAAGTTAGCTCTTGTAGTCCCCACTAGAATTTGGAACAGACTATTTAGCATGATTTAGTGAAGGTGACTTTAGCCAACATAAAATTTCCAATTGGGTATTATCAGCGTAAGTATAATTTTCATCAGATTACTTCTGTTTCAAATATAAAATTGAAAGAATGTTAAAAATTCACTAGTTTTAGTGTTTAACTTTGGTATTTTCAGGTTAGGTGATGACTCATTTCACTTTTGAGTAATCATTTTGTAATGTTCTAGCTGAAGTGATTGAGCACTGAGTGAAGCATTCTTTTTAAGAACATATTTTAAAACTTGCTTTTTCTTCTAAAAAAACTTTCTTTTAAATTTTACTGAGATTCTAGGTTTTATTTTAAAGAAGTTAAATACCCCCTGTGCTACAAGAGGCACTTAGGACAAGGCAGTGTTGATATACCTTTTCTAAAATTAGAAACTCTGCAAGAAGTAATTACTTTCCAAATAGTCCACTATTTCTAAAGTACCTGATCCATGAGTCTCCATTTTTTATTTATCATTGGAGTTGACTAGAAATGGTAGGGACCGTTAATGAACTAGCCATGTCATTTTAAAGCACTGGTTTATAATAAACCTGAACCAATTTAGTGTCCCATAGATATTTTAAAGTCAGGAGCTAGAAAACTATAAAATATTGGTTCCAAGAACTTGTTATAGTTGAGGAAATCCCTGTAAGTAAATCAACAGGCAGCAGCTCAGAGCATGTAAAGGATTCTCCAAAGAGGTAAAATGCACCTTTGAACATGCACTGGAATGACTATTTAAAATGTTACAGTGCTGGACTATGTTCCTAAAATCCTGTGATTACCAACATGCTGTGCATTAGCATGGAAGTGTAATTGACAGGAGCAAACTAGTCTGACAAAGCATAATTCAAATGGATCATTTGAGATCTCATGTTTCATGATAGAATAATTATTTTTCTCATTAAAACAAAAATTCTGTGGTTTCTTGCACGTGAAATTGCACTCCTGATGGTTTGATACTAAGGGAGTTCATTCTGTGAAAGTACTGCAGGAGTTTTTAAAAGAAATGTTAACCTGCGAACTCCCTCCATTTTTATATGCATCATCAGATTAAGTTGAGGAATTAAAGAAAATAACCCTAAATAGGTCGTTGTATATAGTAGCAACTGTTTGTTTTAATGACATATTTACTGTTGCTGTCATTTGCAATAGTCATTGTAGGATTTTTTTTTCTTAAATTGAACACTGAGGTTTTCCCATTTTTGTACTGAATGATGTACATGACATTATGTCATGATTTTTGTGCTGCAGTTTTATCTCTGTCCTGTTCAACGGACTGATCATTAACACCAAAATTTCTTTCAGATTCTAAATATTTATCAATAACCACATGTGAATTTACTCAATTACAGATAAACACATCAAATTCTCCCATTTCAGCTATGTGGAAAATGAGAAATAAGCTTGGTTGGGAAGTTCTTTTGGGCTCCTCTGATATGGTGGCGTGTGGTTGACAACCCACTTGATTTCTCACTGTATTAATATTTGCATATTAGCTCATGCACATATCTTCAAATAGCTACATTTAAAAACTACACTAGCAGATTGTTGCTTTTCATTTGTTTTCTCCCTGATATCTTCTGTGTTACCTTTTCCAATTTGCTATCTCTGAATTTCATGTTTTGCTGTAACCAGGTCTGATACCCAGTCTCCTTGGTTCCTGCCAACCTATTCCCTTTGGCTTCTAGGCATCGTGAGCCAGAGGCTTGGTCTTGAGCTAAAAGATACTGAAAAATTACTGAGTACAAAACCATCTAAATTGTAAAGATCCATTACATGCTATTAACATCCTTAAAAAGATTCAACATATTTATGTAATCCTGGTTTATATGCATGCTGTAAAATACATGTTTATATTGAAGTTACAGTTTATGTTCGCAGTCAGATTTTGAACATTTCTTAATCAACTCCAGAACATATTTCAAAATTTAAAAAATACATAAATATGTCCGGGACAAAAACCCTAATGCAGCAGTCTATCACAATGCCTCTTGGACTAAACTAACATTTTCAATAAGGTGAAAGATTTTCATGAGACTAGTCAGAGAAGATACTCTGCTGAATATTTTCCTTAATACCTGGACCTGCTACAACAAAGAAGGATTATTTAGTTCGGAATTGCAGAATAGCAGAAGAAACAGAGAAAAAACCCCATTGATGTCCTTTCTTTAAAAAAAAAACCAAAACAACAAAAACAAAAAAACAAGTCAACAACTGACATGCACTAGCCTAAATTGAGAAACATTGGGATTAGACACATGGGTGTCCTCATGGGAAATATGAGAGGCAAGAAAAAAAGTACAGAGTGGCCAAAAGTACAGTGTGTAGGCCAGAACATTTCCATGTATTCAAACTGCCTTACACAAAATGTTCAGGTTGGATATTAGGAGGAATTTATTCACAGAAAGGGTGATTAAACATTGGAATGGGCTGCCCTTGGAGGTAATGGAGTCACCATCCCTGGAGGTATTTAAGGAAAGATTGGACATAGCACTTTGTGGCACGGTCTAGTTGACCTGGTGGTCAGTTGACCTGGTTCAGTCATAGGTTGGACTTGATGATCCCAGAGGTCTTTTCCAACTGAGTTGATTCTGTGGTTCGGTGAAAATGTAGACCACGGAAAGATAATGGGCTTATCACAATATCAGCCACAGGGAGGTGGTGTGGTTGAGGTTGGTTGCACCATATGGTCCTCAAAGGCCCAAGTAGTAGTGCCCTGACAGGGAGCAACAGGATCAAAGCTGCCTCCCCTCTTACAGCAGGATTTACCCTTTGTGTAGGTTTTAATCTCCATTCAGTGCAAACTAAATGCCATTCATTCTGAGCTGAACTGAAGCGTAGTGTCAGTACAAATATAAGTATAAACCATACGAACACATTCACACTAGAAATCAAAAAGAATTCTAAAGTAGAAGAGCAGCACATGGAGACCAAACAGCCTGACTACATCTAAGAGGAACCACAGCTTGCCAGTGAAAATGGGTGTAAGTCGTGGTGTGTCAATTCCTCGACAGAGCTAACATCAGGGAATGCTATAGTCTTAACTCACTTTCTCATCAGCACCGCAGATTTCTGGCCCAGATGAACTCATGTTTGCATTTGGTCTTTATGTGTCAGGTAGGTGCCCACTCAGCCTGTTCAATCCATGCATCACTGCAAATTTATGTTCTTGGTCCTCAAAACTGGGCTGCCTCCTTACTCCTTCCCACACAAACCCCAAGTCTCATTCATACCTAGTGCATTCTTCCTTGCTGAATACTGCACTAGTTCTTCCTCAGCTTTCTGTTATCCAGATAAAACAATCATCCAACAGTTTGAGAGCCAGTAGTGCTTTCAGACTCCTTCACAACTCATGCTGCAAGCTCTCTTCCACAGCTGGAGTTCCTCTTAATGCTGGTGATAAAACTGCCTAATTGGATGGAGTGATGGACACCCTAGCAATAAACTTAAAATCTTTCAGCAGCACTCCTGGGGTTTCTAGAAGCCCCACCATCCAGTGCGCTGTTATCATTCAACTCCGACTTATTCTGAGGTCAAGTCAGCCATGGATTGAATTTTCCCATTGCTTATGCACATCCACATCTGGTTTTGGGGCTGCTTTGATAGTGAGAGCCATCTGGGCTATGGGAAATGTAACCTGGTTTCAACTCCTTTTGCAAAGCTGTATACAGAGAGAACAGGTGTGCCTTCTGGGAAATCCAGTAGCGCCAGATCAAAAGGTCCTGGGACCATCTTTGTCTCCAAACCCTGTGCTGAGAAGTGGAACCATACTCTGTTCCTCTGCAATGTCCTTTTCAATGACTGAATTGTCCTCTGGTGAGCCAAATGATCTGATCCACAAATTGCTTCTCTCTATACTCCCTTTGCAGCTGCTTGAACTTTGGACTGTCAGTATGCCATTCATCATGCTGTCTTGATCTCATATCCTAAGTGCTGAATGCAAGTTTTGCAGCAGAGGCACACAAATTAACTCACTCCCACCAGTCCTGTTCCCCTTCCTCAGCACTTTCCAGCTCTGTTCCTTCAGTAATTTCATTTCGTATTTCAATTCCACATTTTCTGTCTATAAAGTAGCAGTTGTCATTAAAATTTTGTATTCTTCATAAAGTCCATTATGCAGAAACTTGAGTGTTGGCTTTAAATTTAGTATTCTCTTGACAGATTATAAATGTCTTTCTGCTTTACTCAGTACACCCTCTCCCGTGAAAGCTTCCCGCTCCCATGAACTGAATGCTTTCATAGAAGTTCCTCAGGATGGAAATTCTTTTTTTCTTCTCTCCCCTTTTTATATTGCTACCATTAATAGTCCCCATAAAAATCCAAGCTATAAACCTGTAATTTGAATAGTTATGACACCAGACTGCACAATTGTTTTTAGGTTTTGTTACTTCTCTTTCTGAATAACAACATTCCTCTGCAGCCTGCATACCCTGCGAGGCTGCACTCCATGAGTCACTTTGCTAGACACCTTTCAGCAAGGAAAAAAAAAGCCTGCAAGCAGATACAGACAATTTAGGAGTGTAAAGTAATAATTTATTGGTTAATATAGGTAGCTATGACTAGCAAGCTACTAGACTAAGTATTAACATGCTCACCTCCCCATGCAAGGCAACACATGAGTCTTCTCTGGCTCAAGTGTCACCAAACAGCCATCTTTGGACTCTGCTTTTTCCTTCCAGTATTTTACACCTTTTCAACACTGTTGCCTTTTCCCTGGACCATATCTCAATAGCCCTACCTCCATCTCTAGGTCTGTCTCACCTTGCGTGGCTCTGCTGTGCAGCTCTTTCTCTGAGAGCACCGAACCAAGGCTCTGGGGCTAAGCCCTGCCAGGGCTGGGCTGTGGAGCCAAGCAGCTGAAAATGCAGAGGAGTATGGTATGCGGCAGTGGGGATCAGGTCAGTACAGTCAGCTGGAGCCCAGGGAGCAATGCAATTTGTCAGAGGGTAGGCATGTTCGGTCAGCAGAGCCACTCTCTGGGCTCTCCTGACTGCTGTGATTAGGGCTTTGGTCTGGGTGTCCACATGGATTCCTTGTGTCATTGAAGGCACTCTAGGCACTTCACCTGGCCTTATGCTGCTGCTTTGTTCAGAAAGGTACCAGTATCCCAATCCCATACCTTTCTGCTCTGTATGGATATCTGGCATGCCTTAGGGTACCTCAGACAGCATCAGATGCTTGTATTTGTGCAATTGAGTCAAGCCCCGGATTTCCACTAACCATCTGAGGAACTCCTGTGTTTATCAGATATCTACAGAAGGCTGGTGAAGAGAGCTGATAACTGAAAATATTTTGGTTAATGATGCAGTAAGCTTACACTGGTTGGTGAACGCTTTTTGAGGAGCTTTAAATTAAGAGCCTGGTCACCAATCCTTTATTTCTATTGCCGAGTCAGTCACAGCTGTATGCAAGCAGCTGTATGCAAGCAGAAACATGCAAGTGCACATTAAAGTCGTGAATAACAGTTTTGGAATGGATGGGGCGGAAAGACTCTTTAATGGCCTTCCAACAGACATAACCCTGACTGCTTTCCCTCTGCCTGATGTGTAATTGTGAGGACAGGTGCTCCCCTCCTGGAAGGAAGCTTATGGGAGTAAGTTAAAGTGAAGGGGCATGTAGAGCAACTCACACAGGGAAAAAGTGATAAAAAGAAAATCTGGGGCCTGAAGCCCTAAAGAGATTTTGAAAAACTGGCTGCATGAGTCAAAGGCTATGCCCAGCCTTTTCTCCTTAAATAGTGGCACAGGAGCAAAATATTTTTTAATCGGAGTAGTTTGCAACTTCCTCCAACTATCTAGTGTGCTCTGCAATTCGCATGGTAAAGAATATGTACCAGAGAAAATTTCTGCCATTATCTGTAGCTGCTAAAGATAGAGTAACTAAATCAGGGAAGTTCAGAGTCACAAACAGCTGTCACTTGGACACAGAGTCAGCTTTGACTTGGGTCTTTGCACATGTCTTCTGAACCAGGAAACCATCTGAACTGTTACAGCAATGATGCCAGAAGACTGTGAGTCAACTGATCGGCGTGACTCTCCCCATTCTTCAGGGAGTAAAGAAAAGGTGAAAACGGCGTACCTTTATTTTGACTTCACATTGTGGAACATCTTGTTAGTCCACACTAACTCTGCACCAGTGGTCCAGATCAGGCACTCACTTGCTTTGTCAATTAAAGCAATCTGGTAATTTCTTTCCCCACTATCTTTCTTCATTTCTGAAATAATGCTAATTAAAAGTCAGCTGGCAAAACCCCCCATTTTGTGAGATGGTTGCCTTAGAACTAAGCTTGAAGAACAGACAGCAATTGCTTTCCTGAGAAGCACCATCCATCTGTGCAACTGCTACAGGGCATTGGTTACACAATGCCACGCTTGTTTTTATCGCTGAGGAGGAGGTGTGCTTGTTGAATCCAGATTTACAAGGTCTGAATTCACATAAAGGATTTTAAAAGCTGAGACTGTATTAGTCACAATGAGTACCATGATGATTTCTCTTGCAAGTGAGTCATATCTGTTCCCACTGACAATACAGGCATATGAATATTAGATTCTTTAATTCCATTACAGTTTAATTCTGCAGTCAACTGTTTGTATTGAAAGGCTAGCATTATATATGAGGCAAACCCTTCTACATTTTGTGAATTCGTAAAAGCAGGGTGTGATTGCTCTGCACAAAGAACTATTGTATTATCATAAGCTTCTGTGATCTCAAACCTTCTCTAGAATAAATAATTTGTAGCTGAGTTTATGAGACAGCCTACAAAGCATACAAACCCCACTCTGAACTGACTTTAGGTAATCACTTAACATATTTATACACTGTTGAAATGTACCTCATCTCATACAATTACATGACCTGCACAGAGAAATAAATAGCAGTTCAGTGCCACATTACCTAGCATAATTCCTTGAGATCTGTAAGGATATACACTGATGCATCGGACCTTTGTGCAAAAACTGAACTCCTGGATCACACAGGTGTTTTGCCTCCCAGAGAAAGGGGAGGTTTTGGAAGTAACTCCCTCTTTGGGGGCTCCTGCTGGACTCCTCTTAGAGAAGTGTCTATCCCCCCAACTCTGCATGCTCACCTTTGTGATTCCCATTCCTACCAGCTGAGCTCCCTTCTGGGACCTTTAAAATCAGTTTTTCAAGGATCTTACTGTTAAAAATAAGAGACTATATTCACTGAAATGCTTGTAATTCTTCCAAACTGAGGGGAAATGCAGGATACATTTCTGTCAGGTATAGAGAGCTATGTATATCAGATGCAGCTATACATATATACATATAAAAATACCTAACTAGGATGGTCTAGAACACAGAGGACTTAGCTTAACCCCCTTTGCAGCTCACTGAAAAATGCAGGAACTTTTAAAGCATGATTTGTTGGGTGTACAGCTAACATCTATTCCAGGCAAGATGAACTCCCAAGTTCTCTCCATCAGCTATGAAGTGAGCCTCAGGAAATCAGCTCAGAAATGTGTATCCACAGTTTGCAAGTGTTCAGCAGAATTCTGCCCATATATTTACTCTGACTTCGCCTTTCTTTCACAGTAAAAATACCTCCAATTAAAAAATTAGTCATTTTATCAAACCTTATGATTGTCATTAATTTTATAAATTTTTTTGCACCAAAAGGGCCTATATGCTATTTTGCTCTGAAGCTAGGTGGATCTATCAGATCCACCAAAAATAACTACATCGTGTTTTCATCCAACGATAAGAACAGAAAAGTATATAGACACATGAGTAAAAATTTTCAGCACAGATTCAGTGTGGCATTAAATAAAAAAATCTTTGTTGCAGCAGTATTCAGGCAAACTTTCAGTTTCTATGAGCTTCAGCTGAGCATGTTTATTTTTTCACCAAGTTAGATCATATGACAGGATACACAAGATACATGAAGTGCTGCCAGCATGTAGGATTTGACTGCAATTTTTCTACTATATTTGGTGTTTGGTTTTAAAATCCACAAGTTCTAGTACAAAATGGCTTCTTCCTGCAACAGTCTAAACAAAAGGCAGATGAAAACAAATCCAAAGGGTATTTTTAACCAGAGGCAGGAAGAGGAGGGAGGCTACTGCTTCTGGACTGGCAACACTGACTGTGCAAGAGCTCTGCAGTGCCAGCTCCTCATGTGTCCCAAGCAGCTGCTGAGATGTGGGGCTCAGAATTAATCCCTAGATCTCTAACTGTATGCTGACTACCTTGCAGGAATCAGCAGTTTCATCTGGCAGCATTCCATCCTGAACCTCTGACTTTTAACTAACAGTACATCTGAAAATGAAAGCAGTTTTGTACTGCTAGCTCTGCACAATATCTCATGGCGATTCCCCCAGCTCCCAGCCAAGCCACACTGTAGCTTACTTAAATGGGGAAAATGTGCACCTCCTTTCAGTGTTATTTCTCTTGATTTAAGTCTATTCAGCTTATTTTCAATAGTGCTTAGCTGTCATGCAGTTAGAGTAACTATATATCTTTTTTTAGCTGAAAGCCCAAGTTTCACATTAACTGCAGGTGCTTCCTCCTTGAACTATACAAAATGACACTGTGTATCCAGGGTCAAAGGCCAGAGCCCAGAAGGCAAAGCTGAAATTCACACTACATTTAAGTAGTTCATAATAACTACCACTTTATACTATTCATGTTATAATAGAAATTCAAAAATCATCTTCAACCAAAATAGATTCCAGAACTTTTTACATGGAAATCCAGACTTCTGAATGCAAAATACCTCTTTCGTACTTCAGGGAAGGGCACGATTTAGTGTCAGATCGTCCCAACGCCCTTCTCCAGCTGCACAGCAAGGTGGCTCTGGAAGACACGGAAAGATGGGGCATACTTATGACCAAAATAGTTTGTGAACCTGACAGCCAATGTCTGCAGCTCACTGTCTCAAGCGGTCAGATTAACCACTGTTAGCTAGAAATGCTGAAATGTCATCAAGAGTTGATGGCCATTTAATGTACCCTAGAGTGCTTTCACTGTAAGAGGGAACCCCAGGGTCTGATGCCATCTTTTCCCATCTCTATACATTAATGACCCTTTATATTATTCATAGTGCTTTGTCCTGTAAAAATGATGATCACTTTTTCCCTTCGAAAATTCTGCTAGTTGTTCAGGAGGAGTAAAGTTGCTTTCTTTACTTATTGCTGTTACACCATCACTGTTCAACAGAACAGGAAAGGGAAGACTAACACATTGTTTTGCGTTTGAGAACATGATGGGGTGAAAAATATGTACCTACTCAAATGTTTTTATTTACAACTGTTTGCCATTGCTGTTCAATCAAAGAGGGAAAGAGAAAAAGAGAACTAAGACATCAAAACATAAAAAAATATTTTTCTTAGTATGATTATGAAGAATATAAAAGTAACATGAAATTAAGGACAATTCATTTCACAGATGAAATTAAGGACAATATGTGCTAGATATGAGCTTCAAAGTTATGCTGAAGACAAGCACATTTTTTTCTTGTTTACAGCTTGTACTGAATCAAAAGGAAACTGAGACTCCTGAGATTCTGACCACTTTAATTTAGATATTCTCTTAGCAATGTACTCTTAAAAGTGCTATCCCAAGCATATTACCCCTATAACCAGGTGGAAGAGAAACAGTTATAGATGCAAATAGCCCTCTGTCACTGTGGCATGGAAAAGATGGCCATCAAGTCAAGCTCTCGCTGGTAATTCTTGCCTAAAATAATAATCATTGGCGTATGACACCATTTCAGTCTTTCATGATCCTGACAACCAACAAACAAGATGCTACTAAGTCTCACAATGAAGTCCTTTGGGCAGGGTGTGCTTTGGGTCTGTGGGGGCCCTGGAAGTCCCTTTTCCAAGCTCCCAGATTTCAAACCCCCGAGGTGCGGAGGCGCCTCGCCCCATCACCTCTGCGGGCCGGGGCGGGGCCGGGGCGGAGCGGGGCCGGGGCCGCAGGAGGAGCATTGTCACTCGCACAGCCAGCGCGGCTCGGGCGCCGCAGCACCCCGTCCCCTCCCGGCTGCGGTTCCGGGGCTGGGCGCGGGGCGGTGCCGGCGCGGCAGGTGCCTCCCCCCGCGGTCACGGCGGGGCTGTCGCCGCCACTGCCACGTCAGGGGAGTGTCCCGAGGCGAGGCGGGCTGGGCCGGGCCCGGCCTTCCTCCTCCGCCCCCTGCCCCCGCCGCCGGAGCCGTCGCGGACGCAGCGAGCGGTGCCCGCTGCCATGGAGGCCCGGTACAACCTCAAGAGCCCGGGTNGGGCCGCGGCGGGGAGGAGGGCCGGGGGCCGCGGCGGCGGGTCCCCTGCGCCGGGGCGGTGGCGGCGTTCAGGCGGAGGCCGGCCGGGTTCGGTTCGCCTTGCCTTCGCCGTGCGATGGCGTTGAAACCTTCCTCCGAGCTCGGTTCAAAACACCCTGACCGCCAGGTCTGTGTATGTGTCTGTGTTCCCACGCATTTTGGTGGTTCGTGGAAACGTACCTTTGAACGTTTAGTCAGGTGGCCGTGCCCTGTTCCCCCGGGCATCGCCTCCTCTCCGAGTAGGTGCGTGTGAGCGGACGGACTGCCAAGGATAACTTGGCCTATGTGCCTTCAGTTTGTTTCGCAGAAGTGTTGCTGTACAGGCTCTATTTACTTGTGTGTCTGTGTTTGTTCACATGTTTGGTTTGACATGTTTGCATGTTAAAATTCACGCCTATAACTCCTGGCCTTTTTTTCGAATCCTTGAAGTGAGAGGGACGCTTCAAGAGATGTGGGTAATGCCAGGAGAAACAGCGCTGGAAGGGAAGGTTTTGATTCCTAGGAAGCAGATAGTGGACAGGCCGTGTCCGCCCATATGGCTGTTTTGGAGCAGTGGCCTCTGACCGGCTGTGCCCGGGCTTCGCCTCCTGGGAGCTGCTTGCACAGCCAGAGGCCTGACACTGCCGAAGCAAAACCTCTTCCGCAGCTTGTAAGGGTTGGTCGGGTTTGTGTGTTGGTTGCTGTCCTGCCCCTGCTTTCCCCTAACCGGGTGTTGAGAAATAGGCATTATCAGCTTCATGTTATTATGATGAATAGTGGCTTTATTTTTTAATCATACCGTCCTGTTACCAACATGGGAGGTGGGGAGAAACTGAATGTTATGATGACTTGTACCGTACAAATGTCAGTGACACGCTTGTTTACAAACATATCTCATGCGGATGATGTGTCTATTGCTAAATTATGTCCCTTAGCCTCACGCCCAAGTTGCATAACCAAAAGATAAGAAGGATCACTAAAGCAAATGATGAACTTGTGGTCATTTAAAATATCAGGAAGGAATACTTTTTTTCGGGAGACATGCAGGATGTGTGGCATATGTGAATTTACAAGTCCACGCAAACATGCTCACCGGTTGTGGTTCGCCACGTCATGGGAAACAGTGGTGGTGTGCTGTATGACAAGCACCTGGGATCTGGGTGGAGAGGGCAAATATTTGTGGCTTAAATTAGAAATGTTCTTCCTCTTTGTTGTTACTTGTCTCCCATATATTCAAGAGAAAATTACCTTTACTGGAATTGATTTTCAGCAGCTGTGCTATTCCATAGCAAAATGAACTTTATGTGGCAAAGATAAATAATTCATACAATGGATCAATATTACTTCTCCCAATTAAACGTTTGGTTGCATATTAATATATTAAACTGTTTCTTTCCATATAGATACTGAAAGTTTATAAATTATATAAATAACATTTAAAATCTCTATAATGATTTGAAACATTGATTTCAATAGTCAGTATGTGTGAAATCGTTCATTGAACAGATGGGCAAAAAGGTGTTGAAGTATAAAAAAATATTTTAAATAAATATTGTTTCTTCAACAGTTGTCCATTAAAATTAGTTGACTGTAATTATGTATAGCCACTGCTTTTAGTCTGGCACTTTACTTGCTAACTGAGTAGATAAGCATATGCAATTACTTAATATTTCTGTGTATGTTTTACAAATTCCGACCTTGTTACAGTTACATATGCAGTTTAGTGGTGGTATCTTACTCTTGCCATTTGACTGAAGGCTTAAGATGGAACTGTAGAATATTCTAATATTAAGGTTGTTTCAATTAATGTAAATGTACTAAAATACATAAAAAGAAGTCCACCATATTTTCTATTTCAAGGGGCTGTGTCATCTGTGGACTAAAGGGATTATTTTGGTAACTGAGCCCTCTAGGGCTTTAGAACGAGTAGCTGTCCTTGTGCCTGTTGTTGTTCCTTAATAGAGGAACAACCAAGCTGCTAACCTTTAGGTCAGCTTTAGGGATTTGGAACATGCTATCTTGAGACAGAGTGGAAAAAGTAATCGTTTTGTACCTATACAGGAGGCTTCTACTGTTGAAATCTGCTTTTGGACTTGAGCAAACTGCAAATGGTGACTTCTATCTGCTCAGTAGTTTTTAAAAGGGCAAATCCTACTGACCTTTTTAGTATAGGTTACTTTAATGTAATGTTATAGACAAAACCACATCCTAAATAGGAAGATTTTGTTAAAAGAAAGGTGTGCTTTTATTGATCTTTTTTTTTAAGCCGAATTCTGCTGCAGAGTTATGAAAGAGCTGAAGTTCATCTGTGGTTAATACCTGGATCCCTCTTCTGTGAATGTGCTAGGCCACATGATGAGTGGGGATTAGTTAGTGCCATACTTTTTGTCTGCTCTCAAGCAGACCACAAAAGAGCAATGTTGCTACACAGCTTTGTCCTGCTGCTGATTGCTCCTAGGCAATGTGTTCATCTTCTTCCTTATCCCTGTTTCTACAGCTAATGTTAGCTCATCCCAACATATCTGAAAGATGGTAACTCTCTGCAGCACAAAGCAAGTTGTTTCCCTGCACACCACATCTCTGTCTATGAGAGGCAGCACAGCTCTGGCAGGTCTCAGTTTGCCATAGGTACAGGCCATGGCCACTGCAGGTCTGGGATGGACAAGGGGCTCCTGTCTCCTGTCAGTTACCCTCTGTAAGAGCAAGGAGCCATGGAAGCATTCACCTGATGCTGTCTTCTCACACTGCCCATGAACTTGAGTTTCTTTCTTATTTCTTCCCTAAAAGACCAGTGATTTTGGAAGGGATGAAATTTCACACTCCACACATCAGGCTTCTTTGTATTGCTTCAATAAGGCAAAGCCTTGTAAGCTTTTGCTTCGTATTTTTGTGCGTATTTTTGGCACTTGTAAAAGGGCAAGCTATTTTCTGTCATAGGATTTCAAAATGGATTAGTCGGTGTATATCAGCCTGCTACCACATGGCTGATAAACCTCTCCCATCAATATTAAAGCTCAGCTGACTAAAGTACAGACTTCCTCCTCTTCATGCCTCAGGAACATCCCTATTTTCTGAAATTTATAAGACAGCTACTTGGAATAATCTCTTTACTTTTTTTTTTTTTTCCCCCAAGAGTTGTGACCATTAGCCTGCTATAAGATCAGACTGCAGATAAATCTTGTAGTCACTGCTCTTGTAGTGACAATCTCTTGCTTTCGTGTAGGCTGTGACCAGGCGTCTGAGTGGGTGTTAGCACAGACACTTGAAGAATTATGAACAGCTATTTACAGCGCCTCACACAGAGCCCACAAACAACAGTGCTTTTTTATATGGTTTTTTGGGCAGGGTTTGTTTTGTTTTCAGCAGACCACCTCATCGATTATTTGATTAGCAAGGGCACTGGAGGCCTAGGGAGAGCATGTGGAGGGAGGCATGGCATGCTGTCCTGTATTTGTTGCCCAGGGGCAGTGCTTCGGGATCTTGGAGGCATAAGGAATGTAACAATGCTGATTGTGATCCTCTTAGCTGTCATCTTCAATAAGATTGCTGCTTTTCCTGCAAACTGTACTTCTTTCTCCATTCCGTATTTTGTACAAGTAAGTGTTCTGTGCCAACAAGCATGCATCAGTTCTTTGTTGACAAAACAGAGCTAATAGGAAATAGCCAGTAGCTATTGCACTGCTTAGTACCTTCTGTGTATGAAATAAGGATAGATTGTTTAAAAATAAGAAGTTGAACAGATGTTAAAAATTTATTAAGGCTGAAGACATTGTTTGATCTTAGCGTGTTCAACAAGTACCTTGCATTTTGTAAGTTTTACTTCCCTTTGTGTTGCCTGAACAGTTGTTTTGAATTGCAGCTACAAGAAGAGTACTGTACTTCCTGCTGCCCTGAGGGAAATGAGTACTAAAGGTTGGCTGTTTCTGAGGGTGAGAGGAAAGCAAGACAAGACTAATTAAAAGGTTTTTTTAGTAGTTGTTAATACTTTATATGAGTACAGGAGGCTTTTGGGTCATGTGAAAGAATGTACATGAGGCTGTGAAGATGTAAAGCAGCTATTCAGGAGGCTTATGGGTCTTGAGAAGTGATGTATCTGAGACCCTGAGGATGGAAAACAGCTGGCCTGTTTCTTGGCAAATAGTGTTTCCATTTGTTTTGTAGCAGAAGTCAAAGGAACTGCCAAAGAAATGTCCTGGTTTTGGCTGGAATGGAGTTAATTTTCTTCCTAGTAGCTGGTTCAGTGCTGTGTTTTGGATTTAGTGTGAGAATCATGTTGGTAACACACTGACGTTTTAGTTGTGGCTCAGCAGTGCTTACGCTAAGTCCAGGGCTTTTCAGTGTCTCGTGGTCTGCCAGTGAGGAGGGGCACAAGAAGCCAGGAAGGAACATGGCCAGGACAGCTGACCTGAACTGGCCAAAGGGATATTCCATACCATAGAATGTCATGTGTATAAACTGGGGGAAGGTGGCTGGGAGGGGCCAATTGCTTCTGGGGGCTGTGCTGGGCATTGGTCAGTGGGTGGTGAGCATCCCTTGTTATCTCTGGGATATTATTTCTCTCTTTCTCATTACCATTATTATTATGATTTTTAAATTATCATTAGTATTATTATATTTTACTTTGTTTCAGTTATTAAACTGTTCTTATCTCAGCCAAGAAGATTTACTTTTTCTCACTCCTGGTACTCCTTGCCACCAGAGTAGAGCACAGGGAGGGAGTGAGCAAGCAGCTGTGTCATTTCTAGTTGCTGGCTGACGTTAAACCAAAACACCAAATTTGAAAATAAAAGCAATTCTGGAAGCTATGGCTGCCTGCCCCAGACAGTTGTTCCAGTTCTGCAGTTAGACATTTTGGTTTTGTAACAATAATTGCTTTGTCTTGTTACATGAGATCAGCATAAAATGGGAACTTGACTAATAAAGAACATCACAACAGTACTGATGTTCAGTGATCAGCAACTTAATTGTCTCCATTTGCTTTCATTTAGACAAAGAAGTGTGGTTTCTTTAGTATGAAGAGTAATTTTCCATACTTCATGATGCTTAAAATCATGTTGAAACTGTAGGTGATGATTTTAAAATGATGTTGTTCACCATTTTCAAGAGACCGAGACTGAAATTTTAACTCTTCTTAACTTTGCCCATTCCTCTAGCACAGGAGGATGTAGTTTTGATAAGGTGATCACTGGCAGTATGGGAAGGATTGTTAGCATTATGGGTTGCTTCTTCTACTTCTAGCTTTCTGGTTCTAGAAAACTGAAAAATGTGTAAATATCTGTACATCTTTGCATGGCTGGTGAGTTGTCAGAGCAAAGATTTGTGTAGTCCACTGTCCCATCACAGACAGAGGTGGTAGGGAATATTTTGTAAAAGAGATTTAAAGAAACAGAATATGTAGTATATTCTCCTCATCAGTGGTTTAAAGGACTTGCCCAACTGAAGTTTTGTCTGTCTTCCAGGGATTTTATGTTTGGATGTGACTGGGATGTTGTTTGAGCTTTTTTTTTTAGTGAAGAAAGATCAGGTATCTGGGTCCTAATGAAACTTTATTGCAGTCTTGATTCAAAATTAAGTTACTCTAAACTGCTATGCAAATTTTTATGAAAATATAGTCACATTTTTGTGAAATAGCATACAAAAATATTTACAGGAACTCAAAAATCTATTTAAAGACAGGTATGAACTCGGGAGGGTTAAGAGGGGGGCTTAATGAAAAGGCAGAAGGAATGCAGAGGTAGAGGAGAAAAACACTGTATCACTCAAGTGATACAGAGCTCACTTGAAAATGGCTGGGACCTCTTTTTAATTTCTAGAGTAGATACCATTTAACACTCTGTTCTGCGAAAGGGTTGTAATTGATACTTCAGAGTGCTTGTCTCAAGCCCCCTTTCCCCTCTTCTATTTTTTAGTTCACAGGTGATCACACATCATTCACAGGTTCTAAGCTGTCCAGGAGAATCACATCCATGAGGAACAGGTGACACACAGGTGCCTAGTGACACTGTGCAGTTCGCTGTGAGCCTGTTAGAGTTGCTGTATGTTTACATTTAATAAACCATTCTCTATGGAGTCCAGCAAAAAAAAAATACTATTGAAAAAATACTTTTTTCCATATCAAAGAGCTACTGTGACTCTTTGCTTTAAATATGTTTCCTTACATGCATCAGTGACCACATCACTTAAAGTGGGGGTTTTTTTTACTTAAAATGTCAGAGCTCATCAAGTGTTGTCATCTTACAAGGAAGCCTGTGTACTTTACACATGAACTTAATCCTGATTTTTTTTTAATGATGTGATCCATTCTTTATGCAGTGGAACTACTGACAGCGTAATTCTCTGTTATTTTTCCCCCTTACAGTAAATTTAAATGTTACCTTTAGTAAATGGGATTTTCTTTTGAATGCCAATGCAGTTTGGGTTCCCAGGTGCTTTGGGCTGCTGTGGGGACTGGTGATTTAGCAGGTGACTCTCTGCACTTTGACCTCTGTAGTCACTTGATGGTTACACCAGCCATGGGTCAGGCACTCTTGGCTCAATGGTCCGGTATAGAGTGGAGGGGGGAAGAAAACAAAGCCAGCTGGATTTAAGAAGACCCTCCCAAAATGTCATCCATGAGACATGCATGTAATTGAAGGGACTTGATGCTTATCTCAAGTGGTTTATGTGATTTCAATTTTTAAATTTTTTCTATTACTATTGTCTAATATTTTTCCTAATTGTAGATAGTAGCCTCATTAATAGACAAGCGTGTAACAAAGATGACTTGTGTTTTACTAATAGCTTAAGTGGATTGAGTAGTTATAGAAGTTCCTCTGAGATGAAGGGTTTTATGAGAGTTTTACTTTCATTGGAAAACCTGTATGTAATAAATAAATTGCATCCTTACTTGTGCTGTTTTGGTCAGCAGAGCCATAGAGAAAAACTACTTCTTCTGTATTGCTCCTGAGTAGCCCTCTAAATCTTGCTTGAAGTGAAAAAAAAAATAATAATAGCAGCCATAAATAAAAAGGTAGGAAACATTTGCCAAAGCAGTAAAAGCTGTCAGGTTGTTTTATTCCTTTTTTCCCAGATAAGTCAACTGGAAAGATTGAGAGATCTCTAGCTTTATGCTAGCTGTTTTGGATTCCATTATTTATCTGTTCATTATGTACTTTCTTTTTCAAGCAATAGACTGAAATTTCAGTTTGAGAATTCATTTTGGAATGAAAGGGTTGCTGTGCATTTGAGGAAGATACTGTCATGCACAGCCACCTTCTTTTTTTTTTTTTTTTTAAAGAAAAGGTATATTGATTTACTGAGAGAACACCATGGATGTTCAAGTCTTGTCATCCCTTTAAGCAGTAACTGACATTTACGAAGACTGATCACTTGCATTTTCTGTGTCCATAAGGTTTCCCCAGCCACTAGGTGCAGACTTATCTAGTTGGGCACATAGCAGGAGTACTTGAATGTGACCTCCAGATATAGCCAAGAGAAGCAGTTGTGTGAGCTGAAGTTTCACGGTCGCTTAAAGTAAATGATGATGAAAGTGGAATTTGACTGGACATGGTTTTTGGCAGAAATAAATTTATGAATCATATATGCATATATTGTGCAGGTTTTGATCATTAATTGTTATTCTACCACCACTCAATCCTAAAGCAAGCTGGTGGCTTTAAATTTGATTCTCAGATTTTTAATATCCATCTTTTGCTTTTCAGAAAATTTTGGTAAGTTCAGAGTAACACAAGAGGCAGGCTGTCAGGCAGAGCCTCTGACCTGTAGTATTCTGTCTTTCCTCCATAGAGAAGTAGAGAGCTCCCACACCTCCTGCTGGGTGGGAACTCTCCTGTAATCTCTAGTCCAGAAACTTAATTTCCTCAGGATTTAATTTTGATGAACATTGATTAAGTGTTGCTGAGTGTATCTGTGAAGGTGTGGTTATTTTTTCATGCTGATGGTTATGAGACATTAAAAAAAAAATTGATAATTTTGTCTCTAAAACCTGTCTTAGACAAATTCAGTGTCTTGACTTTTTTTGGCTGAATTAGTGATACTCTTTGACATTATTGACATCTGCAATTCTTTATTTCATATGGGCCCAAACCGTTCTGATTTTTCAGAACTGCCATTGCCAAATGTTTATTCAATGACTCAGTGTGACTTAAGTGGGTTGAAGTACCATAACTTGTTGCAGGCAGACTTTGTGAATTATGCTTGTTTCTTCCACCACAGTTTTTGGTAGCCGTAGGAGAAACTGTGTTTATGAATACTTCAGCAGTGCTTAAAGAAGAAACAATTTCATGCTTTCTTCACTGGATCACACGTTTTCAGAATGAACCTTTATCACTCCAGGCTTTTCTTTGCAGCCTCTCAGTTGCCATTTTTCAGCAATGTGAGAAGAGAAACACAGAATAGTTTGGGTTGGCAAGGATCTTTAAAGGTCATCTAGTTCAGCCTCCCTGCCTCAGGCAGGGACACCTTCAGTTAGATCACAGCCCAAAGCTCTGTCCAACTTGAACTTCAATGCTTCCAGGGATGAGGCATCCACAACTTAGTCTCTGGGCAACTTGTTCCAGTGCCTCACTGTAGAGAATTCCTTCCATATATCCAATCTAAACCTACTCTTTGAGTTTTAAGCCATTGCCTCTTGTCTTGTCACGACAGGCTGTGGTAAAAAGTTTCTTCTTTCATATAAGCATCTTCTAGGTATTGAAAGGTCACAGTAAAGTCTCCCCAGAGCCTTTTCTTCAGGCTGAATAACCCCAGCTCTCAGCCCTTCTGCATACACATGTGCTCCTTAGAGTCACAGAATAATAGAAAGGCTTGGGTTGGAAGGCACCTTATAGATAACCTAATTCTAACCCCCCTGCCATGGGCAGGGACACCTTTCACTAGACCAGATTGCTCAGAGCTCTGTCCAGCCTGGCCTGGAACACTTCCAGGGACAGGGCATCCACAACTTCACTGGATAACTTGTTCCAGCACCTCACCACCCTCACAGGAAAGAAATTCTTCCTAATATCTAACCTAAATCTACTCTCAGTTTGAAGCCATTCCCCCTGTCCTGTTGCTACATGCTCTTAAAAGTCCCTCTCCCATCTTTCCTGTAGGCTCTCTTCAGGTACTGGAAGGCTGAAGTTAGGTCACCTGATAAATTTTTAAGATGTCCTGGGTTGCTTAATACTGAAAACTTCTTATAAGCAAATTATGGTATACGAGAGCTAAATTAGATTTTGCTGTGTTTCACGCCCCAAGAGTGGAATAGTATTATGCTCTAATAGCTTTCCCACAGTGAACATGGGTGACTGCACGTGATGCTGTTAGGGGGAACTGTGTTTCTTCTTTTCTGTCTTGGTCCTTCATCTGGGAAATCTCAGAAACAGTTGTCTGCCTTGTCCATGACTGCCCTGTCTTTATTAGGCTTTGTTAGACACCTTCTCAGTTTTCTCATGGTCACCCTTTTGCTTCGTGGGGTGCTCACTCCTGAATTAGCTCATCCTGGTGCATGCCACTCTTCTTCTGAAGGCAAGTGTCCAGGCTTGTTGGCTGTAAAGCAATGCTGGGTCCAAAGCCTTTTCTGGTCCAGACTGGTTACCTTATTATTCCTCTCTAATGAACTGGTAAACCTTAATGAAGATGAAAGAGACAAACTGGAATTCAGCAGAGCCGGAATGCTACTACCTGTGACGTGACCTGGTGGGATCTGTAGTGTGTTTAATTGACACTTCCCTGTGGCAGCAGCATAACTGGAGTAACTGGCAGCAGCAACTTTCCTGGGTTGTATTTTTATTTGTTTATTTATTTTATTTGTTTATTTGTTGTATTTTATATTGTTTATTTTTGGATTGTAGGAAGTGAAATTCTCAAACTTTGGGCCGTTGTTTATAGCTGTCCAAAAGTGTGAAGGAGGAAAACTTTTCACAGTAGATTGGAAGGAAAATTCCTCTGCGGGGTGGTTAAGAGTGTTTTATTAGACATTAAGGTATGGTGCACATGAGGGCACCTGGAAGTACAAGTGATGTAACAGAGCTTACAAAAGTGGCCAGAAGGAGATGCAGAAAATACAGATGATGCTGGTATTTCTGAAGAAGAAGGTTGGAGAAGGTTACTAATGACTATCCTGAAGTTATGATAGAAAAATACCTGGGCATTCACACTCAGTGGCAAGTTCCAACTGCAGAGGCCCTGGGTAAATTTTTATGGCTGGGCATATGTGTTTTCGAATCAAATATAAAACTTCATCTCTTCTTACTGGTGATGTGTTGGTTTCTGTCAAGTATTACTGTAACCTCCCCTTTGTACAAGTAAGAGAGTAGTCACATTATTGTTATGGGACGTATCAGGATAAAGCTTTTCAGCAGTTGTTAAAGATGCACATCTTTCATGTCCTGTATCGTAAAATACTGAGGTTGTTAGCCTTGTCTATCTTCTAGTCTGAAACTCTGTTAATGATATGTATGTTTTTCCTCCTGTCTGGTGCAGTTAATAATTTAAAACTACTTTAGTCCCAGTGTTCAGTGCTGAGAAACTCTGTGACCATGCAACATCTTTTTCATAACTTTATGCTTGTATAACCCATTTAAGTTTTATTCATCGTAAGTAATTATATCATGTCTTGAATGATGAACTCCAGTGAAGAAGCTGGAATATACTGGAAAAGATTAGTTAACTGAATAGAGTTCTTCAAGAAATGTTTTATGTATTTTTCTATGCAATGCATATTAATTTATTTTCTTTATTTTCATGTCTTATGCCTTCTTTTTTTTCAGCTGTCAAACGTTTGATGAAGGAGGCTGCGGAACTGAAGGATCCTACAGATCATTATCATGCACAGCCTTTGGAGGTTTGTTTCTCTATATGTTTGCAAGAGCTTGCAATTGGCCAGTTTTATTCATATATACTCTTAATTAATATATACTTCTCTAAAATGCGTATATTTAAAATGTACATGTTTTAATGCTAGCAAACTTTTTTTTTCTCTATGATGGAAATCAGCAGCAGAATTCCACTTCAGTGGTCTTGTAGTTCCAGGTTTTTGATGAAAGTACATAATAGTTATACATTGCACCTGAGTAGTTTTATAGCATGGATGTGTTTATTCCCCCATCTCATTTCCAAGACCATGTAAATACATAATATTTAAGTCAAGCTTTTTGTACCCAAACCTGACATCTGGCTCAGCTCACTGAAACACTTAACCCGAGGTGATCTCTGAGGATTGCTGTTTTGCTTTTAAGAAAACCTGTGAAAAATATAAATGTGTGCAATTCTGGACGCACTGTAAGAGAGAGGGATTTCACTTAAGGAGTATCTTCTTTTCTAAACACTCGGTTAAGTTTTTAGGCCGAGAGGACAATGAAGTTCTGGTGGTTAGAAGCTTAAACAGAAAACCCTTCTAATTTCACTGGATTAATTTAAAAAAGGCAGTGTTCTGTGGTATTCAGTTGGGAGGCTTGATTTGTAGCTGTTCTCAGAAATGCATAACACACTTAACATGCTCACGTAATAATGCATGTTCCTAGGTGCTATAAAATATACCTTACTGTCTGCTAGTTTTTATCTGTACCTTGTTTCCCCTTCCTGTGGTGAAATGAAAGGTTTAATTCTTGCAATTATTTGTAACCTACATGAAGGTCTTATTTCTGGATTGGAATAGTGTCTCACTGGGAAGAGAACAGTGGCAGATGAATGGAAATGCTGGAAATCTTTGCAGTTATCTCCTGTACTTGAAAAATTATAACTAGGTGGGCAGTCCGAGCACTGTAATACCAATGTTTAGCATTAGCTGAGGGATCTCATTCACTGGCATCAAGCCTCACTTGGGCTCTTGTCCTAACAGTAGTTGTTCTGCTTGTAAATATTTAGGAAGTTATTGGCAGCACAAGTTCTGATACACAAATCCCAGCTCAAAACCCCAAAGAAATAATGTTTAAAGAGACATAATTTATATGTCCAATGAAAATAATACTCTAAATTTCAAAGTGTACCCGTTGTGCAATAAGGCGCAGTAGCTGTTTCAAAATTGTTAGTGGAAGAGGGAGAAGAGTTCTCTGGGGTGTGAGTCCAGTCCCTGTGTTGACCTGGGCACAGAAGGAGCTTTGGGGAGGCTGCCATTAGTGTTCTTCTTGGTGTAGGTCTCCCCTTTGTTCTCCAGAAATTACTGTTCACTGAGGCAAAGATCCAGTTTTCTCTTAATTGACTCAGTTTTCCATCTGTCGGCAAATAAAACTCTTGTCGTAATTTATAAAGGGTAAAGAATTTGGATAATGAATTTGAGGGTTTTGGCAAATTATTATGTAAGAAAATTACCAGAAAACTACAATGTTTTAACCTTAGTGCTGCGTTCTATTAACTCTCCATTCAATTTTGGCTTCTTAAAACTTCTGCTGAGCACTGTTTCTTCAGCCTGTCCTTGTTCAAGAAAATGGCATTGAGTTGTCTGTTTCTGTGACAAACCTTTCTTTTTTTTTTTCTTTCTTTTTTTTTTTTTTTTGGTTCCCCTTTGTCAATTGACGGGGGCATTTTAGGATAATCTTTTTGAATGGCACTTCACTGTTAGAGGCCCTCCAGATTCAGATTTTGATGGAGGGATTTATCATGGGCGAATAGTGCTACCACCTGAATATCCCATGAAGCCACCCAGCATTATTTTGCTGACGGTAAGTAAGCGTGCTTATTAGTTTTTCATTTTTATGTCATCAGTTTTATCATAGGTGGAGAGAGAGAGATATTCTTGGCATTTAACATAATGTTATTTTTGTAAGAAAGGTGGCGTAGTACAGTATAATTGAAGATCCAAAGTCTTCCAAGATGATTTTGGTAATCTCTAATTGCATGAAGCTTTATGCCTAGTAAAGGGAAGTTTTTTCCTTTGGGAGAAATCACGTTGCTGGTGTGATTGTCTAACGTTCTGTTCTCCTCGTGGGCCTGCTGGGTTTCTGTTGAAAACATTGCTCAGATATAGGAAGGCAGACCTGTAGTTTGGGGCAAAGGCCTTCCTCTGTGCATAGTTGTGTAGAAGATTTTCTTCATACGTTAATAGAGTCAGATGACAGAGTTCTGTGTTCAGCAAGCTGAATGCCAATTTTGTGAGGTTGGCAGTAATATAGTTGTCACATACTGTTTGCATACGGAATTCTTTTGATCATGATTTTTACAACTTTTACCAAAACTGAAGAGTTAACTTCTAGGATGTTTTATTGTATCCTTCTTCTTCCTTTGAAGGCAAATGGCAGGTTTGAAGTGGGGAAGAAAATTTGTTTAAGCATCTCAGGCCATCATCCTGAAACATGGCAGCCTTCGTGGAGTAGTAAGTAACAATTATCTGGAAAATGTTACCCCCATCAAACAACTTGTTCCTTAAACTAGAAAAATCTCATGAAGAATGCTTTTAGTGGAAAAGGAGACATATTTTGAGGGTGTAAAATTATGGGGGAATTTGTCAAATGTAAGGTCATGAAAGAGCGAAATAGAAGGATTTGGAAATTATATTAAGTAAGTGCCAGGGTTGAGAAACTGAGGAGTGATTTACTTTACTTGGATGCATAAGCATTAAGAATTCTCAGACTATTAGAATATTCTTTGTGGGTTTTTTAAAAATTGTTCTTATGAAAATAAATCCTATTACATTACCCTGTTTTTGTATGATCACTAAAGCCAGCTTGAATATTAATAGAGTTTTCAATTCTAATGGTGTGGTTCTGAGTACTCAAGAGGAAAGATAATGTGGTCTGAGCTCAGAATTACTGAATCTGCTCTCTCTTTATTTTTTAAAACACTATTATCACAGAAATTGAGAGTTGGCACAGTTCATTCAAGGCAATATGCTTGAGTTTAAGTAGTTTTAGTTTTGCTGAGTCCAGTATATAAATTATTTCTTCACATATCAGTTTCACTTTTAAAATATGTTAGTAAGATCTTATGAGTTTTCTAGCAGACCACTCTTCAACTTTTATTAAGTCTCTTATGTTTTTTTTTAAAGTAGAAAATACTGTGTTTCTAAATAGGAGTTGTAAATACCCTGTCTCTTTTCTGTGGTACTTAGTCTAATGTGATATTGGTTTACCAAATCTGTTAGCAAAGTGTCTTGAATTCTGGGAGGAATTTATTCTGGAAGGAATAAATTTCATTACTTCTGTAAAATGAAATCCAAGTGTAGATGTTGTCAAGAGAGATGCTTTAGATGACAATTCTGTTACCAGCAGTTACTAATATTTTAAGTAAGCTCCTTCCCCTATTATGATGACATAAAAGGAACAAATTCTGTGATACTTTGCATAAAAGAAAAACACTGAGCATGTATACACTAAATTGCAGAATTCATGTCTAATAGAAAACACACACAAAAAGAATTCCCTGTGAACCTTCTTACCTTCTTCTTCTCCCCCTGCCCCCCCTCCCCTCCCTGTCTGCCTCCCCTTTATATGTTAGTTCTGCCTTACCTTTTTTCATTATTTTTGAAGTCTGAAACACTCATCTTGATGCAACATTTTTGTGACAATTGATTTTTTTCTTCTCTGTTGGCCAATGGCCTTCTCTCTGTTTACAATGTGATGTTACAACAAAACTAAGAAAGCCTTGCAGTGTACAAAAAAAAACCCCAAACCAGTGCTGCTTGTATGAAATTCAGACTTGGCAGAATGAAGTTTTGCAGTCAGAACTGCAACTTTCCTGAGTGTAGAATGAGATTACATAACTGTTGTTTCTGCCACCTTGTTTATAGTTCTGTTTTCCCATTTTAGTAAGAACAGCTTTACTAGCCATCATTGGTTTTATGCCAACCAAAGGCGAAGGAGCAATAGGATCTCTAGATTACACACCAGAAGAAAGAAGAGCTCTTGCAAAGAAGTAAGTGCTAAGTTTGTTACTGTAGGTACATACATATTCACTCACTTTTAGGGTAATGCATTGAGTAGAAAATAAGGTACTTCAGTCTGTTCTCTTGCATTTATTCCAAATATAAAACAAGTTTGGTGCCTTTTATATGTAGTAGGTTTTTTTCCCTGAATATTGTGCAAACTTGGAACTTGCAGTCAAACAAAATACTTCGAGAGGGCTCTGTTCCTTCCAGCATTGTGTGGTCATATTAGAGGTTTGTCGGAAATTCAGGCTTGGAGATTTAATTGACATTGACATTGTGATACAGTACTAACTGTAACATGGAGGGAAAGTGGGTATGATGGAATTGATAGTAAGTGAGGGAGAAAACAACCAAAACAATGATGTATCATTGCCCTTAAGTAAATAATAATAATAATGAAATGACGGAATTCTGAAAACTGCTTCTAAATGATCTCCAGGAAATTAGCTTAAGATGAGGCTTGTGACTATGATGAAATTATTAGCTTAGTGGACAAATGGAAAGCAGTGGGTGTTGTTTATAGGGAATTTAGCAAGGCTTTTGGTGTTCTTTCCCTTATCCTTAGTCATGAAGTACAGCCTAGGTAGGTGGGGACAGTAAGGTGGATTAAGAACTTGCTGAGGATTAAGAACTGCCTGGCTCAAAGGATTGTGATAAGCAACACAAAATCCAACTGCAGACTGGTCACTATTGGTGTATTCCTGGTGTCAATACTGGAGCCAGTGCTATTCAGTGTCATTAATGACATTAATGACCTGGATGCTGGGACAGGGTGCACCCTCAGCAAGTTGAGCGGGGCAGAGTGGCTGATGCACCAGAAGGTTGTGCTGCCATTCAGAGGAGCCTCAGTGGGCTGGAGGAACGTCAGAGGAAAGTCCTGCCCCTGGAGAGGAATAACACCAGCTGACTAGCTGGAAGGGAACCTGGAGAGGAAGGTTCTGGTGGAGACCAAGCTGATCACAAGGCAGCAGTGTGCCCTTGCAGCAAAGAAGGCTGAAGGTGTCCTGGGATGCATGAGGAGGAGCATTGCCAAGCAGGTCAAGGGAAGCGATCCTACTTCAGTACTCAGCACTGGTGAGACATCAGGAGTGCTGGGTTCAGGTCGGGCCTGTGACCAGGTCAGGGTACAAGAAGGATAAGGACTTCCTGGAGCTAATTCAGTGCAGTGCCACAAAGGTGATTGAGGGGCTGGAACATGTTTCATACATGGAGATAGTAGAAGAGCTGGGAGTGTTCAGCCTGGAGAAGAGAAAGTTCAGGGGATCATAGCCATGTGTACTAATATCTGGAAGGAAGCTGTAAAGTAGGCAGAACCATACTCTTCTCAGTGGCATTCAGTAACAGGAGTGAGTCAGTGGGGGTGGGTTGGTCTTGATACTGTGCTATCAAGGCTCTGTGGTTCCTCACTGGCCTGGAGAGCCGCCTGCAGTGTGCCCTACAGACCGATGATGTGTGCAAGAGAGGGAAGGTGGTGTTCTCCTAGAAACTGAAATTCCTGGATTGGAGGTGCAAGCTCCTGGGTCTAATTATAACATTTGTAATAATAATTAAATCTTTATCATTTACAATTTTTATTTGCTGCGGATATAAAATGAGTTTTTTAATTATAAGAAATTATTAATAAAGTATAAATAATAGTGATATATAAGTCCGTTGTTAATACTTTCCTAAATGACATGAGAGAATTTGTGTTAGTAATATAAATAATTCTCAACATATTTTTTCAAGTGGGGCAGAGGGAAGTACTTCTAAGCTACTGGCTTTGCCACCACTTGACTTTCTGTGGATTGTTTTGCAAATAGTTTGTTTAAACAAGCACACAGGAACACTGAGAACATGCTATTCTGAGCTATGTCATTTTGTGGGCAGGTCACAAGACTTCTGTTGTGAAATGTGTGGCACACATATGAAGACAGCCCTCTTACCACTGACATCTGGAAGCGTGTCAAGCCAGGCGGACAAGGAGGCTAAAGAACTTGCCAGGCAAATCAGCTTCAAGGTGAAGTCACTGTTTAAACTTTCATCTCTCTTGCATAGAATTAGAAAAAAAATACTGAGGAAAAACTTGTAAACCACAGAAACATTCATAATTTCAGAAAACCTTCATCTATTGCTATGTAGAAACCTGTTTTTTCAGTATAGTCTGAAAGAGAAAAATAAGAGTGGATCTCTTGAAATTTGCCAGTTAATAAGTTTGTCATCTCAAGCACTGATTGATTGATTAATTTTAATTTTAGTGGTGACCACTGTGGTAAAAACTGCCTTTTACTTCTATTTTCAGGCACTAATAACATGATTCAATTTTCCAGAATTAGTCTTATCATAAAAGTGTTACAAAGTTTGGGCAAAGCTAACCTAAATTTTTTACCTTTGTGATTTTTTTTTTCCTTTTGGCGTATGGAAGGAATAAAACAAATTACTACTGAAAAATGGTTGCAAATTCTTTTGAACTACTCTGCTACTATCTGAAGATACTGAAAGTTGAACTCTGGTATGGAAGTTGCTGTGACCGAAAAATGTGTTCTCTAGCTTGTGTTTCAGTGAAAGCAAGGTTTGTTTAGACAAATACATTCCTTAGAGAATTGCATGTCTTGCATGCACAGTGTTGTTTTTCACTGGGTTTACCACTAAACTCTTAAATCAGCCACTAAGGAAGACTACTGTGCATGAGGGCAGGGACCTACAGTTATATTATGACAATGTGGCATTAGTGCAGAACACATCCTCACTAAGGCCAGAGCTGCCTTTTATCACCCATGTTCTTCTAACACTGTCCTAAAGGCTACTTTTACTTTTTTTGTGTGCCATGAAAGTAAAGATGTTCTTCTTCTGAGCATTCCTGCTGGTTTTGCACTGATTGTATATTCCTGTGCCGTAACGCTTATGATAAAAACATCTCCAAATATTTTACAAAGATGAGAGATACATGGACAGAGTTTTAAAGCTGAGCTACTTGGAGAAGCTATGGACTGCGTTTTCCTGGCTTTTTTACAATATATAAGGGTTTAAAATTGTAGGATTGCTTTTTACTCAAGAACTGCTAATCTTCATCAAAGAAATTCTAGAAATATCAGAGTGGTTTTGTTTGTGTTTCTTCTGTGAGAAAAAACTCATAGCTTACATTTCATACCTTTTTCAGTTTTAAAATGAAAGACTTAAGGACATCAGTCTTTAAAGAATATTGGTGCTTTCCATGTATCTAAATGCTTGACACCACCACCTAAGAGCAAGCACTTGTCAGGGAAAAAAGTTTCTACAAAAGTCTTAGGTTTCTACAGCCTTTTACAATCCATTATGGCTTTTTTTAATAAGGCAAATCAGTTCTGTCCTCTGGTTGTGCATCTTTCTTCCCTTCTCAAATCAAATTTTAGGGGCTGGGGTTTTTTAAGCTTCCTGCTTCTCTGCTTTGCTTGACTTTCTTATCGGTTTGATGTTAGGCTGAGGTGTTCAATTGATGTGTTTGTAATAAACTAATAGTACGAATTACTAGCAGGAAATACAGAAGTTTTTAATAATTTGGATACATTTCATGTCAATTTATGGATAAAATTTGACAGCAGGTTGCTGATTGAGTGTATCATGAGAGAGAGTCTCTCTACTAGCAAACACACTAGCAACCTCTGCATTAGCTTCATCCTGAAAGAAGAGATTTCCTGACTTTGTGTAGATGATCCCAGGGTTATTGTGTTTCTTACCAGCTTTAAACAAAATGGTAACTTTAAAAGAAGCCCCATGTGTGATATTGAGATAGGAATATGAAATTAAGGAGGGAAAAAAACCCCAACACATTTTCTCATTACTGTTTTCCTGCTTCTGTGAGCACCTTTGTTCCTGTCTGTTTTAATAGAAAATTTTACTTTGTATTAGTTTTATATTGACTTCCAAGTTTTTTTTCTTCATTTTAGGTGTTATATAACAGAAATTACATTTTGCTTAAAAAAAGGAAAAAGAAAAAGAAATTACTAATAGCATATGTATCACTGTACAATAGTATGGTTTACCTTCATGTTGCCATCACAAAGCATATTTTGCAGTAAAATTATTTCTCTGCTCACCATCATTATTATGTTTAAATATGTTGGTCTTCTTTTGAATGTTGGTCTGACTTCAGTCTAGATACTAGACTTAGTACTTTCATAAACTAAAGTAAATCAAATGCACATTTTGTAGTGCTTTACAGAGATTACCAGTAAAGATGAAATAAGCTCATCTTGGAAAAAGTAAGAGTATGAAAATCAGTAGTCACAGATTCCAGGGAACTTATGATTGGATATAGGAAAGAAAGATTCACCTCAAGTGTTGTCAAATGCTGGAGCAGACTACCTAGAGAGGCTGTGGAATCCCCAGCTTTGGAGATGCTCAAAACTTGTCTAGACATGACTCTAGAGAGAATTGGACCAGGGCCATCTAGAGGTCCATTCCAGCCTAAATTTTTCGTAATTCTGTGTTGCCCTGTTGATGATCCCTATTTGAGTCATAACCTTTCCTGTCTAATATTACAGTTCATAATAGTCAAGCGCAAAGGGAAAGCAGTGTTGTCAGATTCTAAGCTTTCAAATGTTAAATCCATCTCCCGATTGTTTTGGTGCCGTATTTCTTGGATTCTCTTGAGGTAATACACGTCAAGAAACAGAGAACTTAATTTCCTCACACTAAATAGTATCATGAAAGAATATTATACTGTGATCTTATCAGTTTGTTATCACCATAACTGGTTGTTTTCTAATACACCGTTTGTATTTCTTGCTACTACTACCACCACTACTTATATCTGCATTTGAAGACAGTTACTAGATTTGAAGTTGTCATCTTTGTAGTAAATTGGGATCTAGACACATGACTTGGGAGGTGACTTGCTTGCTGGTAAAAATTGGTCTGATCATGACTTCTTTTTTTTTTGAAATGTGTAAATTTTGGAAGTATTTCAGTTCAGCACTATGATGGTGTGTCCTTTTCCATTCCCAAGAGATTATTGCTAGCATATATACTATGGTTTGTGTTCTCCTACATGTCCCTACTGACTTCTTGTCTCAAATTTCTTAAGCATGAAACCTAAATTCTGGGAAATAATGCCTAGTAGACATATTGTAAATGTATATGAAAGCGGTGTCATAAGACTTGTATATTTTCTTTTACTCTGTGCTGAAATTTAAATACTGGACACTGGTATGCATACACCACCCAGTGTAGTGTCATGCATCTATGCCCACTCTGTCTGTGAGGCAACTTTGGTACTGAAACCAGTATAGCCACACTACATTATTACTCACAAGAGGCTCCTTAGTCCTAGGGGGGAACAGGCTGTGCTACTTCACTTGTATCAACAGTAGGTCAGCACTGTCTTAAGGACATGCAAAACAGAAGTTTTAAAACTGCTGTTATTCTGACATAATGTCCTGGATCTTCTAAAGAATTTTAGTTTTTGCTCTCTTACATCTGTGCTTTTTTGAATGTTGTATTTGTTTTTACATGCAAACAAACTTAAAATTGTTTTTTAAACTGTTGTTTGCACATTTACAGTATTTTTTAAAGAATGAAAATTTCTTAAACTTATTGCTGTGTGATTGAAATGCAACTGGCACACCTGATTATTACATTTTGGTAAGCCTCATATTCTCTACAATAAAATACACATTCCACAATAAGCCAGATCTTTCTGAAGCAACTTTGATCTTGTCTGTGAAGTGTACATATGTGCTTCTTGTAGGCAGAGGTCAATTCATCCAGAAGGTCTGAGGCTGGACCCTCAAACGCATCAGGACTGAACCACTCTGCTGCTTCACGTGAGCCCCAGCAGGATGGTGCAGCTAGAGCATTCCCAGATCCAGCAAGTGCGACGGTATGGTCCATCTTTGAGCTTTATTTGGCATAGTCTGGACATGAAATTGGTCCTCTTAAGCTGACTGGAGTCCTGATTAAGAGTATGTAGTTCACATATTTATTCTGGAACTCTTGCATACTTTTATATAAAATCTGTTAGCAAATAGTGTGCTGAATCACTTTTAGAAATAGCAATCTCCACTTTCACTTCCTTCTCTTAAAACAATAAAGTTCTTTTAGCAGTTCTTCTTCCCAGTATTTCCTTTAATTACATTAAGTGTTCATTAAAATTTTATGGTGTCTGAAGCACTACAATTTACCATCTGCATAATGTAGCACAGGTTTTTTCAACTGAATTCTTAGCCAGAGGCAAAAAATGTTTCAGAGATAACCTGTAGCTTTTAAATATTAATTGATACTATCTTCCTGGCTTTTATAACCTCTTAAGTAAGTCTAAAATATTCTTACCATTTGAAGTATGACACTTACGTTTTAATACTGCTAGGTGTGGGGCTTACATAAAGGTTTCAGAAGTGGCCGAGGTCTGGTGATGGGCCAAGGCAGCTGCTGATATGACTGTTGCAAATGCAATCTAAATTCACTGATAAATTGCAGGCAAATCCCAGCTAAGCTGCCTTTTTTAGAGAGGATGGGGCTGCAGATTGGTTAAAAAACCTAAAACGTGTCAAATAACATCAGAACATCTGTTGTGTGCTTGCAACATATTTTCAAGCTATGTAGAAATATAAACATGCTAATAGCATACTTTTTTCCTCACAATAAGGATTTTTCCAGATTGTTCAGGATTTAATAAACCATTTTATTTTATTCTTCTTATTATAAATCCTGGCTAATATAGTAGAAAGAGTTGACACACCAAGGCATTGCTGGTGTTTTCTTGAGAGAGACTTTTTAAAATTAATCACTTTTAAGAAAACTGGTTTTATCAATTATACTGATTTAATAATTAATGATTAATTTTCAGAAGAACAGTCTCATGGGAAATGAGACCTTTAAACATATAAATGCATGTAAAAATATTTTTATATATGATGAGCTATAAATGATAAGCGGGTTCTTGTTTTAGGGAATTGAACTAATACTCAGGATCGTTAGTTTTAGTTTGAACCACCTCCTGTGGTTCTGAGCTGTCACGTTTTGAGTGTTAGGAATTATCTGGAGCCATTCAGTAGTGAAAATAGCCCCACAGTGGAAGAAAGAAGTGTGTAACAGGGAAGACCATTTTAAGGAATTTGAGCTTGCTATTTTTGTGTTCTTATTCATGTGAAAGTTAATAGAAATCTTTTCAAAGTAGGGCACTCTGGGCCTTGATCTGTTTAGAGGTGTGAAAGTGTACCCATACAAACCTCAAATCTTTTCTACTCAGCTGGGTTTCTTGCATGTGTAAAATCCGTTCATTGAGTTCTTGTTGTGTAAAGCCCTAATTCTGCCTTATTAAGTTGTGTTAGATGTGGGCAGCCCCAAAACATATTATTCTCTCTTCGTGGATAAAATGTTTGCCATGTACTGTACAAATGTATGTTTAATTAAAAACTATTGTAGAAAATTTGCTGGGTTTACTCTCTTTGAGAGCATAAAGGGGAGAGGTGGGCCCAATGCTGAATTCTTGTATTAGCTTATGTAATTCCTTCTGGTATAGTAGATTAATGTGTCTCACTCTGGAGCCATGAGACTTTTGTCTTTCTAGACAATACAGAGGTGAATACTAGAAGTAATCATGCAGAAAAAAATGGAGTATTACCTTTCTTTTGCTCCTAGAACAGTTGTAACCGGTCTTCATTAAAGACACAATGGTAAATAGGTGCTAAGGAAAGGCTCACCTCTACTTGAAGGTGAAGGAATCTGTAGACTGTGTTTTGCTATGGGACTGCTTTGTTCTTTCCAGCAACAGTTCTCTATTCCATGATTTTTTTTACCTTTAAGTTGCTTGAAAGGACAGAGATTTTTGAAATGTATTAATGGCAAGATATTTATGAGCACAGTGATGTCCTTTCAGGGACAGGCTTAACTTAATTCTTATGTGAAGGGCACATTGAAATGTGTCTCTGGCATGGCATCAGTTTGTGTCCATTCCTTTGTTTTATGCGGGGCCCTGTTCCTGAAGAGAGAATTTTTCATTCCATCAGAAGAAAATATATTTTGAATTAGCTCTCCCTTCTGTCAGTTTTTGCTTGGGGAAGGGATTATAGCCTCACTGACTAAAGAAGGACCAAGACTTACAGTATTTCAGTTAAGTGTATATTTTTCAGATTTCAAAGCTCACTTTGAAACTGTTGTTTATGTTTTGGCTGTCATTGTGTTACTGAGTACTTCAGTCTTACAGATTCTTGCCCTTGGAAGATAACTTACTTTGTAATTGCTGCATGGATGTTTGTCTATGCTGTGGGAGAGGTGCACTCAGAGTTCTTTACTTTTGGGCTTTCCCTGCATGACCATGTCTTCCAGGTCACTTCCCTTCCTCCCCACCTTCTCTCATCTTATTGCCAGACCAGCAGTGGTTGTTCCCATTCAGGGTCCTGTTAGTAATGACTGGAACGTGCAACACTGGTGCAGATGTTGCACGTTGGCTGCTAAGTTTTATGTGCCTGTATTATTAGAGAACATTTATCAAGGCTTTAAACAGCTTATCTTTCAAGGAAGAAGAAGGAGGGGAAGGGATTGGCTCTCATGCCAATGAGAGCTGCTTCCCAAGAGAACTTGTCACAGCAACATTATTGAGGCTTGCCAGGTGCGAGGCATCGAGTACAACAGCATGAGAACAAGAAGAGGAACAACGCTGCTCTAGTAAATGCTGCCACAGGAACTTGTATGCAAGGATACAGAGCCGCAAAGAACAGCCTTTAGGCATTAATAGGACTAAAACAATAGGCTGTCTAAGGCATTATGCAGCATAGTACTTCTGAGGAGTCTGAATCCAGTGCAGAGAACACCTCTGACTGGACTACTTCTGACAATACTGTTTTGTTTTGTTTTGCTTTTTAAAATTTGTAGTAGCTGTTGGTGTCTACTCAGGGCAAAGTAATGGTACATTATTCTTGTTTGAGTATTCAAAATTGCAGGCAAGGTACTGCTGAAAGTTGGCTTGATAAAAGTAATTGCCCGTAGTATTAAGGTGAGATCATTCTACATCTAAGCAAAACAATGTTTTTGAAGGAATGTATTATAGATACTCAGGTTAGACTTGGGTTGGACTTGGGTCCAGTGGTCACCTAAATTTTGGTACCAAAACTCTGATCACACAGTCTGTGGGACTCATTAGTGGAGGCTGGAGAGCACTGCAGTTTACTCAGCAGCAGAGGCTGGTAGGCTGCATTTTTCTGTCTTCCCCCTTGATTGCACTGACTAAATCCGTGTGGATTATGGGTGTCTGAACTCCCACCAAATCTGTAGCAATACATTTGGTGTATTGATATGGAATGATGTCCCACCTTGGGGCTTATAGCTTATGAATAAAGTCGATGCTTGATAAGCTTTATCAAGTAACAAGGTAAAAACTGTGGTTAGGCTATTTTTTGATAAGCTGGGAATACGTTAAACTTCAGTACACCTGTTATTAAACAATATCCTATAGTAGTGACCTGCACTGATAGTAGTGGCTGGATGAAGCATTATGAGGGGCGATAAACAGTGTAACTGAAGCCAGCTACTGTTGAGGTGATGAAGGAGGTTTCTGTTAGAAAATGAGGCTGTGTTCTGATGCATGAGATTTATAGAAGCCCTTATCTTTAATCATGAGTTCTGAATAATATATTGGTAAAAAATGTTTCCCTTTATCTCTGTTAAGTGGTGTCTTAGTTTTGTAATACTACAGCAACAATTTTAAATGTCTTGACAATTGACAGTACTTGTCCCAACTTTGATTCATTAAAAAATAGACGTTTTTCATATTAACCATTAAGCCATGCTGTGTCCAACTTTGGCGTGTCTTCATTTGGAAGTTGTACAGACAAACAAGCATTTCACCTGTCCTGATTTCTGCATCTCTCCCCAGATCATTAGTATAAGTGAAAGAGGCTTCAGTAACCCAGAGGATTTATATAGTTCTGAGTTCCTAGAGTTTGCAGTATTTTTAAAATATCCCTTCTAAGATGATTATTTAATCCTTCTACTATTCTGATAAAAAATTTTTAAATAATGGCCTGGAGATATAAAGGATGCAATGAATTCTACCATTCTTCAGTAGACTGAACATGATATAAATTTCCTTACTTGCATTTTGTTAGACGATATAATTTTTTGTTAATTCTGAAATAAGTGTATTTTGCTGAAATAGCATATTCATCAAATAATTAGTCAGATGTCCTTGGAGCAAAGTTTTCTATCAGTCCTAACAGTTTCAGAAGCTTCAGAAATAATATGACACATAGTAATATAAATAGTATGTAATAATATGACATGTGTATTTATGGTCTGTAAGGATCAGCTGCTGAAGGTGGCTACAATGTAACTCTTATTAAATATTTCTATTTTTAGTCTGTTAAGCCCTCATCCACATTTCCAGTATGGTTTGGCAGAAACCATTATTTGGCAGAAACAATTAATAGAAATTGTGTTATGTGAGGTTTTGTGTTAGTCTAAAAATCTTGGAATGTTTGCTTATGAAGAGTTTAAAGATTTGCCATTAAGTTGAAGACAAGATGATTGTAATTTTCTTTTTTTTTTTTTAAATAGTACAGCGCATCTGCCACTTTTGGGATTCTCAACAATTAAGTCTGCAAACAAACAAAAATATCTGTCTTCTACCTATCATTTAAGATACTGTAGCACCTGGACCCAAATTTATATTGGGTCATGGTCACTCATTTCTTATCTTTCTTCCGCATGTCTGGTGATAGTTGGCCATTGATTATGTTGGGAATCTCAAGGTGGTGCATTAGCTGGGCTTTGGGTGAAGCTGTTGGTCTGCTGCCGCCCCAATCCATCTATAATTTCCTCAGAAAAACAACTTAGAGCCTTGAAATTGTCAGTGAGATTTCTCTTGAATCACAGATCTGTTCATGTCAGTATATGACAGCTTGTTCTATTCAGAACAGGGCCTTTCTGTTTTATTTTTAAATTTAAGTTTTGCAGTGATGAGAAGATATGTGTGACAGCCAGTGCTAGTTACTTTTGTTAGTAAGATGAAGGACTAGGAATATTTCTAGATTTTTTTATTTCTTTAAAAACTGTTAGAAGAAGAAAAACACTGCCTACTTGAATTGGTAGTTCTTGTGTCCTGAATTCACTTCTGTCCCTCTCGCCTTCTGGATGATGGGAATATAGATGAATCTAGGAACTTCATTTTTCAAAGGCTTGGCTTCCCTAAGTCTTTATTTTCCTTGGCATGAGGAGCTTTCAAGTGAGTTCAGTGTGAATCAATTTACTTTTTTCTGCAGTGTACTGGAAATCATGACAGGCTGCTTGTGGTGTTCTTGGCTGTCTCTGCTGATAAAATGTATCTTTTAAAAACATTTTTCTTTGATGCTATCCAAGCTGCTTTGCCTATTTAGGCAAGACGCCTGTGTAAACAAGCAAGTTGTCAAATGTGGCGGGTAATTGCATCCGTATTTCCTTGCCAGTGATAAACAGTGGGAAATACTAACGATGAGGAGGTAGGAATGGAAAGCCTGGGCTAGACAAATCACTGACTAGGTGAAAATTTTGAATTTTTTGTCGACAGACAGAAGAGTCACAAGACCAAGTGCTATTTACTGTCGTGTGGATTGTCAAACCTGGTATGCAGTTGAGGACATTCCCTATCTGGTTATGTGGAAAGGTTATCTTTTATGGATATAGTAGACAGCTGAAGTGGTGCTTAAGGTTATGGATGTTGTGTCCATTAAAAGGCTTTGGAAACAAATATAAAATGTCCAGAATTCTAGTTCTACCTGCTGTAGATAATGATGGTCTTTTAGAAGGAAAGGGGAAGAAAGCTAACTCTGGAAAATAGCTGCAAGTTGCTTTAAGTAGGAATACCAGAAAATTGTTCTGAGGACGGAAAATAAGACTTAAAATTTTTAAAAAATGCAATTTTTTCTCCAAGCTTCTTTTTTTTTTTTGTTAACACTTTTAAATTGAACCTTATCAAATGCTTATTTCTCATGACTGTCCTGTATATCACTACTTTTGATATTAAATGATGCAAGTTTGAGCTTTTTAGTATTGCAAGCAGGATTATTCTGGTGGAAGATCGGATGTCATATTTTCTAGTTCATAAGACTGAAACTTGTTTTCTTCAGCGTAAAACTCTTGTGAGCAGAACATTTGCCGAAGTTTATTTTTTAGTACTTGTAATGTCAGACCGAATTTGACCAGTAGAGGGCAATAGGTAAGTGCCTGCACACGTGCTGTGCTCGGGAACTCCTGCTGGTATCACGTAGGTGGTTTGTGGTTAGGTTTTTTGTTTTGGGGTTTTTTTCAGTGGTGTTGGTGGTGATGAGAACAGACTTCTGGACCCAGCTGTCCACAGGAACACTGCAGCATTGCTTAATTACAGTTCTTGGACTTTTCTCCATCCTTTTTTTGGCTTCCCCAACTTGTTTCCCCTTCAGTATAGGTGACATTGCAAATCCTCAGAGATTTAACTATCTGGAGGATTATTAAAGATTTCTTGAGCAGCAAAGAGTTAAAACAAAGACAAAGATACTTGAAATCCCTTTGACACAAATATGGTTTGACAGACTTCCTTCAGCCTTTTTCTTGTCCACAGAACTGTTAATTTTCAGTTTTAACAATCTTGTAATTATTAGTGATGTATTAACAGTTATCTGAAGAGTACATTTTAATCCTTAAGATTTTATCTCTTGCTAATCTTATGCACTGTTTTGTCTCACAACTCCCAATGTTTCTTTTTCAGTCTGAAACCCAGAACAGCAGTGCAGTGGCTGGCCAGGAGCGTACTCCAGCTGTGTCCACCACCACCACCACCACCTCGATGAGTCCTCGGCAGCGCCGTGCGCAGCAGCAGAGCCAGAGACGGGCCCCAACTTCAACTGACTTCAACCGGGCACAGCAGCCGAGAGTCAACACGAACCACACGGGGTCAACTGTGCTCATTGTCCTGCTGACCTTTGCGCTGGCAGCTCTCATATTTCGTAGAATATGTTTGGCTAATGAGTATATATTTGAGTTATAAGGTCGTTTGTCCTAACAGCAGTGACTTGAGTGCTTCACTGCACATTCTGTATTGGCTATGACATGAGAACTGTTTACAAAGGTTACTTTTTGTATTTACGCTTAAATCCTTATGAATGTTAATGTACCTACAGATACATTACCTGTAAGAAAAGCAAAGTTGAACGTGTAGCTACAAGTTTTAATTGAATGCCCACTAGATACTTGGAGAAACAGTGCAGTGGAATAGTAACATTAAGGCATGTGGAATGGGACTAAATTTGAGTCATTTATAAACTAGAAAAAGACAATTTTTAAGAAGTGGTTGATGAAATTTTTTACAGGGCATAAGCACCCATCTAAGTACCCTATCTAAGTTAGTGTAAGTTTTGACATTGGAGAGGGCATTCTAAAATGAAACACTACTATGTGTTTGTGTCTGGTGAATTCTTAATTTAGACAGAATACAGTTTTGTAACCACTTTTATTTGCCATGACACATTTCTAGAGGGGAAACACATACAAATTGGTTGTGATGCTGCTTTGTGTGTGGGGAAGGGGGAAAGGAGTATGGAAGGAAAGTAGGTGCCAGAAAACTACTTGCATTATTTTGATTTTTATTTTTCAGAAGAAAGATTGGATAATCTTATGAAAGATTTGAATGTCCTCTTCTAGTACTTTCAATTGTATATCTTGTTTTTAAAATTTGAAGATTATACAAAACATGTCTATTCTTGCAATAGTTATAAATATGTAATATAATTATTTACCCAGAGTTATTGTCTTTTAATTATACCAGAAATATACATAATGTGTTGAACTGAATGTTTCATATGTGGTTTTATTTACTAAAGAAAATTTAAACCTTATTATACTTAAATTCTCATATATATGAACATGCTTAAGAGAAGTATTTATTACAACCCTGCTAGTAATAAAGTTTCAAGCCAGTCTTTGGATATGTTTCACATATCACATGACAGTTTGTTTCTTGTTTGTCTGGGGTTTTTTTCGTTGGTTGGGTTTTTGTTTGGGGGTTTCTTCTGGTTGGTTGTTTGTTTTTTTCTTTGTTACTTTTGGGGTTTTTTTAATGTGTTCTTTTTTTTTTTTAACCTAAAATCAATATTTTGGACCCAGAGATCATCTTATAATAAGTTTATTTTAAAAGCCCCTGGTAATATTAATGAATACTGTGAAAAGGCATGTACAAGCAGTAGGCCTACAATTGTTAGGGTTTTGAGAAGTTTTGCCTGTGACTGTTTAAATACTGAAGTAGAAGAAAGCAGTGAGTGGGATAATCTTCCTCTTGTGTTATTGTTCAAATTATTGTTCAGCATGTTTATTTCAAAGACAAGGAAATTTGGCTAGCTTTCATTTTGTTGCTGTCAAACATGATAGCGCTGATTGAAGTGAGATTCTCATCCTGTTTTTCAGCAAGCATTTATCAAGCTACCTAGTGCTTTCCTAAATTTTGTCAACTATACTGTATATTACTGTTTTGCAACACTAAAGTAGCTGTAACAACTTTCGAAATAAGGAAGGCCCATTTTGTGTCTAAGGGGGATGTGTAAATTTATAAAAACCCCAAAATCTGAGTCTTTTAGAGTTTCTCTGTATTGTTGGTAATCTTGTTTGCGGGTATAAGGGAACAAAGGTGAAAAAATAATTTCTGTAAGAAGTTCAGACAAAAGGAGGTATTTGTTCAGCAATTACACTTTCTCCTGCAGACCAATTTGATGTCAATATATTAATTAACATCTTTTAACCTAATTTGTCTATTTCATTAGAAATTAAATAAAAACAAGCAAAAACCACTACACAAATTCCCCCCAAAAACCACACACCAAAATCCTAAAAAACCTGTTCAGATCCTGTAGCCTCTAAAATAGAAGTACTGTGTTTCCTTGTTGTGTAGTGCTTGAATCCCTGTTCAATTCAAGTACTCCAAACATGGGCTCAGAGAAGAGAGTTCTGGAAGAGGTATGACCCACAAGACATTCTGCTGGGTTTTGAGTCGCTTGCTCCTCTGGAGTCTTTGCTCTGAACATGCTTTTCTTTTCCTGCAGAATCCCTGCTGTGCCAAGCAGGCTTCTGCCCTCGTACGAGTACCACACACTGGCTGTTGTTAGCACAGCCTGGTGCTCTGCAGTGAGGTCAAATCAGCACTGCCCTGTGAGCGGGCTCTGAGGAAATAAGCCTTGAATGGATTTTGGAAACAGCCTCTTCCTTGTGATTACAGAAATAGCTGCTTTGTATCTTTTAACTTTAGTTTCTATCTTCTTTGATAACAGTTAAAATGTCTGCTTGTGCAAATACCTATTTGAAAAAAAAAATTAATGGTGACTTGGTTTATGTAAAGGCAATTGCATGTATAGATTGAGAGTTACTGTTTTAATTTGCCTTTGAAGTTAACAGTAAATAAAGTCAGCATTTTCAGAGAAAGTAGCTCATATTCTCTCTTCGACAACACGAAGAGCCAGACACAACATAAAACCTCACCTGCCCTAAATCCATTAAAATCCGTACATTTTACAATGAGATACATGTCTGAAGCGTGGCACAGGCAGTTACCAATTGAAAAAGATGCCATACAGAGGATCAAAAAATGTAGAAAGCCTAATGAAAAGGGACAGCCTGGTTTTACAGTCTGGCAGGAGGATAGCACTGAGATTAGGGGATTGAGCAAAAAGCCGGCGTGCAGAATTGCGAGTTTTTATATAATGGCTTTAGTAAGTATCCTTTAGGACCCAGTGGAAATGTTTAGTGAGGCAAACTTGGTGAGTAATGGCCAATCATTTAGCGGTGATGAGGGAAAAGCTCTGAGTGCGAAGCCCCTTGAAAGCCTGTCGAACGCATCACGCCGGGAACGCGGCGTTTCTGACACTGATCGCCGACCAACGCGCCACGCCGGAATTAGAGTTGATTCAATGTTCAAGCCTGGGGGGACTTGTACTACAGGAGGTCACTGGAGTGCAGAGTGCCCGGCTCCCATTTCCAGCAAGATGCCTTATTTCACAAAACTCCTTTTATTACTATTCTGCTTAGTTCTTCTTGTGGAAAGCAGAAAGCACAGGAGGAGGAGGTGGACTAGCCATCTGGATGTGCAGAGGGCAAGGTAAGGGCTACTAAACCATGTATGGATCTTTTCCTGGAATGTTACAAATACATTTCTACAGGGACATAAAAACCCACTCTGTCAATGTCTTTGTGTGTATTGTGTGTGCAAACAGCTTTATAGATAATGTTTTTATAACAGTGTCTGGTAGTATAATCAGTTTTATCTGTAAGTGGACACTTCTAATGCTAACCTTGATTAACTGTGAGTGAGGCAGGTTTTGCAGAGAAGTTGACTACTTCAGCATGGATTGTGGTGAAATTATTCTTAGCCATATATGCAGATTACTGAGAGAATTCAGAGGAGTTGCAGTTAATAGAGATGTTCAAATGTGCATACTGTTCAATGTTTCAGCACTGTTTCAGGGACAGGTTATTTACCCGCTTGCTGGAATGTCTTTGTCACTTCTGTTCACTTGGAATTGCCCATTATGCTCTGACAATTTGAGATGGGGATGTTGGTTAGCACATGCTGTGTTAATTAATAACAAAATAAACCCTGGAAGTAACCCAGGGATTGTAAAATTAAAAATATATTTTGAAGAAATACATGGAAGCTTTAAAAAAAAAGTTAAGTGAAAGCACAAGAAAGAGTTAAAGGTCTTAGTAAAGTTTATTAGATTTACCGCTGCAGAGATTTGTCCAGAGGTTTACATTAGAAAAGATAATCTTCCAAACCTGCCAGACAGTCCAAAGTATGTTATCCTTTTTTGTGGTTATGTCATCCAGTGGCAATTATATCTTACAAGACTATTCATTGTTTGAAGGGCTCAAAAATAAAATTGGGTTAATCCATCTTATTAAATGGTTTACTATGGCAGTAAACTTTCATATTTTATTTTTGGGGACTTCTTGGTTTATCAGTCAACACTTTTATTGAGAGCATTGTTACTTGAATGTTTTGAAAAGAAATGTGAAGTAATTGGAAGCAAAGAAAACATAATATGCTATCAGATTTACACTACTTATTGAAAAAATACAGTGGCATATGCTTTTAGTGACGTAAATGTTAAAAAGCTGAAACAGTCAGGGCCTGATCCTGAAATCCTAAAGTCAACTGAAGTTTTACCACATAATCTCAATTACTGAATGAAATCTTTCATTGAACTCTGAAAATATTTCAAAGTCTATATTCTGAGGAATGTGGGGGATTGAACAGTAGCACTTCCTTGCAAACCTTTCCGTGTAGTAGAGATCGTGTGCTTTGAAATAACAATATAGTATAAATCCTTCTTTAAATATCAATTTGCCCTGAAGTAGAGATATTCCCTGGGTTAAAAGTTTTGTACTTTATTTGAACTAAGTGAAAATAATTTACAGTTTTTACAGTGCCAATATTTTCATGAGCTGTAACAGTGTGGAAGTCAAAGCACTGCTGAAGTTATTTTTATAAATATACTGTAAAGAATAACAATACTATTTAGTTTCCTGTGGTGTAATGATTTTAATGAACAATTTTCCATCTAGGTAGGACCTGAGGAACTATATGCCAGATATATATATATTATACATATATATATATACACACACACCCCCCCACATACAATTCCTATGCAATGTAGTTATTTAGAATTTTAAAAAATCAGGTTTTAGGGATTGTCAAATGTGAATGACATTTTAAATACAGAGAATTCTGCAATGTTGCAACAAAAAGAAGTGTATGGAGCAGTATAGTTAATATTTTAATTTTTAGTTATGTAGAAGAAATTTTGCTGTCCCTAAACCAACAATAAATAGTGGATTATTCTAGTAAAAGGAAACTAAAACTAGTTCCTAAGCTGGTTTCCTAATCATGTAAGAGAAATTAAAAGAATAATCTTTAAAATAATTTCATCACATTTTCTGCCTAGTGTTTCTCTTGCTGACTTACTGTAAGAAATAGAGTAAATTTTGCAGTAAACTTTTCTTATTCAAGAAAATTTATTCCTATCTTTGGGAATGTACATTTGATAAGTTTGATATTTTTTGTCCACTAAGGTGATAAATCAACCTGATCTAAAGATCTTTATATAGACTTGAAGAAGATAGCTTGGGTTGTGCAGGTGCAGAACACCTTCATTGCTGTAGTTTCTTACTTGGGCATTGCACAGAGGTTCCCGTGGTGCAGAGATCCTTCCCCATGGAGCTCTGGGGGCTTGGGGTGGCTGGTCCTGCAGGTTCTGGGGCAGCTCTCTGCCACTGTTCTGCAGAGGAGTTGTTGAGCCTGTGCCTAAGTGGGAAAGGAGCATGGGGAAAGTCAGGTTAGGAGCCCCCATTAAGAAATGCCAGGTTAGGGTTTGCCTGTGCATCCTTAATTACTCCCAGTGGTTTGTGTTAATGAATTGTAACACATTATTTTTTTCGATGAGCGGTGCCTCGCTCAGCATACTGAATGGATAATCCTTGCTTGATTAGAAACTGCCTTGCATTTAATTTTCTCTTACTCCTGCATCCCCCCCCCTCACTGCTAACACAACTCTCCTCCTACACATTGAAGTAAACATAAAGGAACAACTGCCTCTGTGCATCACTGCCCTGACTGTTGCCCAACACTGTTTCATGTTACGCTCTGGAGAGCCCAGGCTTTGCGTAGGAAGTTGGTGTGTGCTCATCAAGTAGCAGCTCCCAGCTTTGTACTTTGATAGTAGTTTTTCACATTTTCCGGGGTGTACAGTCTCTGCCACTTATACTGAGAAACTGTTTGAAGGATATCAGTGATACTTGTTTGTTTGAAGTTGAGGGTGTTGTTGGTGATGTGCAGGATGTACAAATGGTGCACAAAACCAAGGACTCAAGAACTGTAACAGCATTGTTGGTTTAAAAAATTCTCTCCTCTTTAAACAGAAACAATTCTTCACAGAAGTCAGAATTATCAAATTTATGCCCCTTGAATGAAATCTAAACAGCAAAAAAATTATATATGAAAAATGTGGCAAAAAAAGACAAAGGGAGATGGGTGGATTTAAATGAATAGTAGTGAATTGCAGAGAGTGCATAAAGCTGAAAGAAACCCCGACAAATCTATAATCAAATGCTAAAGACCATAAGTACATCAGGGAGGGTTTATGAGATACTGGTGATCAGATTGTCAGTAAAGGCACCCAGCGGGCAGCAGTGTTCAGAGCATCCTTCAGCTCTGCAAGAGCACTGGCAGCTGGTGTCACCTTTGCTGCAGGTAATGAGATGCTCCCAATGCCAAACAGCAGTGGGGCTGGCACAGGGTACCTGCCAGAGTGGAGAAGAAGCTGATGTCAAATGCTGTTGTAAAGAATTTTTTTTTTTCAAAAAACTTGGTCTTGAATTAGATTAAATAGAAAAAAGTAGTAATAAATTTTAAAGGCTGTGTAGACTTCCTGTCATTAAAAATATCTCCACACAAAATCTTTGTATATTGATTAAATTGATTAAAAATGGACTGACAGAGCTCTTTCTATAAAATCTGAATCAGCTGTCATAATACCTGAAGGATTGGGCATGAACTGATGATTAAATGATGGTTATTAAATGCAACCCCTGGCTTAGGATGTGCCTGAAAACCTCTTTTCTTCCTAAGACAGTGTCCCTGTCCCCAGCCAGCCCCCCGAAGCCTCTGCAGCCACAGACTGTTTTCAGCACCTCTCCCATGTGCTCTTTGCTGTTTGATGATTTTTAAAGAATTGATCAAAATGTAGCATTTCAGTGAGGCTGAGCCACTGATTTACAAGAAAATACTGCCAGGGTTTGCCATACAAATTCCTCATAAAATGTGCAATCCAATGCTTTATTGGATTTTTAATTAGATTTTTTTTTTACCCCCTTCTTTGAGGAGGGAGACTTGATTGAACATTCACTGGTACTTTGGCTCTTCCCTGATAATTAAAGTCAAGCAGACACAAGGAAGATCCTTCTTCCCGACTTCCAGATTTTCAGGCACAGAGGCTGTGCTGTGGGTGGTGAAGTGGAGAGCTTTGGCAGCAGCCTTAACCTTTGCAACAAAACAAAGCTTCCCCCCTGCAGCAAGCAGTTAAAAGCTAAACTTTTGCCTCCAACCATTCCCATTAATGGCTGTGCTTGGTTTTGCACCCCTGCGTTTAGGTAACCATTAATGCAGCCTTGCTCCGGCTGGCTCTTTCTCACAGCCGGCAGGGAGAGAAGCGCTGACATCTCAAGTGAAACAGGAGCCTAAAGTAACCTGAGGGAGATCTAACTTTTCCTATGTAGCATGTGCCCTGGGGTACAAGGGGTTATATTCCTTCAAAACATCTCTTTGATATAATTATTTTTAAATTCTGTTGCTTCCTTTCCACCTCCTTTTTATAAGGAAATGGGTTACTGGTGTTAGCAGCAGCTATCCACACCCTTTAGGTTTCATCATTTCTTTCTTGAAATGAGTGCTCCGATGGGAAACTTTTCTTCTGATTTGTGATTTATGCTCCCTTTGGCTCATACTTATCATGCTTTATATTTTAATGAAGCTAAGAACATTCCTTTCCATACCCACACTTATGAGTGGGGTGATTGTTTTGTAAGTTCTGAATTTTTGACTGAGACTTTAAGCCCAAGTAGCCTCTCTATTTTTCTTCCAAGACTTTTTGTTCTTTATTTTCAGTAATATTTCTTCCATACAGGAAAAGGAACCTGAACCCTTTTGTATAAAGTTTTTTCTATTTACCATAATTATTTTTAGTAAGTTACTGGAAACCAGCTAATTGCAGCAGTGTTTATAAGTTCGTCAGATCTTATGTCCAGAGCAAAGGAATTGAGGAACCTTAATAGTCCAAGTCTTCCATTCTGCACCACTGGAGAAAAGTCAGGGATGCTGATCTGGATTTTCTTCCAGAAGTTCATGCAGTATGTTTGTCTGCTGCTTAGTTATCCCCGTATGCGATTTTAGTGACTATCTTGCACTGTTCTCAGGGGTTTGTTATCATCCTTGTTCCACTCTTATCATATAATATCGCAAATAAAAAGTTAGGATTTTTCCTACCTTAATGTTCAGTAAAGTGAAGGACTGAAGGCTTCTTTAGATAAAACTCCTCTCTTCCTGCTGTTGTGGGGAGGAATGGGTGGTTTTGTTGTTGCTGAAAGCCAGAAGACCTTCTGTCCACACAAAGTGCCAGCACTGAATTGAAGTTCCCGGGGCAGTTTCCAAGTAGTGTATGACATTGCGTGACCACCATTGAAAAGAGCTTTCTCATGACAATGTTGCCTTGGTACCTGGCCAAATCCTGGCCAGGTAACGTGGGGCAGCCAGCTGCTTCTACTGCTGCTTGCTCTGAGCTGCGACATTTGCCGCATCCAGCTCCCCTGTGAGATGCTGTGCTCTCTGCCCTGTGCCTCCCTGGGAGCCGTGGTGTCTGGGGCAGAGGGAGCACCATGTCCTTGGAGGGGGGCAGAGGCAGTAGGGCTGCCTGTGGGGCACAGAGGTCTGAATTAACACTGTGGAAAGGCAGTGCTGTGTCTGTGTTTTAGTGCTGGCAGTCTCCCCACAGTCCCTGGGACCGTGCCTGCAAAGCTGCTGCTCCTGTAGCTCCGAAATCGGGCTGGCACTTGGGCACAGAGACATCAGAACAATGCTATTGCTGTCTTTTGCAGCCACATCTTTAAGAAGAATCAGGACTTGACCAAATCCTTGAAAGGAAAGACGAAGCAGCTTCTCAAAATCGACGAACATGACTTCACCATGAGGCCAGCCTTTGGAGGTGAGAATAAAATGGTTCTCTTGATTTTGTGCTAATCTAATTAAGAATAATCTAATTATCCAATTAACAATCTAATTAAAAAACAAACAAACAAACCTCTGTCCAGATGCACCAGTGTGAGGGAAAAAGACTTGGTGCCAATTCAGAGAGGCCTCATGCTCATTCTCATTGCCCCCTGCGCTCTGTACAGTTCCTACATTCCTTCCTGTTACTGCAGTTGGCTCTGGTTTCGGCTGGCATTCCCCAGAGCTCAGGATGGACCCTCCCAGTAAGTGCTTCACTCTAATGAGAAGAGGAACAAGCTGCAGGTTTTAATATTCACTTGTGGTTGTGAAGTTGCAATGGGCTTTTCAGCTGATGGGATTAAATTGCAAAGTAAAGAACTCATTGGGTGAATCACAGCCCATCATTACTAGGAGAAAATGGAATACTTTTGTCCAGAAAAAAATCTTGTCTCAAATGCTCATAAGTGAATGAAAGAGTGGGAGGGAGACCTCTGCCGCCTTCACTTGTGCCTTCGGTCACACCCAGTTACAGGAATGTGCTTGCCTGACCTTTCTAGATTCACTGCCGCAGAGGTAAGAGGGTACCTGAACAAAACCTGCTGGAATACCAGTATGACAATCCCTTTTCTGACTAGATCAATAACCAAGCCCTTCCAGAGCTAAGGACAGAGTTTGCTGTAGTTTTGATTGAATGACTGATGCCGCATCCTTTGTCAATTGGCCATCTAGAGTGAAGTGCTACCTCTCCCTGCCCAGTGGGACACACGAGTGTTGTGCCCTTTGTACCTGATTCATAGAACCGAGTTCCTCAGACCTGCCCATTCCTGGCGTGGCTGAAAAGATGTTTCTTGCCCCTCAGTGCAGATGTGCTGTTCTGAGAGCGCAGTGCTGACCCCTGCTCACAATTTATATAAATATATATTTTTTTTTCCAAACTCCAGAGTTCAAAACCTGTCATCACCAGTGTTTCCTGCCCCCACAATGTTATTTACTAGCAAGTTGTAGTCCAGCCTGACCATTGGAGGTAACTTTTTGCTAATCAGTAATAAACTTGGTCTGCTACTTGTAGGGTTGAAGAGTTTGCCTTAAATTGCCCTCTGGGTGGAATATAGGCAGATCCCCCTGGGGCTGGTGGGAACACACTGAGCCCTGGGTGCAGCTGAGGCTCAGAGATGAGGTCTGGGAGCAGGCTCTGGAGGCACTGGGCTCCTTTATGAATAGGCTGTAAAAGCGTGAATTCACCAAAGTGCACAAGCCTCCCTAAATCTCAGTTATGCCCTCCCCTGCTATAAGCTCAGAGGATGCTGTCCTAGGTTTTCAGACCCTTTTTTTTTTTTAAGCCAACCTCAATTTTTGGAGCTTGGCCGTTGACTTCTGAGTGCCTGATACGGAAAAACTGAAAGTGCTGATCTGTCCTCTCTGCAGCTGATCTGTCCGCTGGACAAAAGACCTGCTGGTCTGATGGGTGGGATGATAGGGCTTCTCTGGGAGGATATTTGGAATCCTTACCTTGACTCAGTTGGAGACAGCTGGGGAGCCACGGTGATTTTTTAACATTTTTTCCCCCTAACTGGATGGATGTCAGGGCATCATGCCTGTTTTGGGGGGAAGCTACAGGGTTTTGTTCTGTTGTGCTGATGGTTTGACGCCCACTGTGCTGTATTTCTGGAAACAGATCTGAATTTAACTATTTTCATCAGTGTCACAGACTCCTTGAAGAACACATTTGAGCACAGGTCACACCAAACAGACACATTTAATTACACAGTCACTTCTCTAGTGTTAATGGAACTACATTTTATTCTCTCTTTTGCCTTGTTTCCCCATGCTATACGGCATCAGGATTCTTCTAGAGCCAAAATTTGGAAAAACGTCTATAAAATTGAGAAATATCCTAAGAGCCTTTGCTGAGAAGGTTCATTTTTTTATAATGGAAAAACATGATGATTGTTTATGAACTTTTGCTTAAAACCTCCTTAACTTGCAGAGATTCTTGGGACAAAGGTGTGGTCTTAGCAAAGTTGTACTGAAGTTGCATGTGACAAGGAGCAAAGCATGGAAACAGCTTTGTTGAGGCTCCAGCCTTGGAAAGCCTGACTCAGACACACGGACACAGTGGGTGCTACAGGTTCTTGCTCAGCTGCAGAATTGCACAGTGTGGTTTTAGTGACAGAGGATAAGCCTGATGGAAAAAAAAAACATAAAGGAAAGGAAACAAAATCTTATAAGAGGTGATTCTCATATTTCTGTCTGTAACGTTATTCGTCAGGCAGTCACAGTGATTTGCTATGGACCATGAGTCCTTCCAGCTTTTTGCTGTGGCAATGTCAGTCAAACCGATGTGGTCTGACCTGTGGAGGATAAAAAGGCTTTTGTACTGTGGAAATGGAGAAGAGCAGCCTGCGGGATACATGTGACTGTGACTGGTTGCTGCCCTAAGACCCTTTCCAGTCTAATTGCGATTCCAGCTCTGTGGCATTGCATTGGGCCTGGGATGTTACCTTGCAGGTGGGAAAGGCACCTCAGTTCTGGAAAATTTAAATAATACCATAAGTAAATTGTGAGTGGCATTAAGACTATAAGAAACTCAGTACTGTGATGATGATGGTTCCCAAGGTTGGTGGGCCAGCCTGCAGCTTCACCTTAAGCTCAAAAGGGGACAGGGGTATGGGCTGCTTTATGGTGGCCACGGTGACTCTTGCTGGTCTGCAGAGGACAGTCAGCAAGCTGCCAGCCCAATACAGCTGTGACCACTGGGCAGAGCAGGCTGGGGTTATGCAAGGTGAAATGAAAATAAAAAAACAATATTAGAGAAAGGTGAAGGGTTTTTCAAGGAAAAAAAGAGCAAGTGAGCTAACAAATGTTGTATAAGTTGTGTTATTAACAGCCTAATAAGCACGGTTGTCTTGTCTGCCCTCAGCCCATTAGAGACAGGCAATTGGATACAGAGGCAAGGACAAAGTTTTTTTGCTTTGCTGATGGTCAAAGAGCCTCCATAAGCTAAAAGAGACTGCAGGGTTTTTGACCCTTGGGGAGTTATCTCCATGTCAGTGACCTTGTTCTAGCTAGCAGATGTTCAGGTATTATTTACTATTATTAATATTTAAAGATTATGTAAATGTTTGTTTTGCTGCCTTCCTTAAACACCCATTTTAAGCATTTCATTTATGACATCTCATATTTTACAGGGAGCCTGTGAATAAGCAGCTTTAGTTGATACTTAAAATAGCTGTATCTTCTTTATTGAGGACCAGCCTAATGCTTTACTTTTATTATATTTGCTCATAGCTTAGTAGCCTAACGTCAGCTGGTCCTCACTGCCCTTTCTGGGCAATGCTTTTGCCAGGATGGATGAACAGTGGGGTGAATAAAGCACGAGGAGTTCCCTGAGTGTTGGTATCAAGGACTGGGATAGAACTTGCTTCTCTACTGATGAACAGCTGTCCATGAGATGCAGAGGGATGAAGCTCTGCAGGTATGAGGCAGGTGATGAGCATGTCCTGGTGCTGGCTTCCTGGAAGCTGCCCACACCTAAGAGGTCCCAATCAGATATACATTCATTAAAAAGAAAACACACACACAGACACATACATGAAGATACACTGAAAGCTGTTTTGCTTCTTGCAGACATAGGATCTCTTACAGATGCTTGCAGTCTCTCTGGGTGTGCATGAGATATCCGTCAGTAAAGAGATCTCAAACCTGCTTGTTTCCCATGTAGATATTTTTATCTCAGGGCCTTCATCTGCCTCCCTCCTTCAAAGATAGACGAGTGGACAGAGACACTGTCTCAGAGAGAAACAACGAGCCCTTGAAAGCGCTGCCAAAGAGAAAAAATAAGGAGATGTCACAAAGCTTTACTCAGAACCGGAGTGGAAAACTGACTCCAGCCATCTTCATGGTCACATGCTCTTCCTTGTCTTCCAAAGCCTGCTCCAGTGTTCAGAAATAAAAGCCATGTTTGTGCCCAGTTCTGACTGGGAACTGACTCACCCCTTGAAGCTTTTGAGCTGCTCACTGGTGAGTGTTTTTATGTATGGAGACACACTGGGATATAACAGGCTTTAATGCTAGGCTTTTTCTGAAGTCATTCCCGCACAGGACTTATGGAAACCTCCTGGGTTCCCTGGAGAGGTTAGCCCCAGGTCAGACATCCCATTCTATCTGGGGCAGAGTTTGATACTCAAATAGGAGTTTTTGCAATATGAAACAAGCCACAAAAATCTTCTTCATGTCAGAACCCACCCAAAATTGAGACTTTTTGGGTGCATCTCCTCTCCTTGTACAACCACTGAATGCAGAGGCGAGGTGGGTCTTCTCTAAAGGTGTTCTGAACACCATCTTTTCTATGTGCAGCACCCAGGCTGAATGGTAATGGCTTTCACTGAAGAGCAGGTCTCGAAACAGAGCAGTTTACTGCAAGGGAAAAGGAAATAAGGGAGCCACTGATTGTTAGCACACCAGTTTGTGAGCTTGGCAAAGGGATAAAGATATGAAGCCACAAGCACCTTGACAGGCTGGTTCCTGAACATCTTTTTAACATCAAAGTTTGAGTTAAGGCTAGAACACTGACATGTAGGAATTTACAGAAGTAAGATGTGGCTGATTCAGTTTCAGAAGGCAGAACCTTTACAGTGAAAAGGTGCAAGGGTGCTCCATCACACTGCACGAAAATCCTATGCAGAAATCGTGGGCCTAATAGATACTGCCCAATAAAAGAGAGAAAGCAGTGCTCTCCCTCCCATCAGCCTCAGTTTGTGCTTCAGGTCACTGAAATCCTCCCTCAACACACAAATATAAGGATCTCCATCAAAAGGAAAATCTCCTATTTTCCATTTCCAATTTTTAAATTGTCAAATTTGCTAATGACAGTGCAAGTGTCTTGAGTTTGCCTGGAAGCTGCCACAGTGCTGTGTCTCAGACGCAAGGGGAATAGTTTATTGGTGGGTTCATTTCTGTGTTGTAAATAGAAGCCTGTGACTTCCATGAAGCTTTAAGAGTCCAGGGTTTGTTTTCTGGTTTTATCGGCCCTGTTGAATTAGGATTTGTGTGCTGCAAGATATTGCTGTGGACAGTGATGGGGATAAAGGATGTTGACATGCTTGCTGTTTCTGGAAGAAAGGCTTCAGTTGAAGACTATACAAGTTATCTCTAGACCTTGTACTGTAAATACTTGTTTAATTTGGACAAATCCATGAATTTGGCTGATACTTTTCAGAGACTCTAAAGTGTGATCTTAAAAATTCTGCTGGACTGCAGTCTTTGAGCAAAGCGGTGCTGCTTCCTTTCGTCAGCCAGATCCCCAGCTTTCACATGGATCCATTTAGTTTCCTGTCCAGCAGTGAACATCCTAGAGAGGAGCCTGAGCTTTGAGATCTCTCCAGTGTTAAAATGGTCGAGTTTCTTGTTGCTTATAATTCTCTAGGATGATCCTTCTTTTTTTCCTCTTTCTGAAGAAAAAGTTAATATTGATAAAATACTGTTTATGCAAAGGCTGGTTGATGAGGGCTTTTTTGCATCTAATGCTGTAATCCAAGTTAATTGTTCTGTCTACCAGTTCAGTGTGTCATATACCAGCTCAGCTGTTCTTGTTCCTTCACATTCACACCCTCATCATACTCTGCTCCCTCTCAATACAGAGTTTTTTCCTTTTGCTCATTCCTAGTGGCATTTGATGAAGATTCTAGCAAAGCACTCAGAGCCTCTGTGGTTTAACAGTTTAGTTGCCAGAGAGACAGGATTAAAGAGCTGGCAGTTCCTAATTGACTCCATGGGTGAGTGAGACCAAAGATGTCCTGACATTTCTCTCTGAGTGATCAACAGCCATTTAATTCAACAGTTTGTGCTGTAGCCAACACGACCTTCAAGGAAACCCAGGGCTTGTTTCTGTGGTTTAAAGGGGTCATTTCTAGACAAGGCTTCTGTTTTGCTTCAGAAGCTGCATGCACTTTCAATGTTGCTTGCATCAAGTGCTTCTGCAAAACTGCATCTTGCTTGAAGTTTTGTAGAGAGATGGGCCAAGTGAACATGCAAGTATCATTATCAGTTACGCTCATTGCCGAGAGCAGGACTTGGTGATCATTTGATTCCTGTCACTACCTCACAGGCAGGAGCATTGGACTGTCTCCACTGGCCCTTCACTCACCCTTCCCTGCTCGGTCCAGCTTCTTGTCTAAACCTCCTCCAAAGGGTCTTTGTGTCTCAATATATCTTGATTCCTATTTGTGTGCTCTCTCATTGCCTCAGGCCCAGGTGCTGAAAGGGGAGCAGGGAGAAGGAAAAAGTAGTGATTACTCCAGCTGATTGTAGTAGGAGTTTGCCCAAAAAAAGGCAGAGTAAATATTTCTGCTGATAAATTGGTTTTACAGTCTCATCTTCACATTTCTCTATTAAGTACTAAACATTTGAGTCCAGTGTTCAAATAATTTCTCCCTCTCTCTATTACAATCGCTGTTTTATCATCCCCCAAATTTGTGATTAACTGCAGAAAAGACACCTAATCCAGCCTTGGAACTCTGCTCTCAAGGGCTTTCCAGACCATCCATCTTAACACGGAACACCCCTTATTTTGGGTTAATAAAGGTTTGTGACAGCCCCAGACTGAACCTCAGGCTTTGTCCTTGCAATGAGATAACTGCTGGTTATTGAGTGTTTGATGCAGGAACATGAACAAAGAAAAGAACATGGACATGGTACTTTATCTTCAAGAGGAGATAGGGAAGGAATAGGAGAGTGGGACAGATATCAGCTTGGCAGTGTTCTTATGTTTATGGGTTTGGTCTTTAGTTGTTTGTTGTCGGTTTGTCGGGTTTTTTTAAATCTGTGATTAGTGTTCAGAGAAGCATACAAATTGCAGCAGTAAATAGACTTTGCGCGGGTGTTGATTTCCTGAATCGAGGCTGAATTAAGGATCCGTACACGGAGAGTCTCTCTTGCAGTCTGGAAGCTGTGGGGGGCGGCCCAGCAGGTGTCGGGCACACATCCCTCAGCTCTCACCAGGGAGACGCGGTGGGAAGTGCCATGGCCAGCTGCTGCCATCCCCCTCTGGCACAGCCTGATTGCACTGTGAGGCCATCCTGACACAGACCTCGATTCTCCCCCGTTAGCACCCTGCCTGCCACGGCATGTCTGTTCATGGCACGGCTGTGGTGTCCCCAGCTGGATGTGACAATGGTGATGTTACACGCTTTCCCTGGTGCCAGACAGGACTGTGCCGAGGGCAGCCTTGGGCCTGCCCGTGGAACCTTTCTGAAGAGACTTGTCTGAGCATTGAGCCTCGCTGTAGCACAGGCCCAAGTTCAGGTCACAGGCATGACCACACTGAAGAGCTATTAGGTACTTTAAGGCATTAAGGAAATGGATAAGTATTTGAATTATTGCCCAAGCTCTTCTTGATGACCATGTATGGCTTCACAAGGCATCTGAGGAAAACAAGGCTAATTGGCTACCAACAGGGCACTGCCATCAGCAGGCTTGTGTTGTTTCTCTGTTGATTGCACTGCACAACAAAACATGTCTTGTCACCAAAGATACAGTGGTTTTTGCTACCTTGTCTAAAAAAAACCAACAAAGCAAAGTATGTTTTACTGAGCAGGAGAAACGTCATAGAAAAATTTTTTCTCTCGGTTGCAAATGTTTTTCTAGCAATTTTTGTAAAGTATGCATTGCACAGCCATGTGTCTGAATGTGACATGTAGGGTTTGTAAGCATCTGGGAGTCGTCTCAAAGAGCTGGGTAAGCCATGTTTGAGCTTCATTGCTGGGGGCAACAGTCACTTATACTGGAATTGGTGGTTCTGAGAAGCCTGGTCCTGCTCCACAGGGCTTGCTTCAAGGTGCCTGTTCCCAGCACAGTTGCTGACAGACACCGTGGGCATAACAGGCTGGAGCTGTGCCTGTGGGAAGGGGACAGCATTGCCATCAATGTGCTCTGCTGTAATCAGGTGAGGCTGGCTTATCAAAGCCCTGGCAAACCTGCACTGGGGTTGGTCACAGCTTGTCTTGGGTATGGGGATCAGCCTTTCCCTACTGAGGCTTGAGTTGGTGCTTCTTTCTCCTCCAGCAGAGGCAAACATAAGGCTGTGTTCAAAAGCCCTGAAGATGTGTGGGAGTCTGTACGTGCTGCTGCAGGTACAGGAGCAGGATGGATAGCAGCTTGCAAAAGTGTGCTGCTCCCTCAGCAACATTTCCGCTCTCTGGTTAGGCTTGTGGTGTATTCAGAGCTTCGATGTGATCTCGAGGAAGATGCTACTCTAGCTAAATACATGCATGCAGCAGGCCCTGCTGTGTGTGGTGCTGCAAATACGGGTCTGAGTTTGCAAAGGGATTGTGGTGCATCTTACGTATTATCTGACTGCTAATCAGGTTCAAAATCCAGGTGCTAAAAGTCTTTGAAAATCTTCATGGAGGCCACTATGGTCCTTGGAAAATTAATTTCTACTGGACAAGTCCCAGACATGTCTTCAGAGCTTCTGCTTCCTTTGGCACTGTCACACTCACTGACAGTGCCGAGGCTGGAGACGCCCTGGGCAGGGTCATCAGTGTGAGCCCTGTGAGACCCACTGCCACACACTGAGAGCACCAGGCAACACTGGATCCACCTGGACTGTTCCTCAGCAGTTCCTGCTGAGCTGCCCCACTGGGTTGTGCTTGGTGTGCACGTCTCAGGAGGCACTTACCCCCAGAATTTGGGAAAAGCTGCGTGAAGGCACACCATGGGGATCTTGAGTCATGTGAGCAGATCCTGGTCATTAATGAGCAGCAGTCTACAGTGAAGTTTTGATACAGGGTTTCTAGTGACAGATGAGTGTGCATTCATTATGGGATAATTAAGCATTTCTGCTTACTTACTCTTTGTGAGCTCTCTGGTTGCTAATTTTAAAACTACTGTGGAAAACCAGTAATATCATCAGTGAGTAATACGAATCAAAATGGTGATGGGCTCTTGAGAGACTAATGTGGCTTGTCTTGTTGGTAAAAAATGAGAAACCTCCAAAGAAGAGCTCATTGCTTTCCATTTCTTCATCTGAGTCCCCTGTCCTTAGGGCTAAATTTGTTCATAAAGGCCTAAAATTTAAGATGAGATGGCTCAGTTTTTAAAAACATATGAAAATGTTTCATCCAAGCTCTGGATTAACTGGCAAAGTGTCAACATTGCAGCATATGCCAAGGGGAAGATCATTCAATGTTTCAAAAGGGCCCTTACAGGGTTATTCACTGACTCTTTCCCCAGCCCCCTCATGAAGAACCATTGACAGAAATGTACAACATAAGCTCAGAAATATTTGCATGTCACCTTAGAAGTGCTAATTAAATGCAGATGATACGAAATAACATTTATTTACATATCTAAATCTCATTCTCTTTCAGGCCCTGCGATTCCTGTTGGGGTGGATGTGCAAGTTGAAAGCTTGGACAGCATTTCTGAGGTTGACATGGTACGTAATCCTCTTCTAAGCCTCAATTACTTCTAGTTATAAAAAGACCTTTCGACTTGAAACCTGTGGGCTTGTAATCATTGGTCAGATGAAAGTAGTAGCAGCACATCTGAAATTCAAAGAGGCTGATATTCAGAGTCAAAGACTTGATAAAACCAGGTGATCAAAGTCTTACCTCTCTATCTACAGATAAAGATTAAAAGCATGAAGGGAAAAGGGACCCTGAATGGGAGAATAATCAGTGCTGTGAAAGACCTATCACAACTAAAAATATAAGGAGCTGCATACGAAAGTTTGAAGCTATATGGTAAAATTCACGTAAGCTGCACTTGCTGCCGGAGTTTTCTTCCTTAGGGAACCATTCAATTCACATGAGGGCTCGCACACATTTTACTGTTTGGTTTTGGGTTGTTCCATGGTGATTTTTTTTTTAATTGTAGGAAATGGAATAAAAACACTTGAAAGAGAAGTGGAAAGGGGAACATAGAAGAGGAAGCTTCTTGGCTCCTTCCTCTTTCTGCCTTTTCCTCCCTGTTTTTGTGCACGTTTTTGTGGTCTAGATAAAACATAAAGACAAAGGAAGAACTTTAGGTTGAGTGTTTTTTAATATGATACATTTACCTCTTCAATCCATTTTGGGGGGGTTGGTTTAGATGACCTTTAAAGGTCCTTTCCAACCCAAACTATTTAGTGTTCTGTGATTAAAACCAGGGAGCTTGCCTGCCTGGATATTGAGAGTTTGGGGGTATGCATGCAGTGAGGTGTGTGGGAGGGAGCTGTCAGTACAGGAAATGGCTGCAAGGAGAAGAACTGGGGCTCTAGTATATCAAGATAATGTCAGAGCAGCAAAGAGGCCTAATTAGTGCAAGTAAATAACTCACAGTGCTTTCTGTCAGGATTCAACAAAAATCTTGCCTGTCAGAAGTCTTCAAGGTCAGTTGTCTCCCTTGGCTGTTGATAGTTCCTATTTTCCCAGTTCATGACAAGTACTTTCTACAGCAGTTGCTGATGTGTTTGGGGTGGAAGAATGTTCTCCCAGGCCAGTCTGAGTTATGTCGGTGTATTTTTCCAACAGACTGTCCCAGCATGGGTGTTTGCAGGGAGGAGAGTGGGCAGTAAGCTGTCTGCCTGGCCAGGGGACCAGGGCTGGCTGTGCTTGCAGCAGGGTGCCCTCCTTGTCTTCCCATTGCAGGCAGGGCAGAGCTGCAGGCAGGGCTTGTTTCAAACTGCTCTGAAGTGGCCCTGAAAATCAGATATCCTCAGCTGGGCAGTCCTTGCCTATCACTGCTTGAACAGGCACCTGGTGCCTCAAAGAAGCCTCAGCCTGAAGCATCACCAGCCGCAACCCACTGTATCTGCAAGAGTGTGGGTGCCAATGAGAGCAGCCAGGGGCTGTTTAAAGCATATGGGTTTAAAACTGGTGCCTGTCTGGTTGATGTGGATGGGCTGCACTGTGTGCAGTGGCAGGACATGCCCTTGAGGCTGCCTGGAGCATGGAACAAACATGAAATGTGCTGCCAAAATCGAGGTACTTCTGTAGACTCATTGGCTGTGCCTCTGGCAGGTACTATCATTCTCCCAGTTTGTTGTAAAACCTTGTTTTCCAAGGGACTTTCCTATTTGTGAGGGCTAAAATAAACTCCTTTTCTTGCTTGTAAATAGTGTGTGTGCTGGTCAGAAAGGAACAAGTGGTCAGCACACTGCCTCTCTTGAATCATGCCATGAAAAAAACTCCTTAAGTTGAATTTTATGCTTAGAAGCTGTTGTCAGCTGCCACTTCGGCTCTGTTCTTGCAGCATTTGGTGTACCCTGTTTGCCACTGGAGAGAGAGGAGAGTTGGCCATTGCAGAGGCCACTGTGTTGGCTGTTTGGAGAGAGAAAGGGGCTGAAGGTGAAAGATGAGAAGCTCCTGCCTGGTGGGATGGGGAAAGGGGTGGCCTGGAAAGCAGTGGGCTCCTTCCTGTGCTGTGCCTTTAGAGAGTCTCTTCCCCCTCCTCTACAGCAGCTGTAAGCCGTGCTGAGGGTGCCTGGCTGATGGTCCCTGTTCCCCTGTGCTCTGATGATGGAGCTGCCCAGAGGCATTTTGCAGCTGCGGCCTCAGGCTGCCTGGCTGTCCTGGTTTTGGCTGGGATAGAGCTAATTTTCTTCTTAGTAGCTGGTACAGTGCTGTGTCTTGGATTTAGTATGAGAATAATACTGATAACACAGTGCTTACCCTGAGTCAAAGACTTCTCAGTGTCTCGTGCTCTGCCAATGAGGAGGGGCACAAGAACCCAGGAGGCAGCATGGCCAGGACAGCTGACCTGAACTGGCCAAAGGGATATTCCACACTATAGAACATCGTGCCCAGTGTATAAAGTGGGGGGAGTTGGCTGGGAGGGGCAGATCGCTGTTGGAGGACATGCTGGGCATCTGACAGCAACTGTATTGTGCATCACTTGTCTTTCTGGAGTTTTGCCCCTCTGTCTCTTTTTATCTTCCTTTTCAGTACTCTTCTTATTACTGTTTACTTTATTTCAGTTATTAAACTGTTTTTATCTCAACCCAACTTTTTCCGAGTCTACTCCCCATCCCATCAGCTGGAGGCAGCGGGAGGGAGGAGTGAACAAGTGTCTGTGTTGTATTGAGTTTCTGGCTGGGGTTAAACCATAAGAATGGTGCTCCTCTCCTGGAGTCCTGTGTCCCTCTATCTCATGTCATGGCCTGGCAACTGGTAACCCTGAATAGCCAGGCTCTTCTTTACTCCTTTTTTCACTTCTACCATAACTTGCGCTGACTCCTAAGAAAGCAGCAATTGTGCCTCTTCCTTGGTTCCCTTTTTCCCAGCTCTAGTCAAACTGATGAGCTTGACGTCCGGCCCCTGAGGCTGACTCTTCTAGCCAGGTTGCAACCTAAGCTCTGTCAGGGGCAGTAGTTGCTGGAAGTGTTTCTTTGGGACTATAGATGTAAGGAGAAGGTGTCCAGTGTCCGGTAGGGAACAGGAGCTGGCAGCATCCCTGGGATGAGCAGTGAGGGAGCCTGGGACCAGTCTGATAAGGTGGGGACCTGAAGGTGGGCAAGCAGAAGTGTCCCCCTGGCCAGTGTCTGCCACGGTCAGAGAGGTAGGTATCTGGCCAGCTCTGTGCTGTGCAGGGCAGCAAGGTGAGGACTGACACTAAAGCCTTCTTTGACAAATAAATGAAAAACCTCCTGGCAATGCAAGGCTGTTGTGAAACAGCCCTTTGAAGCAGAGTCAGGGTAACTGATTGTTACTGTCCCCAAACTGGTTGGTTGTGGTTTGAGAAAGTGGTTGCCACATGGTTAGGGAGAGACCCTGGCTTGTGTTGCTGCTTGCTTGGGCTTGGTGGCTGCAGCTCCCATAATCACTTGCTTAATTGGGAATATATAAAAAAGAAGTGTATTTGATCTCTCAGCATGAGAGTAGATTCAGCTCTAAAAGCAGTAGCTGCCAGGTTGGGACCAACAAACAGATGTTTTCCTTCATGAGACTGAAGTTCCTGCCCCACCAACAAGCCTAAAAGGGAACTTTATTTACACACTTATGTGGCAGGAAACACAGTTCCCTCACTTGGTTGTTGTTTGCAACAGTTTAGTTCTTTTGGGAATAAATTGTTTAGTGTTTAGCCTGAGCATTAAGCTAACTTTCAGTTTTTCCTCTTGATCATATTTTTGTTACCATGGTCCTGTATGATAATTTTGCCAGAATTGAAGAATCGTTTCTGCAGGGCGTTGCTTCTCTTGGGGCATATTTATATCCCATTTGGGACTGAACATTACTGGGTACTGTAATAAATTCATTAGTTGGTTATGTTTTGTTTTGGCTGAAATTATTTCATCAGGAAAATCTATTCAAAGAGAGCGTTGACCTAGGAAAGAATCAGGAGTTGAGAGTGGAGAGATTTCATCCATCTGCTGGGAGTGAGTTTTCTTTCTGGTGTGTTCTAGTTGTAGAGTCCATCACTGACAGACCTCTCTCTTCCTTTTTTTGGTTCTCTTCCGTTTTTTGAAGGATTTCACTATGACCTTGTACTTAAGGCACTACTGGAAGGATGAGCGTCTCTCGTTTCACAGCACCAATAACAAGAGCATGACCTTTGACGGCAGGCTGGTGAAGAAGATCTGGGTCCCTGATGTCTTCTTTGTGCACTCCAAGAGGTCCTTCATCCATGATACCACCACGGACAACATCATGCTGCGAGTGTTCCCCGATGGGCACGTCCTCTACAGCATGAGGTGAGGGAGCAGCCCTGCTGCCCCTGAGCATCCTCTGGGGCTTTGCTGCCAGTTTTGCTCTAGGCTTGACTTTGGTGATCGCCAGGAATGCTACTGCCAATTCTGCTACTCCCACTGCTGATGCTGAGCTCTGTTTCCACAATGTCCAGCGCAAAATGCTTTGCAGGAAACTCCGAGAAACCATGCTGTGGGCAGTAACAGGATATAATCTCCTCCCGGGGGAGGCATGCCCCCAACTCTTCGCAGTCAGTGGAGGGCTTAGTCAAGCAGGAATGTTCATCCCAGGGTCAGTGTGTGATTAAACTGGAAGCTGCTGATATACCAGATGGTGACCTCTATAATTATCCTATTTTCCTTCTTGTTTGTCTAGAAATTTTTTTTTCATTGTGGTGCTTTCCTGTTGATGTAAATGTTTAAGTTTATTGAAGCTGAAATGGAAATATTAAAGACATCCTGGTTTTCTAGTAGATTTGCTGGCTGGGAGAATCCTGAGGGATGTCTGTCATAACCTGGAGGGTTATCCATCCTGTGGGTATACACGGATCGTGACTGTGGGTTTGCAGGATTCTGTAATACACAAGGACACGGAGGCTTAATCCTCTAAACTTCTCTACCTTATTACAGATTATCAAAAATACCACAAAAATCACCACTAGCAAGTAAACTACTACAAAATCACCACTGGCAACTATACCTGTGATTAATAAAGTGACTATACATACATATCACACTATTGCAAATTACTGTCAGCAACCAGTAATTTAGCATCCGTCAATCATGTGGCAACAGCCAATAACCAACCAGGTTATATACTGTTACAGGCTACTTAACATTGGTGGAGCAACTCATCCACAATATACCCTCAGGTACACACGGGACAGGTTGCTTGTGTGGGTGCAGTGATACCACCATCAAGTGATCCAAATCATCCAACAGATGGAAGGGCAAACTGCAACAGCCTGCAAAGTGAGCTCAGAGGGGACCAGTGAGACAGCAGAATCTCATTTCAGAGATGCTCTGAGTCATATGGTGTGGAGTCAGCTAGGTGTCCTTGGTGGGTGTCCAAGAGCTGGTAGAAAGTTCATGCACTGAATTCAACCTTCAAAGGAACAGAAAAGTATGAGCAGCATGGGAAGTTCTCAGAGGAAGGCTTCATTTTGGATAAAAATTATGTCCTCCTTATATCCAGAGAGATAAGAGGATGTAGGATGCCACCACTTTGAACAGGCAATAGATGCTGGTAGTTTCTATTTTTCACCTGTGACAGCCAATAGATAATGATGTTTTCTGTTCTCTCAGACCCTTTTTTTATTTTCAAGATAATTTCCTACCTTTTCTGACTATCAATTGCCTTTAAAATCACTTTTTTTGGCAGTTATTGATGGTATTTCAGGATGTCTCCAGTTTCTAGGTACCCTATCTGCATGTCAAAAAGGCCAGCTGTGATTCTCAAGGATTTGTCTTGCTCCCATGCTGGCAGGCCTTTCTCTGTCCATGTTTTTCAGCAGACATGTTTTTTGCTCAGTAGTTTCCCCTTCTAACCAGGCCACCTTTATGGCTGCTCACATCAGCATCCCAGCAGATTTAATTTCCTTCAGAAGAATGAAAAAAGAGAAGCAGAGAAAAACACACTGCCAGAGGAGAAAAGCTCAAGAGCCCAAACAAAAGGATATTTCCCCAGGACAGAAAACATGCTCTAAGTGTACAGTGACCTTTGAATGTTTTGTAGCCAAGGATTTCTGTTCTAAGATCCTTCTGGAAGTTATTAGCTTCAGCTATGGTAAACTGATTTTCAAAAACTAGGAAAGGTTAACTATAAAGTTTGATTCTGTGATCTGTTGTGACTTTTTAATGTTACCCACAAGAGAGAAGTTTGTGAGTTAACCACAGCTGGTTACACAAGATTCAAATTGATAATTTGATACGTAAAATCCAAGGAGAAAGAAAATCTCCATAGCATTTGGGCCTGGTGGTGTTTAGAGCATTCAGAACAATATCCAGCTGAAAAAACATGAGTGTCCTGTGGTGCTGGAAATGCCCTCAGATATCTTGAGATGTCTGCATGGGATTGACACTGGACTGAGGAATGTTTCATTCCTGTTGTGGGCCTTGGGCCTCCAAAGCCACCTGGACACTGCACTCTAATTGAGGAATATCATATTAATGAGCTGAATTTCTGTGCTGTCCCTGACTAACAAACTGTTATTGACCACAGGTTGTGCCACAGTTCAGGTGATGCCAAGGAAAGAAAATAATACATTTTAATGAGACCGAGTTATACAATGCTTAAATGCTACACACAGTTAAGGGAGGTCATTGTTGCAGGATACCTTCTGGAGCGTATCCCCAAAAGCATCCTTTAAATTTTGCAAATCCTCTAGTTCATAGTCAAAATGAACAGCATGTGCCTTGCAGGGGTGATGAGTGTGTAGGTCAGGGTAGGATTTGGATCACAATCCCTGGAACAGAGGAAAAGTTCTTTATCGACGTCTGCAATGAATCTAGAAAATGGTCACAGCCAACGTAAGTTGGCCTCTGAAACGATGAGTCACAGCCGATTTGCCCCTCCTAAATCGGGAGCTCCACTGCAAATCTGTCTGCAAGAGAAAGTTCACTGACCCACTGGAAAATTTCTTATGTAATGCTGTGCACAACTGGACTAGTTTAAAAACTGGAGCTGTGATTGCTTCAGCTCTTTTGCTAAGACACACACTTCACAGAAGCAAATCTCACTTGCTGAAAACCAGCTCCACCCATTTTACAACCCCTGTCCTGGAAATAAACCCCTCAGATTAAAAGGGTTTATTGAGAGCTGTAAGAAACTGCTTTTGCCTTAATAATACATATACTGGAGGAATTTTGTGGCTTGCAATAAGAATGGTCATATTCCTCAGGCTTGGGTCTTTCTGAGGGTGACTATGGAGGGAATTGAGAAATGGGAAAAATGAGGAAACCTTAATCAAACTTCACATAAGGGAATCTTCAAATGTAAATGGTGAAGTTACTTTACTTTGTAGTCTTGTAGGCAAATAGTTGGATATAAAACATAGTGGAAATATCTGTACTGACACTAGTGTAACGGTAATGCCCAAGATAGTGCTTTAGTTCCTTGATAGATGTTGAAATTATATTTTTCTTTGGAGTTTCTGTGTAAAATCCCTCTGGCTGGAACTTGGAGAATTGGTAGGCATTTTCCTGTGGATTTTTTGCTTACATTGTGGATAATTGCTGGCTTTAAAGCTGCAGAATAATTATCTGCAATAACATTCTCGCTTGATCGCTCCTCATAGAAACTAGCTTTTCTCATTTTCGATTTCTAGGGTCACAGTGACAGCAATGTGCAACATGGACTTCAGCCGCTTCCCCCTGGACTCTCAGACATGTTCTCTGGAGCTGGAAAGCTGTACGTTGTACCCGCGTTTCTAGCTAGATGTGTTCCATGGCTGGCAGCACAAACATTTCACTGGACACGTTTCAGAATACTGTCTGTTTTAGAGCCTGAAAAAATAGTTCATCAGAGTTACTAGGAGTCCTTCTGTTGACTCAGCAGTATTGTGTATCTAGCCCTTATGCTGCAAGACAGGAATTTGCAGGGAAAACATCCTATGACATAATCCTGATCCTGCAAACACTGTGATCTGGGCTCAGCTTCTTTGGGAAGGAGTTGTTCCGTGGAGAAAGTAGTGTGAACAGGAAGATTTTTTGTAGACTTTCTCTATTGTATGGCAAGACTAACATCTAGCTGTTTTGAGGTTCTCCCAGCTATTTAACTGAATGTTCTCTGCAAAAACCCAGAATCAGAATCAGAGGATAATTTTCATCAACCTTGAGGTCAGCTGCTCAAATACCCTGCTGAGACCAGGGAGTTCTTTATGATGGGTTGCTTGGGGCTGTGTCCAATCGGGCTTTGAGCAACGTAATTCAGGCTCCACAACTTTCCTCTGCAACTTGCTCAAATATTTGACAGCCCTGATCCTGAAAATGTTTCCTTTTACCTGCTTGGGAATAATCCTTTGCTGAGACTTGCATCCCTTGCTTCTTGTCCGTTCGTTCTCCATTTTGTCAAAGCATCTGGGAAAAGGCTGCTGTCACCTTCTCCATGACTATCAGTAGGGCAGCAGCTGGACCCCACCACAGACTGCTCTTCTCCCAGCTGAACAAGCCCTGCTCCCCCAGCTGCTTGTCTTAAGCCATGTGCTCCAGTCCCTGACGATCTTGATAACCCTCTTCTCATTCTCCCGCTCCTCTTACTTAGTGCCCAAATCCTGTTTTAACAAATAATAATTTTAACATATTTCTGGGCTTTTGCTTCTCACTTGTCCTTTTTGCTTTTATCATTCTGAGATGGTTTGAAGTGTCCATGCTTCCTCCTTCCTCTAAATTAAGGTGTTTTACCCATGATTATTTCCCGAGCTATTATCTATTTTTGGTCTGTGATGTTCAGAAGAGTGCCATTCTAGCTATCATTTCAATGTGGAGTAAAAAGAGGATTTGTTTTCTTGAATCAAGATGACCTGGATTTTTGCTGTTGTCATGGTATATTATACAACAAGATCTTTCGAACTCCCTTGCTGTTGGCAAACTTATTTGTGGCATTAGTTCATGCCAAAGACTGGATGTATCAACTTTTGTTGAATCTCTAAGATGAAGTCACATCACACTGTATTTCTTCTTTTCCTAAGATGCTTACACTGATGAAGACCTGATGCTGTATTGGAAAAATGGGAATGAATCTCTGAAAACCGATGAAAAAATTTCTTTGTCTCAGTTTTTGATACAAAAATTCCACACCACATCGAGACTGGCTTTCTACAGTAGCACAGGTATTGACCTTTTCTGATTTCATATTGTTGCTAAACCTAATGCTGCATTAACTGCTTCTGAGAGGGCTCGTGGGATTATGTCACTGAAATGTAGTCTCCACAGTCTGCTTGAAAGCTCAGTTTCTTGTTTTACTAGTCTTAGAAATAAAAGAACAAAAGAAAGTTCTTGTTTCTCTATGCCTACTGTCCAGGCTGTTCTCACTGATTCTGGCTTTCCTCCTCTCTCAAAGGCTGGTACAATCGACTCTATATAAACTTCACTTTACGCCGACACATCTTTTTCTTCTTGCTCCAAACCTACTTCCCTGCCACTCTCATGGTCATGTTGTCCTGGGTGTCCTTCTGGATTGACCGACGAGCAGTTCCTGCCAGAGTCTCTCTGGGTGAGAACAACTGCAACAAGCCATGGCTGTGTGAAAAGCTTTGAATGTGAAAGTTTTGGCAGGAAAGGGAACTGCTCATTTTGATGGTTAAAGATATTGTGCAAGAAAATGGTGGTTTTATCTGATGATTAGTATAATGTATAACTTGCACTTCATCTTAAGTCCTTCATCACTAAGCAGTCTTCCTCATTTATATGTAGCTCAGGACAGAAAGTGCTGCAGTCTTAAAAATGAAGCTGTAACGCAGTTTGGTACAGTTAGGAAACAGGAGTCCTTGTCACCACTGGTCTTAGCAGACCTGACCTTAGGATTAGGTGTGTTAAAAATGTGCTTTAACAGCAGTGTGCTTAAACCCAGAGGTTAAGGAGGGGGTTAAATGCTGTTTGTTAAATGCAAAATGTTGACTGCTCCATTGCTCCTCAAAACTCAACCCATCATGAGCACAAAAATGTAGGCAGGGGAACAGTTCTGCACTGGCAGAACAGATATTTAACACACATTTATTTCATATTGAACATCTTTTAGAGCATCATGTAGACCATAATTTCTGTTTTTCTAGAGACAAAAAACCTTATGGACTGTATCAGTCAACAGCATTTCTTTCTCTTGGTTCTTCCCAGGGATAACCACTGTGCTGACCATGTCCACGATCATCACTGGGGTGAATGCCTCCATGCCTCGTGTTTCCTACATCAAAGCAGTGGACATTTACCTGTGGGTCAGTTTTGTATTTGTGTTCCTCTCGGTGTTGGAATATGCGGCTGTGAATTACCTGACAACGGTGCAAGAGCGGAAGGAGAGGAAACTGCGGGAGAGGGTGAGAAAAACTTCTGTTCATCCATTTATTCCTTTTTTTTCCTTTGCAGCTGATCTGGTCTTTATATTGACTGTCTGTTAATGGGAAAACACTGACAACCATGTGTGTAATTGGGTCTGTTTAGACTGCTCCACCTCAGGCTGAATTGCTAACACAGAAAAACAGGATTTGCTCTTCTGGATCTTCATGGAAACACCAGAGAAGAGAGTGTGATCTGAACTGGGAAAAAGTGCAACCTGGAACTGCGAGGGAATGGCAAGAGGGGAAAGTATAAAATCTTCCCTGCAACTGCCACAATTCCTGTTTAGTAAGCTACAGGTGTTATTTGGAGCAAATTAGTTTCATCCCTCTATAGGCAGCTTTACTCTGGAAACTGGATTTAATGGATGTAATAGTGGAGGTGTTCCCCATTACCAAGCACAAACAACACTCAGCCAAGTTTATGCTTGTACTTTTTAATGTGCTATGAAAGGTCTTATCCTGCATCCCAGGAGTGTTTCAAGACATGACCAGATACAGTCTTGAGCAGCTTGGCCCTGCTGTGAGCAGGACATAGGACTAGAGATCCCCTGAAGTCCTTTGCAGGCTGAAGTATCTTACAGACCTGTAAGCCCTTCTTCTTTGTGATTATGCAAAGCAACATTGCCTTTTGAACATTAAGGCTTGGGAGCAAATTTTTTTCAGTCCCCATACACCCAGGACCATCACCATGCTTTACAGTTTCTTTCTTCCCAGTAGGAACTCACCACATTAGTCTACTGGTAATATTGGTAACCTACTGTCTTTGACTCCTGGAGGAATTTGTATAAGCTTGCTGGAAATGCCATCATCTTTCATACAATTTAAGCATGTTATTTCCCTCTCTGCACTACTCTTTTGATTTTCATGTCCTTTTCTTCCCTTCCTCTTTTTCCTATGCCTTTCTTGAAGAACAGCACAAGCCACACAACATCCCAGCACCTTTCCCAGCTGACATACCGTAAAAAAATGTAATTAGATATATTTTAAAAAACAACTGGATAAATTTACCAGACTTCTGTGATGAAATTTTACCTCTCTTCAAGGCCTTCTCAGCAGCATTATGATTCTGGAAAGCTACTTGAACAGGTCCTGAGTATCTTAATGTATCTATGCCCCTCCTAGTCTCCACCTGGGGCCCAGCAGTTCTCTGCAACACAAGGTAGAGATGCTCTGTGCAAGCACAGTGACTCCGGTGTGTCTGACTTGCTGCATGTGAGCAATGGTCTGTGGCATTTTAGCCAGTCCTGCTCAGGCTTCCCATGTCCAAAGAATACGGTGTTTTGACAGGTCGTGGGAAATAACAAGAAACATCCTTCCTAGGTTTGACTTGCCTAGAATAAACCTGTATTTTTTTTTAAAGATGAAAACTCTTCTCCTTTGTTTTTAACTGTACTAGAGCGATGAAATGAACTTGAGAGGGTTTGTTAATTTTCTGCTAAGTTTTCTGGAACGTTTTCCCACATCAGTGATGGTGTAACTTGTTATTTATATCATAAATCTGCCCTTTATTGAGTTTTGTACATTGAATTCTATATTCAGCAAGTGCCTTTTTACTACAAAAGGGAAAATATTGTACCTAGTCTTCAACGTGTGACAGTATTATTCCTCAGTAGGGGAAATGGGAACAGCATTATTTGAGGAAGAAGTTCTTGAAGAAGCAGAAGAGACAGTAAATGTATCACAGTAAATGTAGATCTTGTCAGCCAGTGCTGCTCCCTATGAAAGACCCAAAAAGTCCAGCACAAACATGTAAGGCTGCCCAGAGAAGAGCTCTGTGTTATGTCTACATTAAGAAATTAAGTGTGACAGGGGCAAAGGCATGCAGTATCTAAAACTAAACCTTCTCTTCCTCAAGATCACAGGAGCTGATGTGAAATACCTGTGGCAAAAGGTTTGTGGCCCTATGCTTATTCCCAACCCATACCTAAAACTTTTCAGTGCTTGCTGTGGTGCCTTGTTGGGACTACCTAAAAACAGAGGCTAGACAAAACTAAGAGAATAAAAAGCAGTTATATTTATTGAAGGGCCTTCAGGTACACTTTGGGCAGTCAAAGCCCCCAGGGGCTACACCCAAAAATGGACGACTGGTCAGGGGTTTTTCACACTTTTGTAAGTTTGGACCATTTGCATATTGGGGGTTAATCCTTCAATTACAGCTTCAGGTAATGAAGTCATTTACTCCCAGTTTGCTTCCCCCCAACTCACTTTTGTTTACATATCTTGGGGCCTGAGACAGTAAGGTGTCCTTGAGTTTCAGGCCTAGAGAGGAATTGTTTTGTTTGACTGAAATGGAAGAACAGTAGCTAACAGGCTAGCTGGAATTTAGAATTATACACTAAAGAATTACAGGATATGAAAAATATAGAAGCTAAAATCCTAAGGCATCAGCTGGGCTGGACAAAATTCAGGCCAGAGACATTTCTGACAGTCTAATAGTATTGTCAGCTGCATTCCTGTGCCCAAGGAGGCTCTTTGGCAGTCTTTGAATTATTATTGTAGACATAGGCTAAAATTTCTGCAGGGTGAAATTACGTAGTGCACCTCTGTGGGTACGTGCCTATGTGAGGACGAGCGTCATTTTAGGTTCTGTGGAGGAGGGTTTCTAGCACGTCTGGCTCTCTTGTCCATAGAGGTGGCTGTCACCATGTGTGAACGAAGCCATGGGAAGTGTAATTTGACCTGGGGCCTGACAGTAAATCTGCAGGATTGCTTTCTCTGCTGAATCCTGTGGGAATTAGCTTGTTATTGTAACTGCTGTCCCTCACACCCAGCCACCATCTCCTGGACCTGGCAGTTCATGATGAAGAGCCTGATGTGTAACTCTCCCCTGTGGCTTTTTTGTTGTTTGGTATTATTCTGGTTTTGGCTGGCATGGAGTTAGTGTCTTTTCAGTAGCTGGTACAGTGCTGCATTTTGAATTCGGCATGAAAATAATGTTGTAATACACTGATGTTGTTCCTAAGTTGTGTTTGTCCTGTGTCAAGGATATTTTTGTGTCTTATGCTCTGCCAGTGAGGAGGCCAACAAAAAAAATTGGGAGGGAACATGACCAGGACAGGTGACCCAAACAAGCCAAAGGGATATTCCACACCATAGAACACATTTCAGTTATTAAACTGTTCTTATCTCAATCTATGAATTTTACTTTTGATTCTTCTCCAGAACCCTCTGGAGTTCAGGGGGTAGGGCGGGTCGAGTGAGTGACTGCATGATGCTTAGATGCCAGCTGGGGTTAAATCATGAGAGTCTGTTTTGGGGAGCTTTACTCTGGTTTTGTTCTGTTTTGGTTTGGTTTTGTTGGTTTTGGGGTATGGGGTTTTTAAAATGTGCCTGCTTAGAATAAAATATGTCTTAAAACACAACTGATGTTCAGTTGTACTCATGGAGTGCTCAAAAAAGGTAAAGTAAGTGGGCTACTAATTTGTCATGTTTTTCTGAACATAACCTGCTGATACCAAATCTTTTGGTTATGCCAAGAACATAGAAAACAATCCTTGAATTGATTTTAAGGTTTTCAATAAGCAATGCGATCTGTTGTTTAAATAATTTGAAGGAAAAGTCTTGACTGCAGGGTTTCCAATGGCATCCTGAGTATTACATATTGATGTTATATACATTTTTACATATATATATATATATTCAGATAGATACATTTGCTTTAGCTGAACATATCCTTGAAAACAAATTCTTGGAAAATGCACACATCAGAGTTGGTGGAGGATGCAAAGTATTAGTGGGTGAGGAAATTGGTCTGTAGGAAATCAGAGACAGGAACTCTAGCAGAAAGGAGGTTTTGGAATCCATTTTCATTGCATGCAGATACATAATCCATATTGCTGGGACACGAAAACTGAAGGGTTTGAATGATAGAAGACTGCATTTCCTATTCAAAATCCTCCCTGTATTCATTGGATTTTTTTTAGACTTGTGGGATGCATACTGGTGCTGCTGAAGTCAATGCAAGTTTTGATATTAGCTCCAACAGAGCTGGGATTTTACATTATGCTTTTAGCTGGTCCTCTGCCTGGTTTAAAATCAGATTTACGAAGAAAACGCGTATCTGTAAAACCAGAACTTTGCCCTTTTCTTCCCATAACATGTACTGGATAAGCCATTTCCACAGATTAAATTGCATCTTGTCCATGAATATTTATAAAAACAAAGAATGAAAAATAAGAAATCTCAAGACAGTAAGCCTGAACAACAGCTAGGTAAGAAAACCTTTTGCTTAGACTATATGTCTGCTAAAGCATTGTTCTAATCTTTTCTGAAGCTGCTCGTCCAAGCAGTGGAGATAAACTCTGTTTCTTCCTTCTGAAAACAAGAGAAAAAAAAAGTGACTTTTTTGTTTGAAGAGAAACTGAAAATAGCTCAATCCAAATTTCGAACTCAACTGTTTACAAGCTGTCTGTTAATAGAAAGGCATAATTTCTGTTGCTTATGTGTTTTTCCAGTATTCAGCTATATTTCTTTTTATGTCCCTAGTTTTCATGTTCATGTGGAATACCTCACTCGAAAACTATGATGCTGGATGGAAACTACAGTGAATCTGATGCCAACAGCCTGGCAGGATATTCAAGAAACCAGATGGTACCAGAAGAAGAAAAACCAGAAAAGGTGGTTGTGCATTTAGCTATGAGCAATGAATCTAATTCATCGAGGAAGAGAGGCCTGAAGGGCCACGTGGGCTTGCGCATCATCCAGAACACTCATGCAATTGATAAATATTCAAGATTAATATTCCCAGGCACCTACATAGTTTTTAATTTGATATATTGGTCTGTCTTTAGCTAAGCATGCTGGCACAGCAGTGACTGAATCAGAAGATGTCTACAAAACAGTCTTTTGCTGGTACTTTTTTTGTCTAATCTGGACACAAAGCCAGAAACCTGATTATTTTGTTGCTTCTTCAAAGAGTAAAGAGGAGGACACATCCTCCAGGATGCAATTCCATGCACAGGCCTCATGGAGGAACTTGCTGGGCTGGTTGATTTCCAACCCATGCCCCTGCTCCCGTGTGCTTTATGACACATGCCATTTCTCGTACTTGAAAATATGTGTCCACCATACACCCAAATGTGCTGGGTGCTCGTTTGGGGCTGGCCACGCTGGTGGTGCCTGCTGTGCTATGGGCAACCAAAGACAGTGCTCATGTGAGCTGTAAGGAATTAAATAAATGCAACTTGCATGGAGAGGTCTGGACAGTGCATCTCCTGTAAGGAAACTGAACGAGCACTTCCCTTTATAAAATCTCTGCTTTTGAGCAAATTCTTTTGTTCTTTCTTTGGCATATAAAAGCAATTTTTTCCCATTGTTTTGTGAAGAACACCTTCTTTAAGGGTACAGATTCTGCTTTGTCTCTGGATAGGACCTTCATCAATACCATTAGGACAGCTGACTGGCCAGGATCAGCTGGGCTGGTTGCAGAGCACAGGTGGTATGTTTGAGTCAGCGGGGTTTTTTTCCAGATTACGAAGTGCAGCCCACAGACAAACTGTATATCCCAATGTGCCTCTCCCAATCAACATAATGCCCTTCTGTTCAGGCATTTGGGATCAAAAGGGATACATGTCTGCCAGAACCTCTCTGCAGAAACAGAGGCATGTCAGAGATTAAATGGCCAAGAATAATACTGTGGGTCCAAGGCCTGTTTAAGTCCTTTGAAGCTGCTGCACAGCATTGTAACAAGCTTATGTGCTTGGCAGTTCTTTTCCTATCCCATGATATCTCCCTTCCCTTTGCTAACAATGCTGACAGCAAAACCCGAATGTAGAAACACGACAGCAACAAGACAGTGATGCTCAGGTTTGTGTGCTCCTTATTTTAAGAAAACACCATGACTTTTTGGCTGTTGTGGAGATTATGTACATTAAAATTCTTGTTTACCAAGCTGAAATTGAGCAGTGGGGGCACAGCTTGAAGTGTGAAGAGCCAGGACTGAGGTTAGAATAAAGAAAAAGCAAACAAAAATACTGATGTAACCATAACTATTTGTTGGCACGTGAAATTTTCTTCTTACCATAGCAGGAATTCTTGCATCCTAAATCTTGGTGGATGTAGAAGGTGGCAGAGAAATGTCAACTCCTGGCTGTCAACAATACCCAGGTTTTCCCTTGTGCCTCAAATATTACTGCCTAAGTCAAGCTGATGATCGTATCGATTTAGTGGAAACAAAATTGATGAGAGAAGCTAAAATTAACAACTATGTTCCCCTTTAATCAGCCATGTTAATAACTGACATGAATGGAGTTCTGCCTGGTCATAAAAATAAGAAAACACAGCCCTGAAATTGCTGGCAAGAAGAGGAAGGACAGTGTCCGAGGGGCAGGATTGCTCAGCCTGTCACTTGTCTCCTGAGCCACCAGCTCAGTCCATTTACCACTCATTGCTCATGGAGCTGAAACCTGGATACTTCTCACATTGACAGGGGGAGATCACTACAAGAAAGACACAAAAAATATTAAAGAAATAGACCACTCAGGTTTTGAGATGTTAAAGCCCAGGCACAACAGTGCATTCTTCAGCATTAGCAGTTTTGAGTGTAAAACAGGAGCCAATGTCCCAGCTGGCAGCAGGACAGTGCAGCAAAGGGACCTTTGCTGGGGAAAGGAAGCAGAACTGCACCATGAAGTCACCAGAGAGTTCAACGAGTGGGAAACTTGGTTCCTGTGCCTGCCTGTTTTGCCAGTCTTTGGCATTACCCATGGCACATGCCATTTAACCTCTCAGTGCCTCAGCTCCTCCATCTAGAAAGTGAGGAGCACTAGGATTTACCTACCTCATAAGGTGCCGAGGGGCTTAACATGCTTAGTTAGCACATGTGTGGGGCATGCTTACGATTTCTGAGCAGGTCACCCAGTGGGAATCCAATTTTGTATGAGTTACCAGTGAGTTCTTAAGTGCATGCTCTGAACCAGTCCAGCTGGCAGAAAGCAGGTATCTCTCCTGCCTTATGATGCTATTACAACTCCCCTGCATTATAATGACATTAAACAGGGGATAAATGTAGACAAACAGCCAAAAAGTGAGCACTGTTGTTGAATAATGCCTCCTGGCATCCAAAACCCAGGAATTCCTAGTGCTTTACTTTGCCATTTCTTTTTATTACACCTCCTGTTCCCTTAGAAGTTACGTGATGGCAAAGATGTCCTTTAGGTCCTATCATCTTTGTACTAGGATTCCCTGTAGTTTTAATGTCTGATAAGCATCTTTTGGAGAGGATACCTTACTGTTATTTTATTTGCATGTGCACATAACTGATAGAGATTGATGTCTGCTTTTATCAGTCTATAAAACTAATAAGAGGGTATTTTTCCACTAAAGCAAAAAAAATCCCTCTTCCGTTTTAAGCACTACTTAAGCTTATTATTAATTAAAATGAAAAGTATAGATGCAAATAAAGCCAAGACTTCTCCTTCAGTCAGCATTATGAATTGTATTGTATTGTATTTTTCTGTTTATTCAGAGGAGAGTGGCTAGGCATGAAGCTAGAACAAATATTTGAAGTATGGTATTGACAATGTATTTCACTTTTGATTTCGTCTGGATTACAAGAGACTCCATGAGCACTGTCTAACTTCCAGTTGCCAGATCCAACCAATGTTTTGGGAGAGAGTGTCTGAAGCTGGGCTCTGAATGCTATTTGATGGATACAACCCAATTCTGTGAGGCACTGAGCAGATGGACCATGAACCTACTGAAGGACACGATTTTCAGAAGTGCACAGGAGATTTGGGAAAATTGAGGTCACTGATGAAAATGCCTTCTCTGGACGACCTGGTCCAATTGCAAAGAGAGAAAAAGTCAGCTCTGCTCATTCTAGGTCTGGCTCCATTGTACTTTTACTTCTAACCAAATCACGTCTTTGATAAAAAGTAACTATATAGCTATGTGCACATATGTATAATGTGTATGCAGGCATAATCTATAACAAAGGAAGACACTGGGATGTGTACCTATGTTGAATAGTGTCCATATGTGAAATTGTAATATATTGTACGTAAATTACCATTTATTATGCCCAGAAAACCTACTACATTGAATGGAAAAAAGGCTCTTATTGTCAGCCACGGGCCAAGAAATGAGGTATGGGCAAAACCCACCTTTTTCTGAAAAAGGAGGTGTTGAGAAGGATACAAGCAATGCTGATGCTAAACTTGTGCAATGGGTACTGTGCTGATTGCTGTAATCAAATGTGGTAATAAAATAACAGATGGAAAGAGTGGAAAAGAGTTGATTTCATGGTGTGAACTTTAAAATGTGATTTTAATTCTCTTTGGAAACCTGTCACTTGTGAGCTGATACCTAGGGGCAAAGGATTTGAATAAACACCTCATTTGTAAGTGATTTCAAGTAAAAAACATTTCAAAAGGTGGAATGAATGTAGTGGAAGCATGTGAGTACTTTGAAGTATGCAAAGTTCTTTGGGAAAAGGGAGCTGTTAATTACAGTTATAAGCAATGGAGACCTTTTGTGAAAACTGCAACCCACAACTGAAGAAAGTTTAATAATTGCTTTACAATTGGTGGCACATTTTCAAAAGACCAAGTGACAGGTATATATCTCAATCTCTGTTTGACTACAGCTGAGAACTTTTCATTTAAGTCCTGCTGTGTGCCTTTGAAAACATTGTCTCCATACTTCCCAATGGAAAATAAAACTGCTCTGAGGTCCCAGCTACCAGATCTCAGGTATTATCCCTAATGCAGACTTATGGAAATAAAATAAATGTGCATGGATGAGGCTGATGCCCAAACCACTGAATTATGGTTATTGTCTGTCAAATTTCCACAGTGGAGAGATTACGGCTAGGTACAGCCTAACTGAGATACTGCCCTGATGAAATGTGAAGAGCAGGAACAGTTATTTAAAAAGCAGCAAGAATTTAGCACTATTAAAATTAAAATGTAATCCACTCCCACATCAAGCTGATTAATTACTTTGCAAAAATGACATTTGAAATAATGTATCAGGGTCATTACTTTCCTGGTCAGAGGAATTATCATTTCAGATGAAGAGAGAAGGGAAATTGCGCTCAAGCAGGGGAAAGGTGCCGCTCTTGGCATCCAGCTCTTGTGGAAGGACAGGAGCGACTGCCAGGCTGAGCAGAGCCTGCTGTGGAGGCAAAGGTGAGGGGATCCAACTTTCCCAAGGCACTCAGTGCCTGGGAATCACACATCACCATGTGCCATTCTTTGATTTGGGCATGAAAAGGTTATCTTCCGCCAGCAGGGGTGGGATCCCCGCCAGCCATAGGGTGGTCATGAGAGGTGGTGCAGTGCAGGTGGTGTAGCTATTTTGGCCAGAGGTTTGGGCTCGGTTCTGGCCATGTGTGTCATTCGCTGGTCCTTGGTCAGGGTTTCACACAGGAGCCATGTGCCTGTAGCAGCCACAGGCAGAGTCCCCTCCACACCAACACAGAGAGACATGCACAGCTCCCAGGTGTACACCCACCTCTCAGCTCATCCTGCAGCATTAAAGAGATGGGGGCTACATCATGAACGTGTGCCCCAGCACTCCCTTTGCAAGGCAGCCAAGAATCAGGACAGCCCTGAATTGCCCACTCCCCAGAGCAAGCAGCATAGCCCTTAGCAGATAATTTGACACCTGATTTTTAAGATATCCTCTCTTTGAGAAAATGCTGAAGACTCCTTTTGGCCAGCTGTCCAAATTGGACTTATTTCACAAGTCTTTTAGGGATCTCTGAGTGTGGATGTGTGCACTTGCAACCATAGAAATTAGCTTAGGAGAAATGCCTGGCAACTCAACCCGTGCAAAATGCATATAAATGATGTGGAAAAAAAGAAGGAAAGATTTTACTGCTCTACTTGTCACGCAGATTTATAGAAGAAAATTGTGTGTTTAGCTTAGAGGGAATTCAGAGAGGGAAATGAAAGGACAAGTTAATTGTAACGACAGTTTGAATTACTTGAACAAATACATTTTGGGAAACGGGACAGAACATTAGAGCTGTAAAACTCTCTAGCCTCCTGGCTCTTTCCATTTTTTCTGGATTTTTTATTAGGGTCCAAATTCATTTCAACCATGAAATTTTAAACCTTTCTTATTAAGGTTATTAAGGTGCATAATGACCACACTTTTATAGGTACAGCTGGGAGGAGACCTTCAGTGCTCTGCACAGATTTTAATTGCAGCAGCCTCCAAGTGAAAATACTGCTCATTTTGCATCTAGAGTTTCAGGACAGCTGCCATTCCACAAAACAGGAAAGGCAGAGTTATTCACCTGTTGGGCAGGGACACAAGATGCTCTCTAAGGAGCTGCACAGGAGAAAGATCCTATCTTTTGCACCAGATAGAGGCCTTGACATCTAACACTTATTGCTGGGTGCTCAGGTGTGGTGCTGGGGGGGACTCTGTAACACTCTCTGAGGAGGAAAGGAAACTCCTGCTTGGCCAGACCTGGAGACACTAACCACCATGGTGGTCATCGCCCTAACCACAGCCACCATCCATGATGGTGCCATGGATGCAAACTGCCACCCTGGGCAAGGTGACAAAGGGTGTTTCCTCAGGGCTTGGCCCATGTTCTGTGCCTCTGTGAGATACTTTCTTTATGGGGTCAGTGTGCCCCTGCCCCAAAAGTCTCTGAGGTGCTCCCAGGGTGGCACACTGAAAGAAGTGTTTCTCTTATTCTGAGGCTGAGGTGGGGGCTCTCTGTGTTTCATCCATGAGGGAGGCTGGTGCTCGGTCTGAAAAGGTGGTGTCTATTTGCAGGATTTCCTATCAGATTCCTGTCACATCAGACCTTCCTTTCATTGCAGTGGTGACCTAGGAGAGGAAGAGGAGGAGGTGCTCTTGCTTTGAAGGGCTCCTTTGTTTGGAGAAGGCCTGGTGTAGGACACAGAAAGCAAATGAAAGGATTGAAATGGGAGACCCTGCTCATTTCTTGGGGTCAAATGGTCTGTCCCAGGCTCTTGGGCACTCTGTGCCCTAAATGACGGAGGAGATGCAACTCAATTTTGAACTGAGCTGCTAAATGGAAATGGCCCTTGCTGAGCCACCATAAGCCTTCACCGCCACTCACAGAGTACGGCTGGGACAGGAGCTCTCTGTGATTCTGCACCTCATTAACCTGTATAGGAATGCCTGGAGCTGTCTGGTGATGCTGTCCAGGAATAATGCTGCCCAGCAGCTTTGCCTTCCCCACAGTAAGCATCCCACAGAAAGACTCTGCCCATCTCTTACCCACCCTCCTGCAGATACAGTTATGCAGTGCTCAGCAGGACACGGCTGCCTTAGGAAAAAGTAAGGAAAGAGGCAAGAAGAGGAAAAAAGTCCTCCCTCCCCCAATGAAAGTAAATGTTCTTGTGACTGTGCCAAAGGCAGTATTTTGCCAAGCCATTAGCTGCTCCTTGGTTCTCCAGCTTTTCTTTAATCACAGCTGTAATATTTGTGCCTTCTCCTCCTCAGCTCTCTGGCAGCTGACGTAAATATTACAGAATGTCAGTATTCTTCCCACATCTCAGCTGGTGACAAAAGTCACAAAAACAAGTGACTAACAGCTCCAGTGCAAAACACCTTTGTGCTGGTGCTCTGCCAAGGGAAGGAACCATCGAGGTTGCTTCACAAATACCAACTCTGTAAGGTTTCCTTACTATATGAATCCAATTAGCCGAAGCAATTTAATTGGGAAGAGGTAAAACAGCCTGGTAAAACAACAGAAATTAAAATTTGTTGGATTACAGAGAGAAGGAAATAGCCTCAGAAAGAACTCTGAAACTTACTCTTGTTGTGGTACCTCCACCCCCCAATGGGCTGTGGCCTGCTCCGGCTCATCAAGCCCTGGCCATCCAATGGGCCAATGAGTCCAAATTAGAGGGTGCATCCATGGGCGGGGAAGTTGAGTAAACCTCTCCTCTTGTTCCAAAGAGTTCTTGGAAAATCATACGTTGAGTGGTTACCAGAAATATTCCTCCCCCTTGGTTGTACGTGATTGGGTTTTAAAGGTTTGTACCATCCCTTTTTTGCTTGTCCCCCATTGGCTTAGAGGCTTCTCCCCGCCCCTTCCATCTTCCCTTAAAACCCCATGCCAAAGCCCTGGACCCTCGGAGAGCTTGGGGAGACTTTTCTCTCATCTGGTTTGTGCTAAACAGTGTTGGACTGTACTAGAGGTGTCTCCCTCCCTCTGTCCCTCCCTCTCTCCCTCCCTCTGATGTTTGGTCGCCCTGCTATCAGCACTCTCGAGGCAGGCTTTCCCAACCTGGGAACAACTTGGCTCGCCACCAGCTACCTGGAAGGGACATTGTAGTACTTCAGGAAGGTCGTTTGGTGTCCTCAGGCAGCCACCGGGCTATCCTGAGAGGAACCAAACACGTACTTTCACTTCAGGTCTCAATCAAGGCTATGTGGATGCACAACACACAATGGTGAGAGGTGTCATGGCCTGGCTGGATGGTGGGTGCAGGTCCAAGAGGCAGCCCACAGGAGGACCACCAGTGCACCCAGGACTGGAGCAGCCATGCACGGTGTACCTTAGACCCAGAGTTTCATTCCTCAGTCTCTCCATCCCGTGCTGCTAACCAGCTACCTAAGCTCTAAAGTGCTCACAGTTGCTTCCAGGCATATCCATTTCCAGCACAGAGGCTGCCCCAAAGTTTCATGGCCACTCCAAGGCATGGCTTTGGGCCCTGGCCCAGCCTGTATGGAGCAGGATGCCGTGATGTTCATTTCTTAAGAGCCTCCAGGCTCAGCTGCCTGTCCAGTCTCAGCACTGTGGTGTTAAACTGCCCCTGGTGCCATTTCCCAGATGCCTCCCTGAACCTGGAGGTCCCTCAGCACCTCAAGGACCTCATCCATCTCTCATCCCCGCCTCCCCAGCTTCTGCCATCAGTAGAGCAGGTAATGCAGTTAAAGGCTTCACATGCACTTGCTGCCAAACAGACACCCCTCCAAATGTCTCCTGGTGTCTACCCTGATCCTTGTTTCTGCTCCCCATAAGGCTGTGACAGGAGATCAGGAATGACCCAGAAACAAGCTGAAGAGAGAAAGAGGTTGAAAAATGTTTGTCAAGGGTCGGGAAGAATAAGGACCATGAAGCTGCTGAGCTGGGTCCCTGAGTGCTTGGGCAGAGCACACACACAGGGCAGTAGGGCTCAGTGTGTGCCAGGTCTCAGGCGCAGCACGGCCAGGATCAACCCAGCTCCAGCACTGACACCTTTCTGGACAAGGAATGACAGTCTTGGGGCGTGTCCCCATCACCAGGACAAGGCTGCCAGTGCCAGCGCTGCCACAACAGTCAGGCCAAACAGGGCTGTGGGCGGGACCAGGCAGCCGATGCTCCTGTGCCTGGAGGCACCATTGACCGAATTTAAACCATTTCTGGCAGGTGCTTGTGCAGACTGCTCTTAAAAGCCTGCAGTGCCACAGCCTCCCCAGGGAGCTTCTACCAGTAATTAATCAGCCTTAAAATTAGGAAGTGTTCACTGGTAGCCCGGCTGAATCTCCCTTGCTGGGTCTGTTATGCCCTGTGGGTATGAAGGAAAGTTTATGCACCTAAATCTGTGCAGATATAGCTCATGTTTCCTCTGCTCTTCACTTCCCTGGCCTAAGTGACTGCCACTTTGTTTGAGACCCTCCTTGGAGTCCCCTGGTTTGTTTACAGAAAAATCTCACAACAGCCTTACTTCAGTCACAGAATGATTTGGGTTTAAAAGGACCTTGAAGATCATCCAGTTCCAGCCCCCTGCCATGGGCAGGGACTCCTTCCACTAGACCAGGTCACTCAAAGCCCCATCCCACCTGGCCTTGAACATCTCCAGGGTTGGGGCATCCACATCTTCTCTGGGCAACCTGCTCCAGTGCCTCACCACCCTCACAGTAAAGAATTTCTTCCTAATACCTAATCTAAAACTACTGTCTCTTAGTTTAAGACTGTTTCCTCTTGTCCTATCGCTATCAAGCCATACAAGCCCTGCTTGCATCCACCATTTCCTTCTGCAGAAGAAGGGGCATGCTTTGAGACTGGACTTTGACCTTTTTTTTTTTTTGGTGTGCATATGTTTTTTAATCTATTTCATTAAATGTTTCATTTAATGCAGAGAAGTAACTCTTTCATGAACAACAGCCCCGGCTTTTCTATAACACCCGTTTAAATTACCTGTAGCCCAGAAGTGACTCGTTTTGAACATTTAAAAAACTCCCCCCAGACAGAATAAACCAATGACTTAATCACCAATGAACTCATGCATTCCATAAATGCATAGAAGGGCTTTTCCGTGCCTACAGCATTGCTGCAGACTTTGGTTCCTGCCATGGAGGCAAATAATGCCCCCAGTATAATCCAAAGCAAGACTTTCACAGACAGGTCTTTTTTACCAGCTCGACTGCTGGTGAGCTGAGGTTACACCCTCCAGCCAGGCAGCAGGGAGGCAGGAGGATGGCTGAGGCCCTGCCCTGCCGTGCCCGGCTGCCCTCTCTCCCCTGCACCAGCACATGCGTGGGCAGACAGGCGGAAAGCTGGGCCACGTGAACGCCTGGGATATGGATAAGTGCATTTTCATATTACATCTAATGTAATAAGTCAGTTAAATGCCCCTAGTCCGAGGAGGGCAGCATGTTAATAAATGGTCGTTACCAGCAGCTGACAGTTGGTTAGCACAGATTAATTCCTAATGAAGAAAAAAACTCTTTATGTAATGTAATGCTTCTGGCTGGGGATCAAGGGTTGCAATCATCCACCCACAGCAGACCTTTAAATCCAGCTTTGTTCCACTGCGGGAAAAATAGACAAAAAAAACCTCAAAGAAACCCCAAACCTGCTATTTTTTAAAGGTTATGATTCAGCCAGCATCACTCAGATTCTAATTCCAGGAGAGCTGAGCTTGTTTCCTAAAGAGTACAATATGTTACACCATGGCCTGGTGATGCAGATGTGGCAGAGGAGGTGGTGTGAGGCAGGAGTAGGGCACTGTGTGGACCCTGTGCTCCAGGGATGCACAAGATGGCCCTGTGGGGGCACACCAGGGCTCTCACAGCTGGAGGGGTGATGCCAACACCCTGACCTCAGCCACAGGTGTTTGGGGCTGTCCGATGGGTGTTTGTGTTAAAGGAGTTGCCCTGGGAAGGTGCAAGGAGCAGGGGTGCAGCTGTACCAGGCTGTGAGATGGGCTGTGAAAAGCGGGAGGTCAAAGGCAGCTTAAGCAGCAGGGGTTTTGGCAGGGGACTGTGCAGCTGCCCAGATCCAGGCAGCCGATGCCGTGGTGGATGCACACACAGAGACTTTCACCCTCGCCGCCATCAGGAGGCTCCCTGGACCTTTATTTCCACTTGCAAGGAAGCAAGGCATTCCACTGACTCACTGATTTTCCTCTCCCTCCCTTAAGACATTCCCTGAGATGAGGCCTTAGGTGCTGGTTCCTGGGCTACTCTGTAGGTGACACCTTCTTTCCAGGCTCTGCCAGTGTCACCCTTGCAGGGGGAACTTGCAGAGGTGCTTGCACCCACCCCAGCAGAGGGTCTGAGATATTCTCCCAAAGTCATGGGACCAAAAGCTAAACTCACTGAAAAGCTAAATCCCCTGGAATACCTATAAATAATGTCAAAAATTACCAGCTAAAAAGAAAAATCACTATAGTTACCCTGTGACCTAAGGATATGGATACAATAAAACTGCTTCACATGCAGGAAGGTGATTTGTACTTGTGAAGTCTGGTTATTTACTACATCTGGTTTTATTCATTATCTGATAAGAATCTTCCTACTAATTTACTGATAATCTGAGGAATTTTACTATAATGTCTTAAAGCAAGAATTATTCCATTTTACTTGAGCATCTTATCTTTCATGGAACACTGACTTACCGAAAATAAATGTACATAAAGCAGGAGAAGCTCCACAACTCGTGACACGTGACTAGGAGAAGGCAAAGGAGACCCATATCTCCCAAGCAGCATGAATGCTCAGCAGGTAAAATGGGATCTCTCAGATCCTGGGGTTTTCTTTCATCTCTTTTCCATTTCACCTTGCGTTTCTGCAGTGATGCCAAGCTGCGGAAAGCAGATTAAATCTGTAAGAAGGGTGAGAACAAAGTAAGTTCTGCTCGGGCAAAGGACTTCAAACAGGGAGAAAGGCTGGTGGCAAAGATACTGTCATAGACATAGACTTCAAAAGAGGCTCAGCAGGTGATTGAATTTGCAGCTGATTGGCGTGGCCAGAGTGAGGTACACGTGAGCAAGGCTGAACTCTGCAGATTTCTGTTGAAATGGCTCCTTAGAGTCTTTGTCTTTTATGTACACTCGTGCTAAAGGGACCTGGAGGAGCCCTGTTCTTGTGTCTGGGAGCATGATGGTGCCCCTGAGGCTTCCCAGCTCCTGGGGATGGGAGGATGGGAGCACCACCACTGAGGGACTGTACTTCCAACGCAACAGCCCGGTCAGCAGCACCCCCAAACTGCTCTGCAGCTTGAACTACACACTGTGGCAGATGAGAGGGGTGGAGAGAAACAGCACGGGGCTGCTGCCCAGGGAATACATGTCCAGAAGTCCCTGACAACCAAAAGTCTGTTAGCTGATAGGACCTGGGTGTGCAAAGGAGGCTTCCCAGCAGGCTGCCATGCAAACAATGTGGGTTGGGTACTAATGTGAGCAGAGAAAATGGTCGACAGCCCCTCTCTGTTTTTCATACAATGTTTTTTACCGGTAAAATCCCTGAGCAGCTTTATGCTTCTCAGCGCAAAGCAAAATCCAACTACTTTTTACTCATGGACAACTCTGCATGTGCTGTAATGGAAATTACAGGCCACATTTATAGCCAAGAGAAATTTTGTGACACCGATACAAAGTGAGCAACAAGATGAAAACATCCAACTGTTGGCATCCGGGATAAAACAACCCCATTAGATCATCTTAATCATCTCTCAAAAATGCTGATTGTTTTCTAGTACTTTGTCTGGGCTATGAAAGAAGTTACTGTTAAAGGGATGCCAGTCTGAAGATTGTTAATGGCTTTTTTGGCTCTGGCACACTGGACAATGTCGTTAATGTCCAATGGAAAGATAAGTTCTCATAAGGAGCTACAGAAACCGTGCACAAAAAGCATGTACAGACTGGTAACAACCTCCAGCACTAGAAAAAGACAAAAAAACCAGACAACCTTTTTTTAGAAATCTCAATATAATCTTGAATTTTTCAGTCTTAAAAGAAAAAAGTCTTAAAGAAAAGTTCACCAACATTTTCTGTCTCGAAACATGCTGCTTTAGATATGTCTGCTCTCTATTTTTCTGGGTTTATTTAGTTTCTTTGCTCAGCCTTTGCTGAGAAAGGAAATGAAGGAAGTCAACAGAAGGAAAAAGTTTGAAAAGCTTTCAAGGAAAAGTATTGAAAAGAAATATTTTATTGTAGAGGGGAAGATGGTTTCTCTCTCTCTCTCTCTTTTTTTTTTTTTTTTTTTTTTTAGTGTTGGAGAAGCAGCATTCTCAGAGCTCAACTCTGGGTGGTAGCATAGGACAACCTGCACTGACCACTGATTACAATCAAGGAAAGGGTATGATGTATTCCCATATATGTTATGCTTTATATATTCAGTACAAACCTCATCCATTGTGCTCCTCCATACCATAGACTGAATTCCTGGAGACTTCTGATTTTCCTGGACTCTTTCTGGGCTGACATCAGCACACTGTGCTGCAAAGCCATAAACTTGCTACTACACATGCTAATAATCTGCTTTTTGGGTCCTTGCCCAGAGCATCTCAAACCACTATCTCCCCTTCTATTAGCTCTGGATTTCTCTCTGGAATAATGACCTTATTTTCCTTTAAACATAAACCATTCAAATGCTATTAGTATCAAACCTCTGATAACAAATTCACTTTTGCCAGAGAGGGAGTGGGAAGGATTTAGCCTAAGAAATCAGAGCCCATTTTCAGGTGCCTGAGAGTTCAATGAAGGAAAAACTGTCATTCAAACCAAAGCCATAAACAAACCTACTAATGCTAGGTGTCTTTCCATAGCTAGAAAGTGATGCCTTTTGAAGGGGGAGTGAGGAAGGAGGGATATAGATATATTTTATTTTGGTTTTTTGCATCTTTGGGTGAGTTTTATCATCCACGGGAGCTGCTCAGCTGGCTCTCCTGAAGCCTCCAGTTACCCACACACTGAAGCGACTGTGTACTATGGCAGTCTGGATTTTTTTTCACACTTCCCCCACCCTGGGCAGTGAGCATCCTTTCCAGTACTCTGCCTTGCCCAGAGGCTATCAAGAAGGTGTCATTTCCTTCCAGATACAAATACACATCTGTTTATAGTCTCTTTCATGCTGCTGGGGTAATGCAGCACACACCAAACTGCATGACAAAGACTTCCTCGCTGACCAAGCATGGCGCTTGGGCCATGATGCTGGGGCTTCACTGCGCGGTCACTCGTGCGAGGCGCCCGTCTGCTGGGATCAGGCAGCTCGGAAAAGTCGCTGTGGAACCGCTTGTGGCCAGCAGGTGGAAGCCTGCCTGCAGCGATGCTGCCTGTCGGCACCGCTGCCTGTTTGTGCTGCTGCCGGCCTGGGTGCCTGACTCCCGCACTCAGCACCACAGCCTCAACCCCTGCTGCCCGACTGCCGCCCTGTCCCCAGTGCTTCCCATGTCCCTGCCAGTGCCACTGCCCGCGTTATGCTCCGAGAGGCAGAGACCCGGCCTTGGTGTCGCTTCCTAACGCAGCTGCCTATTGCAGGGTTTGAGTCTCTGGCAAAGAAAAAGAAAGTTGGTGTTCCAGATGGAAAAGCGTGTGAAAAAAATGGAGTGAATGACAGTAAAATGTCTCCCTTTCTTTTCCTTAACCTCCATGTCTCTGTACTCCAATGGAAAGAAAAATTGCAGATGGTTCTGTTCCCCTGACTGCCATTACAGGACTTGATCTGTCTGTACAGTGCTGGGTGTAAGGCCCACCCCCATCCTGTCTCATCCCCCAAATCAGTCCCCAGGTGCGACACAAGCCAATGGCACTGGTGGCAGAAGTGGGGCAGCCCTGATGTGCACACAAGTCCTGGGGACAGGCAGCTGCTCAGGGCTGTGCTGTCCTGCCGCTGCTGCAGCTCGTTCACTTCTCCTTACGTTGGCTTGGATGTGTGATGGAATAAGAGCAAGAGGCTGAACTAGGAAGGGAATGTGCTGGCTATGAGAGGCTGAAGAGCATAAATGTGTGGAAGAAGAAATATGTGCAGAAATCAATGATGTGGGAAAACAAAATGGTCATAGCAAAATCTATATTAATTATGTTTGTGTTTTTGTCAAGACTTTCCTCTTCCATGGTCTGTCTAATACTTTTTAAAGTCTGCCATTTGTTAGTGTGCTTGCAACAAAGTGTATATCCAGTTTTCTCTATTTTATCTGGAAATAAAACCGTGTAAGACAAAGATTGCTTCTTCTATCTATTCCACCTCAGTGAGCTGCTGAGACCTTTCTGATAGATCTTTTGTGCCCTGGTCCCCCTGGTGATGTGCCTTATGCTTGCTCATATACTTCAGTGACTCTTTTCAATGGCCTCCACACGATGGCTTTAGTGGTACATGCATGGATTCATATAATTGAGATTGACCTGGTTTGGAAGGGGGAAAGAAGAAACAATGGTGAAATGATGCGGAAAAGGTTAAAAAATAAAAGGGCTGGCTTTTTCTGTAACACAGCTCACCTAACTTATTACAACCTCAACACTGTACACCTTCATTTTCAACATCTGGCACTCTGTTTTTCTTATGCAACTTCTGCTTCACAGCAGATCAAGGCATCTTTGACCCTGCTGAGTTAACTTGTTCATCAAGGACTTGGATGAAGGGGTAAATTCCTCCTCAGCAAGTTCACTGATGACACAAAGCTGGGAGGAGTGGCTGATACCCCAGAGGGCTGTGCAGAGAGTTTAGAGGAATGGGCAGAGAGGAACCTTCTGAAATTCATCAAAGGCAAATGCAGGGTCCTGCACGAGGGGAAGGATAGCCCTGAGTGTGGGTACAGGCTGGGGGCTGTTGTGGCTGCTTTCTGTGAGGTGTAGACCTGTTCTCAGCAATGCTCGGCAGAAGGCAAGTGGCAATAGTGACAAGCTGCAGCAAGGTACAAGGAGAAAGGCCGTAGAAACGTCACCCTTGGAGGTATAAAAAATTCAACTGTGCAGGGTCCTGAGAAGCCTGGTCTAATTGGATCTTTCAGTCTGAAGACCATCAAAACTTTTTAGTAGATTGTACAGGAAAATAGTCCTGTTCACCAGTGTATGGTCATCAGAAGAGACACACTAACATCAGGACTTCCTCTTAAGGCTCAGTTCATACTGAACAGTAAATACTAAATTCAAATATTCTTGCAAACCAAAAGGAAAAATTAAACCCACAGCATGGGATAAATACATCATCTCCAGACAGTGGTTATGTTAATAATAATTCTGGATCCCAGACAATTTCTTGGTATATCAAGAAACCAGATACCAAGGCTGATGGTCTCACATTTGATGAAGGAAAATTGCTTTATGACTTTGATATGAAAAGAGCCTACAAAAACCTTCAATTACATCTCAAGAGATCAATGATAATTTGTGCTGCAAAAGGAACATCAAAATGATGCTAATAAAGGATTATAAATTATATGAAGACCAAAATTAATAAAAGCTCTATTCCAAACACAAATCTATTATGCCACTAAGACTTGACAAATAACAGGTATTACTGACCATGCAGTCTGGGAAATGACAGGATTAAAAGTCATGAACTCCCTCATTCTGCAGAGGGAAAGCAGGATGCTCTGACACTCAAGAATCTTTGTATTCTATGCTTGGTCATTTGCCAGCGGCAGTGATTTCTATGCTACACAATCATCTGTTGATTGCTGTGCACTTGCAGTCAATGTCTGCAGAACAAGACCTCTTATTAGCATTTTATTTCAGTTAAATATTGCAATCAGACTAATGGTTTACTAATTACAGTCTTGTCTCTTCCCATATTACACCATATGGTATCTGCAGACAAGAGGCAGAAGCTAATCTGGTGGAGAAACACAAAGTGTTTCACCGTATTCAGCCCACTATTTCTATAAAGACACTGACAACAGCAGTAAGACAAATGGAGCAAATGAATATTTTGCTAAATTGAGATCCTGGGAGACAATTAAAAAGTCAATTGTTTCAATTATAATAAAATTTTAAAAACACGTGCAAATCCTAGATGTATCCTGTACAAGAATTTTTGACAGGGAATTCATTGGCTGAGAAAATGGTCTAAAATAACTCCAGTTCATCTCTGTAAATCTGGAGGACAGAGCAGCTGTGCACCAGTGGGGTTACACTTCTGGGCAACGGGCTAAAGGGAGACACTGTCAGAAATGTCTGCTGAGGCATTTCTGTTTTATCACAGATCTGAAGACCTGGAAGGACTGCAGGAGTTTGAGATCCAGATGCAGTGAACAGCACCAGCCATGCTGATGAAGCTGTGTCAGGCAAGTTTGTTTGTGATGATCACCTAGCAGCTTTTAGAGGTTGCAGCTGAAACCAGAATTGCCGGTGACAGATTTGTGGCTCCTGTTCGTTGTTCTCTTCCTGGTATGTATCAAGGCAGCTCATTATACCTGTTCAGTTTGGTTTTTATTGCTGCTTTGAGGCATCAATTATTATAGCGATGAAGATCAGTAGCAGAAGAAAAGGACCCAATCAATAATTTTGCAAATGACCATGTATAATTCACAGAGCTTTCGTATATCCAAATGCCAGCTAATATTGTTTCCACACAGAAATTCAGGGAGTATTGTTGTTAGAGTTGCCCCAATCTGCAGTCATGATCCAATGTTAGTGCAAAACTGAAATACCTCAGAACTGACAGAGCTGGAAATGCTGCAGAATATTCACAGAGGAAAACAAAAGCTACTGCATTTCTTTGGGCCAAAATGAAACTGCAGTGACTCTGGTGAGGGGAAATATGCAGGAAGCCATTGGGAGAGGTTGCCCATGGACGTTCCACATACGAGACTCTATCAGAATGAAACAAGACTAGAAAGGTGAGACTTGCTGACATTAATCACATCATTGACTCTGCAGCCACGTATGGACTGTGTGAGTCCTGTGTGCAATGGCCAGACACCATTTGGGACTGGCAGGTGGGTCCACCACATGGACACACGTGAAAAGGGGGTACTCCAAGAAGGGGCTAACTAATAACCACCGTGTGCCTTAGAATACGTCTATCAAGGGAGAACATTGTGACTTTGTTGTCTTTATTTTAAAAAAATACAAACTGCTATAGCCTATTATTTGTTTAGGAAAATCTTTTTGGACAATCATTTTTTAAAACTTAACTGTTATAACATCCTGCTCTCTGAAGTTAATTCACTGCCAAATTCAGCAAAAGTTGCCACATCCAAACAAATTTGTCTTTCAAAAGCACTGTTCAAATTTATCACTTATCTGGTGCCAATAGTTGATGGTTCTCAGCCTGGCTCACTATTTGATCACCTAGGCGTCTCTTTGTTATGGCCTTAGTATTGGACTTCCTCATATTTCTGCCTGTCTGAGAACTAGTCCAAATCCTCCAGAAAATCATACTATCTTCAGTTAATAAATACATGCATAGTGAAACTAATTTCATTGCTATTGTAAAAAAAAAAAAGTTCTTTTTCAGATTTGTGTTCTGCGATCTTCCAGGCACTGGATCTTGTAACAAAATTAATAAAGCTATTTTAATAAATCTTTAGCTTGATGGATAGAGGACTCTCACTTTCAAGACTTGCCCACTTTGCATCAACACATAAAGAGGAAATATAACCTTCATACCTCATAATCTTACAATATTCCTTTTTTAAACACAGAAGCTAGCAAATTTTGTCCCTGCCTTTTTTTTTTTTTTATTTGTATGGTAGGGCCAGATAGTTTTACAAGAAAACTCTCCATTGATGTCCAGAATTTCTCATCCTTATCCTAAAATTATGAGCCATGTTTTTGACTGTTAGATATGGCCTACTATCTACAAAGAGGACAGTTTTGTAGTAGGCTGTAGTCAAGAGACACTATTAGTTTCTGGGCCTTCCCCTATGATATTCCATTTACTCCTTGTCAGTGATCCTTCAGTTTTTCTGATCTGCTTTGTGCCACTGCATGCTTATTCAGGAAGCAGTCTGTGCTTTATTCCTGCTTTTTGTCAAAAACAGCATAGGAAAAAGAACCAGTCTCTTTGGGGTGATAACTGCATTACCTGATGAAGATTTGCCATTTACAGTCATATTCAGTATGGGAAAGTTTATCTGGTTTTAAAATATTTTCCATATTTTATCTTGGTACTGTGTTGTAGCAGCCCCTTAATAAAAATTCCATGTGCTGCAACATTAAATGCCTTACAGAAGCACATCACATAGCTCCATTTCCTCTGGCAAGCACATTTTAAATTAATCAAAAAAGGATTAACTTGGAAAGATCTATTTTTCTTTAAAGCCATGCTAATTGACATTAATCAAATTACTCACTAACTCTTCATTTATTGAGTGCCATATCAGCCTTTCCAATATTTTGTCAGGCTGAGGGCTGTAATTAGTCCAGTTGTTCCTTTAATCCCCTCTGAATATTGGCAGAACAACTCTCTTATTAAGCACTACTGCCTTCTCTGAATTGCTGTTGACAGTTCCGTAGATGTTACTCATACCTATGTCAGCTTTTGCCTTGAGATGGCCCTGCTGGAATCTCCGTGTTTGTGTGTAAGAATTTCAGACTCATCACCTTTCTTTTTTCTTCCATTTTGTTGCTCTTTTTTAAAAAAATATTTTGAACAATTTCTTAGTCGACAGGCAGAGGCCCTTAGAATATTGCTGATGGAATTCCCCATGGGGTGTTGCAGATGAGCTGTGAGAGCAGCAGAGGAAACTGGGAAACCCTTTTTAGCTAGGGTTGTATGTGTAAGAAATGTACTATTTGCAAAAAAAGCAGAATGGCATGGACTGGATAAGAGGACTAAGGACCAGAATCTAGTAGCTGGAGTGAAATTAGTCCCTGTCTGCAATGTCTAGAGTATAACTTCGATCCAGTCTGAATGCTTTCAAATCTTTTAGTTCTGGATCTTCCAACAGAGCTCCCTTTAAGGGAGCAGCCCCTCCTAGTAAATGCATGCTATGTGCTATGGGGATTAGGACGTACTGGGGAGCATCAGGGGAATCCTTGACATCTGTAGTATCCCATGTCTGCCTTCCCTCGTACATCTGCTAGTAGCAGACAAAAATCCTTTCCACCAGGCACTGGTATGTAGTTTCAATATTTTAATTCAACCCTGTTAAACTGCTAACAGCAAAGTATACTTCTGAAAGTGTCTTTTTATCTCTCATTTTTCTTTTACTCCTTTTTTGTATCTTTTCTTCAGTTTTAGTAGCAGAACCTCTGCGCAAAAGGTCAGGTGCCCCACGGCCAAGCACACACAAAGCCGCCTAATCCAGCTAAGGCAGCTCCAGGGAATTGCAGAAGGGGCTGAAACAAAAGGACACAGCTCAGCACGCAACGCACATAATCCCTCAGGCGGAGTGCAGGGCCACGGAGAGGCACTTGCAAACTCAAATATGCCTCCACGGGCACAGAGACACATCGTGTGGGGAGAAAAGACACATTTGGTGGAGAAAGACATCCCTGAGGGAAGAGCTGTAATGAAAGGAGAGTGGAATTAAAGACGTGCCTCATTGGGGTGTTATGGCATTGTTATTCATTTCGGCAGCGAGGAACAGCAGCTCAATGCATTAGTCCCCAAGCGGTGCAATTCACTCAGGCACATTGTTTGCTGTAGCCATTCAGGTTTCTGCTCAGTGCGGGCTTGGCCTATTTCCCTTGTCTTTCATGCAGTGCACAATCCATTTAGGGATTTATAGCGGCTTAGAGGCCCATGTACACTGCCTTGTCTCTATCTGATTTTTATTCTGTGATAAGAAGGCTTGGGGTCACAGGTTCATTGGCACTTGCTCCTCTCTGCCATTCAAGTTGCACGGAAATCTAATTATTCATTAGAGTTTATGATTCCTTGAGTCTTTCATCGGTTCATCCACCGATGTCCTCATCACTACTTGGAGAAGTTCCAGGGTTTGCCACAAAAAGCATGTGAATCTGCTCTGATGTGATGTTATAAGCAAGGGGTGCAAGAGACAGCAGAGAGGAGCAGGGGCATGAAAACAAATGTGATAACAAAGTGCAAAAGTTATTTGTGGTGCAAACCTTGGCCAGTATAGAGTGACGTGATTCCCATCCCGGTGCATGCTTACACCAGATCATATAATGATCTTTAACTCTGAAAACTAAAATCATCCTGTTGGGACATTTTCTCTGCCCTGCTCCAGCCAGTAGCTCCCAACTTCTGCTCTCCACAATCATAGCACATCTAGCTAAAGCCTGGAAAAGGGTGTATTGGCCTCTTGTGCCTGCAGAGACAATACTGTCTTCTTTCCCTTTCTGTGTGGGCTTTTTTAGTTTTAACCATTCCTGTGTAAATACATATCTTCACACCTCTCTCATTCTATCAGCTTCCTGGAGAGTTTGATTTCGAGTTATACAAAGAGCAGAGCTACAACAGCTAGGAATAGCCACCAGCTCTGCTGACACCACTGGAGTGAAACTCAGTGGAAATGCCACTTATCCCCAGTGGGTTCAGATTTTATTCCTCATCTGTACTAACACCTTCCTTGGATATGGTCCTATAATCCAACAAACATGAGGGATCCAGCTGACATGTTTCACCTTACAGAGAATGAGCATGGATCTCCTGTGAATGTCCCCAAGAATGGAAGTATACTTGCTAAAAAGGATACAAGTAATGGATGCAGAAACCCCCACTAACTTCATATTAAGCCAGATTTTTAAAGTCTCTGAAAACACCCATGATAGAAGACATTAAAGAAGTGAAAAACTATTCTCTGACCATTGTGTCCTGGAGCAGAGAGTACCATTTCGGAAAGAAACAGAGCTGCAGAGGGGAAATAACTTTCCAGAAGTCAAGCAGCACCCAATCTATTACACGGGAACTCCTATGCTCCTCCAGCTCCTGCAAAGGTAAATCACAAGAGAGATACAGTGACACAGTTGTCCATGCTTGCATCAACAGCTTTTAGACAAAGGCAGGCACCTGCCAGGAAAAGGTTAGAATATGTAAATTATATTTTATGTGTGTGTCGGCTGTAGCTTGATTATAGCTCCTGGAGCATTTACACTGTGTGTGCTGTGTATTACTGCACTATTTGAAGCTTTGGGTAGTTAGTTAAACAAGAGACGGCTGGTTTGTGATTTCACTGGAGTTTATTGTTGTGTCAGACACTTTCACTGCATTGTGCCTTGCCCTGGAGGCACTGAAAGGACTCCTGGGCTCCTGTGGTGTCTGGTGGCTTGTGTGATTGTTCTCCAGACTGGATTTCTGCTCCTGACAAGTGCAGTAGCTCAGTATATTGTTGACTCAAAGGCAAAAAAATATGTCTCAATTTATTCCTCTATGTTCTCATTTTGGAGATGGATAAGTTATAACTGGACAAATAGTTTACTCTTCTGGAAAAAGTGTATATTTAATAAATTATAATAATTTGGTTGGGCCAAGTTGAATGAAAAGTTTATTTTTGTGACATTTCTTATCATCCTTTGTTAATGAAAATCCAGGGAATCCAAGATGAAAGTCCTAAACAGTCTGGGAAACCTGCATTTCTATGCCTCAGTAACTACGTAAAAGCCCAAGACCATGTTGAACTCCTCTGAGGAACATACTGATCAAAGTGATAAAATCCTGGAGCCAGGAAAGCATCACCAGCTGGCAGGTGCTGAGGGGGCCCTGAGCTGAGCAGGAGCTGGGGGTGGCATTCCTCGGGGGAGATCAAGCTGCTCTAAGTGAGGGCAGCTGCTGGGGACTGCCCTCCAATGCAACTTGAAACCTTATTCATTGCTACTTGCTCAAGAACTTCTTTTACCTTTCCTGTTCAGGATCGTTTGTTTCATCTGTCTGAGCTGCTTTTATATTTTTTTTGTGGATTATCAATTGCATTCAGCTCCTACTCTAACCCAAATAAGTCTAGTCTATGGCTTCAAGCACAAAAGCAGTCCAGGAAAGATGGCTTCTGCTATAAAAAGGAAATAGCTGGCCTTTCCTACTGCAAAAATCAACATTGCTCAGTTGATTTCATGGCTACAGTCCATGCTCACTTCTTGGTCTATTCCTGGATCTGCTGCCAGCTGGCTTTGAGGGATTTGATGAAATCATTTCACATTTGAATGGCGGTCTCCTATCCATAGAACTGGTGTTAAAGTTAGGAGAGTCAACAGTATTGTAGCTTTTCCATTTTAAAATTTGCTCTGAGATCTGGTGAACGTCAGATGTGGGTGGAAAGTTAGTACTTATGTTATTAGTAGCTGGGTATCTGGAAAGCAGAGTGCATGTTAAATTTTATGTTTGTGAACACTCATTTGATGAGTCAACAAGGAAAAAATGTCAGGGGATTACCAAATAAAATAAAACTAAATAATAAATCAAAATGAAGATATTTTGACATGTATCTCCGGGATCTTCCCTCCAAATCTAACAGCTGATAAGATAAATAGTAAAGTCATTTGAGGAGACTGCAGTCAGCTCACAGCTAGCCCACGAAATGTAAAAACAGATGAACTTGTTAAAAATACTGTTCACTGGGAATTATTCATTCTTTTCATATTTGGTATCCAGGGGGGTTTACCTAGTGAATGAAAATAGTGCTATATCGTTAATCTCTAGACATTCTCATGGAGAAAGCAAGCAAAATTAATTCTCCATCTGCTCAAGATCAAAATTAAGTAAAACTGGAGGACAAACTTTTAAAAAGTTGTTTTGTTCAATTTTTCTGATTTATTTTTCATATATAAGGCACCTGGCCATCTCTTTTCTTGTTCCTGAATGTTTGCACTTTTACATTTTTTCTGCTTCTGGTATGCGAGCTTTCCATCATTTTTTCTCTGGGGAAACCAGAAAGAAATAGTGCTGGAAGTGACCTTGGGAAGTAATGTAGGACCTTTGGTCCCTAAGACAAGATTCACTACACCTGTCTTAATTATTTCTAATGATGGCAATTGCAAACCCTTTCCATGTAATCTGCTGCAATGCTTCCCTGTCCTTCTTGTTAGAAAATATTCCTAGTATCTAATCTAGTATCTAACCTCATTATTACCTCATTTTTCCCTTACTGATCTCTCAATTACTTTTTGTTCTGTATACCATGGCCATTTGGAGCAGAGTATTTTTCTGTTTGAAGCGACTTTACATACCTGGAGACATACACTGCGCTGTTTCTACCCTTTCCAGCCTTCCCTTTGGGTTACCACCCAGGTGTTTTGCAGCTTCCTTGCAGATCATTTGCAAAATGTGTTACACCTTGCACGCTAGGAGCGAGTCACTGATGGCTGCTCTTGAGGTACAGCAAGATAAACTGAGCTAAAACTTGCAGTGTTTTGCATCAGTCCTACAGATATTTCAGCAAGACCATGCTTCTCTGTCTTGCTTATGAGGGTACTGTGTGAGATGGTGTTGAAAGCTTATCTAAATCTACTGCTTCTCCCCCAGCTCTGAAGCCTGTTGGCCTGTCAGGGAAAGAACTTTCTTCCACATGTTTATTCTTCATGAGCCCATGTCTATTCTTCATCTAGACATTTTCTTTAAGGAGTTTAGAAGTTGTCTGATGATTTGTTCCACGATTTTTCCATGAATTGCTCATATTTGAACTTTTCTATGAACAACAATCCAAAAAAAGGGAAATTGAACACATTTTTTAGCCTTCTTGGTATATTCCTTTAGCAAATTCCCTCTGTTAGTGAGAGAATTATTGTTTCCCTCCTCTCACGTGTACCACGGCACCTCCAGCTGTTCTAGGGAAGTTAAGTGAATTCTTAGCTATCCATTACTTGTCAATCCCCATTGCTCCTCTGGTGCATAAGAAAGGGACTAGTACTTTTTAAATATGTGTAAAAATCAAAAATATATTTATATAAATTATTGCAAAGACTGAGAAGAGTATATCTACTATCCCCCCAGGTGAAAAGAACAGTTATTAAGGTGCTTTTTATTCACCTTGAGAAGGATATGTGAATCAGTGTAAATGGAATGTGGGTAATTTCCAAAGTTAAGTGGGTACCACTTCTTTGAACAGCAGCATTGATCAATCATCACAACAAACTGCTGGTGACTGATTGCCCATCTCTTGAAACCTGCATGAGTTTGTGTAGGAAATGTTTTATCCCCGCAGATTGTGGAGCTGAATCTTTGATGATTGAATGAAATGTTAGTGCCTTTCAGTGTGTCGTTTCCGTGGATCCCGAGGCAGTGTAAATGCTCACCAAAGTCAATAAAGCCACGGCAGCTTAGAGCGCGTAGAGATCTGCTCCCCAGGGTTTGTAGAAAGAGATGGGTGACCTGACAAACTGCTCTGAAATAGAAATCCATGGGGAACAGGCAGAGGAAGAAGAGCCTTGTCAGCAAAGGGGTGGGACAAGGCTGGTGGTGTCAGCAGAGCACGGGTGAGGTCTCCATGATAAGGCACAAGTAGGAACCAGAGCTGCGAGGCCCTGGGGGGAGGCACAGAGGAGAAGGAGGGTAAACATGGAGCTGTGGGTCCTGCAGGCAGGGTGTGAGCTCCAGACTGATGGGCAATGTGGCTGACTCGACCACTCATACTTCTGCCCACGCCGTTTTATTTTCTTTACCACAGATGAGGATCTTGTCAGCCACATGAGACCTGACACACCAGGCCCCCAAGTTCTCCTGCAGCTCTGGTGGGTGTTTGCTGCTCAGTTTTGGCAGGATCTCTCCAAACATCCCTGTGCAGAGGGCAGGGCCATCTCCCCCATTCTGTCCTTCCCTTTTCCTCTGAGCACTGGATACTTTCCAGAGATGGTGCTCAGCAGGGCCCAAGTTGTGAAAGCACCAACCACTCTGACCACAGCACCACTGTATACTAAAGTAATGTAGAAGAACACACAGGATCAAATGATGCTTGTAGAGCTAAATAAACATTAATTTTTTATGGAAACTAATATATGTTTATTAATATTTTTCGATTTATTGCAATGCTTGTAAGAAACATTACTGCCACACAGATAAGTTTGGTGATTAAAGAATTACCAATGGCACCTACCTGACCAAGTGCTCTACTTCACTTAACAATGCAGAAATATATATATGTATATACATGTGCCACAGGTATTTGAATAGGGTTCAATTTAAACCAATTAATAAAATAGCCTGTTTGGACTAAAAATAATTGTTGTCTGAGAATACGTGAATTCAACACTGCTAGAAAATCCCTGCCATCTGACGTAGAAGGATTTATAGGTTTAGTGGAAATTGCTTTCCCCACTGTCCAGATTAAATACTGCAGGATGATTTTTTGTATGAGTAAACATCCCTCCAATAACGATCAGACCGATAATGTCTTAAAAAGAGAAACAGGATCTACATTTAGGTTTTCTTTTTCTTGTATGGACTATTTCTGGATACAGGACCTTCAGGTAACATGTTGACTGTCCATAAAATGCATTTTAGCATCTTCCTCCTGCTGTGGGGATGGATTTTATCCACTGAATGCAGAACCCACCGACAAGGAAGGGAAATACATGAGGTATACAAAAAAGGCAGGTAAGTCTAATTTTTTTACATTCAAGTAGCTACAGTTTGGACAAATGTAATGTTTTGGCTGATGATAAAATGACTAACAGATAATTTGAGCTTGCATTTGTAGACTGTGATCTCTCAGGCAAAAATATTTTCTGTTGTTTCTTTTGCCAAGGAGTAACTTTTAATGCATTTTCTACTGTGAAAATAACTGCTTCTTTCAAAAAATAGGTTTCTGAAGTGCCTCAAAGTTTGAAAGGGTACAAAAAAAAGAAGTATTTATATTTATGGTGGTTAAAATGTGGTAAAATATTTACATGAAAGTGAAGATGAAATTTAGGACCATGAGAATTGTTGCATTCACTGCAGATTAGATGGACTTGTGACCTCAGATGAAAAAATTCAGAATTTGTTTTATTGTTCCCATGTAATTTTTTTTATATAGCTTTTGAGAGGAAAAAATCAAGGTCTCTCAGCAAGGCTATGGTCAGTTATCAGAAGAAAAGAAAGAGCATTCAGTGTATTGAATTAAGATACTGAAATTGTTTAAAATGTTGTCTATTCTTCTCTTTGTCTCTCTATCTCTCTCTTACAAAAAGACTATGTGATATTTTGCTCTCACTGTCTTGTAGACAGCCATTTTAGGAGGATTTGAGTTGAGGAAGGGTTTTTGCTACAACTGAGTTCTGATTATTTATATTCTATTTAGGATGTATTTATTTATGTATATTTATATAATATTTATATATTTATATATTTATATATTTATATTTTATTTAAGAATTCTATTTATATTCTAATTTGGAACTTTGTGTGAGGATTTTTATGCTCAGGCACAAAACAACGTACACCTGGAGGAAAAATACTTCTTCTTTTTTTTTTTTTTTTTTTAAGAATATAGCTGACACATTTAATTTTGTTTAAATGCTATGTACTTCTGCTTGTGACAGACTGAACCTGTGTTGTCTCTGCTTTGCTAAAGTGCTGTTCTGTAAAGATTCCATATCATCATCATTACTGTAAAGTGTATAGGGGCGGAAATGCAGGGATGTCACACTCCTGAGGAATTCAAACCACTCCCGTCAGCCTTCAGGAAAAATAACTAAAAGGCGGAAGGGACGGAAAGGGCTGTGCTTTTTTGTTTTCTTACGGCCCCTTGTAGCAGGTGAGGGGTCTGTAACAGGGTGACTGCAGTGTCCCGGTTGGCACCTGGGGGTCCATGAACCCTTTTATTTATACATAGGAAGCAGCTTTCTCAGTGACACCACCTTCATAGAGGTATAACTGGCAAAATGGATGCAGGGCTCTCCTCATGCCCAGCCCCCAGGGGATGCATTACCAGAGGCAGTATGGGTGCAAGACAGGCACAAAATCCCTCTTTTTGTTGAGGCTACATGACAGTGACAGCAGAGGTGATGTGCTGGCTGTAGCAAATTAAGGGGGTGAGAAGCAAGGTACCACCGTGTGAGGTGGGAAGCGTCCAGACGAGAGGAGTGTGCACACACAGCCATGTTCTTGTTTATCGTCTTTAAGGAAAGCTCTACATTGCACTAAATGCTTAACAGTGTCAGTGAAATGGAGTGACAATATATCAAATCAAAGCAGAAAAGTGTTAAAATGTGTGAAAATGGAAAAGAAATACCTATTCAGTAAATGCAGGAGCTGCCTCTTCACCCATACTTTGTATATAAGGTGTAATTGTTCCAGGGTAAGCCCGTCAGAAAGCCCTGAGGTGGTGTGGCTCTGGGGAGCTGGCTTCACTGCCCTCCCAGCATGCCCACACTGGCCTGGGAGGTCATTTCTGGCCCATTTCTTCCTCAGCAGGGCACAGTGATGTTGAGGAGAGCTGATGGGGAGAGAGGAACAAAGCTGGCCTGTGGCTGTAGGGTTGTCCATCAGCAGCCTGGTGCCCAGTACAGTGCCCACTCTGCCCTGTCACGGGACAGCCTGTGAGACACTCATGTAAGGTAAAAAAAGATGATTATGGCCATCCATAGGACGACCACAGGACCTTAGGATTTCCTCCTAAGAACAAACAACAAACCCTTCTGTACCAAACCCCTAACCTTCAATGTCAAACTTAGAATGGGACTGCAAGTATTTTTTAACTCTGGCTTCCACCCATTTGGTCCTGTTCTGTGCTATCTTGTCTCCTCTCCATCGAGGCATTTGCAGGTGGATCAAGTCCCCATTCATCTCTGCTTACATACATTCAGGAGATTAAGCTTCTTACATTTCTCAATGCAGGATGTTCCCCAGGCTTTGACTCAGCCATTTGCTTTTTTTCCTCGGTCCCTTCACTGCTTTTTCAGGATTGATATCAGGACTAGGCGCAGTATTTGTACATACCTCCTGCAGGTGCTGTATGCAGAGGTAATCTCCCTGACCTTCTGGGACTGCAGTCAGGATCTCCCAGTGGGAGATCATGCCTGCCCAGCATTACCAGGCATCTGTTTGTGGCAGGACACCTCATCTCAGAGGTACAGCCAAGCCTCTTTTCTCACATGGGGAGTTCCCTTATATGTTAAGATGCTGGTTATATAAACCAGTTTTGAAGTAGGCATGATTCCTTAGCACTTCAATCAAAGTCCACGCATTTTCCATCAGAGTTAGATCCTGGATTCAAAACAATGCAACGGGGGATGCTATATAACATCAGAAAAACTTGCAGAGAACATTACTCCTGAACATTTTGACTCTGTTTCCTCCTCCCTTCAACATCCAGCTCTGAACAGCCTTTATGCAGGAGGAGAAGTTATTGACCTCTTTACTTCTCTCTGAACACTCTTATCTCTTGCTCCATAAGGCTTGTGGTAAGGACCAGGATGGAAATCCATCCCTTCACTGTAGCCTTTACCTTCTGGAGAAAGACGCAGGCCTCAGTGGAGATTGATGGGAAAATCTATTTGAAGTGGAAAAGGCTGTCTCCACACCATCACAGGGTGCTCAAGATGGCTTGGTTTGCACCCATGCCTTCCCCAGCCCACAGAATCCTTTCAGGACCACAAAATCCTCCTTTTGCCCTACTGCCAAGGCTCAGCACCGGCCACCGGTGTTGGCACATGGCAGAGGCACCTGCTGTAAGGATCTGCCACACTGGCATCCTGCTGTCCCTGACAGACGTGTGCAGCTTCACTCCTGATTCTCGTGGTGCAGCTGATGGAGGAACACATAGGGTTTTATCTTGTTTCTTTGGATGGTGTGTTAGTTTCTTCCAAGGAGACTCACTTGCTCTGAACTCTGCTTTCAAATTAAAACTCACCACTGGATCTGCAGTTTTCAGCTCCAGACCTTTTCACCTGCTCAGATCCAGCTGAGCTCACATCCACAGCCTTCACATTCTAGAGATATGGTAAATGGAGTATATGGGGAGCTGCAGGGTCAGACACCTTCTCTGTCACAATTTTTGTCACTGCAGGTACCCCATTCTAGCATGAGACACGAGAGCTGTGAGGAAGACTAAGCAGACAGGTGAGCTTTTCCCCAGGAGAGTTCATGCATGCACCACAGTCTTATGAGGACTGGCTTTGCATGACAGGAATTTTGAAAAAGGTCCCAGATAATTCCTTAAATAAGGCTGCTGAGGCTTTAGGACATAGTGTGACAAGAAAGTGGCAAATCAGTCTAGGTCAAAGTATACAGACAGTCACAGTGAAAGCAGCATAGTAGATAGCTTTATGGCATGGGGCTTACTACAGATCCCTCCAATATTGTAATGCACTGTAAAAATGTCTGTGTGCCAGTCAAAGACTCAACTACTTATTTTTGCTAATCTCCAGGACAAATCACCTTAAAGGAATTTCACTTCAAAGAGCAGCATTATAAAAAGAAAAGCTTTCTCACCTTGCAGACCTGTTCACAGTTTGCAGTCAGCCATGTGCAAAACCTGCAGGGACTGCAAGGCTTTTTATGCCTGTTAGATTCAGAGTGCCAGAACTCCTACAGGAAGGAGCTGAGTTCTGGAGCACTGGCAAGAGAGCTGTCTGCTGTTTTCCCAACTGCTCAGGCTCTTGGAAAGCCACCAGGCTGCAGGGGGGGGTCACTAGAATGATGCAAAGACTTATCACTAAAAGTCACAACATCGTTGTGCCAACAAAAGGGCCAAAGCCTGTGTTGCTAATTAGACTTGCAGAATCTGCTAGAGAGGATGAGTGATAGGAAAAAAACTGTCCTGGAGTTGAGCCATGTTGTTCTGCCAGAGCTAACTGCTGGGGGAAAAAAAAAATCTCTTTTAACACTAAAATCTCCCTGGACAGCATTAAAACCACCTTTCAGACAAACAGCTCGCAACAGAAGAGATTTCACTGTAAAAGATCTACAGAGCATGGTTGTTTAATCTTACCTAAGAGACTCACTTCACATTGTTAGTCATGTCCCTACCATTCCCTGACTATGTTGCAATAATTTTGCCTCACTCTCCGAGTAGTAACCCACTTTCTTCTCCTTTAGAGCACCCTGTCCATGTTTCTGTCTGTAAAAGCTACCTTTTACAGTAGTTGAATGAGATCCTCTACAATAGACCTTGGGCTTGTTATCACAGTGTCTCTCTCACAGCCAAAGACCTTTCTCTTTATGATGTTTTCAGATGTTATCACAATTAGTGACACTCTTCCTAAGTAATAGGAGCCACCCTGCATCATAATGAACATTTTTGACATTAAAGTTACTTTTCCTTGCTTTTCTTGAATTTGGGTAGGGCTTCTGTGTTGCCAGCTCCTCTGTGTGTGAGCTGTCTGTGATCTGCAAGTCACACGTGGCTATCCTGGTACCTTCCCTGAGGATGTCCCTTACACAAAGGGCAGGTCCCGTCTTCTTGCCCTCCTAATGCTTCTTATAAATACATCCATAACAGGACTTCTTTCTTTACCTCCCAGGAGTCCTTGTGCTGTTCTCTTAGAGTTTTCTTTCGTATCTTCAAGATTGATATTGACAGCATTTATTTGCATAAACAAATCTTACTAATGCAAGCTGTCTTTAGATGAGACTTCTGGAGTGCAGGGTGAGCCTGTAAAATGCCTGGTGAAGGCATTGCCACATTATCAGTGGTGAGACAGATCCAGTGAGCCCACAGCTCCCAAGACATTGCTTTCCAGGATTAGTTTGAGCTGTGTCTGGACACCATTTACTCCAGCAGTGCTGGGTCTCAGGAGAGCAAGTGGCCCAGTGTGGGCTTCAGGCCAGTGCAGATGGTATCTCTCCATCTCCCCAGCTGGTAACTTGCCTTTCCCTTTCCTCCGTTTATCTTCACCTCCTTCACTCCTTTTCTTTCCCTCATTCAAGTTCTCCTCTTCTTCAATAAACTGTTTCTCTTTTTTTTCACTTTTCCCTTTCTCCACCCTCTGCTTCACCTGCCTCCTTGTTTGTGTCCCTAGCCACATCTTGTGCCCTTGTCACACAGATCTGCCAAGATTTGCCCTGTTGCTTTTTACTTCATATTACTTTGTGGCTTACTTCAAACCCTTTTCTTCTGTCCAACAGGGCTCCTCTTTTTTATCTTGTTATACATTAGCTTATGTTTTGTTATTGCTTTGCTGTTCCTCTCATTTGTCTTTTCATACCCGTTGTCCTTTCAAGTAATTTCAACCATGCATGACACCTTCTCTTGGACCAGCCAGAAGTGTCCCCCCTCTGCTTCTCATAGCAACTGATGATGCTTTGAAAATTGTATTTTCTACTTTCATCATTAGCACCAGCCCCCTTTCATCCCTTCTAAAACTTACTTTGGGTCTTCGTGTCACACAGCTTCCTAACTTTATTCGTGTTGTTTGTGTCAGAACAGTCTCTACTGGTACTTCTGTAGCTGTGTTCATACACCCAAATACTCTGCAACTTTACTTGGCCCCTAGTGATAGAAGCTCCAGGAAACATTGCAACTTGCTCAGGACCAGCAGTTTCACATTGTCTTCTGGCCCACCATCACTGCAATGTGTTTTATGAGCTGGTGTGAGGAGATACAACAGGCTATGTGCAGACTAGCCAAAAAAACCCAACAATCCCAAACCAATCCAAAGATGCTGCAAGGTAAACTCTTCCCTCCTGAGTGCATATAAATTGATTTTCTCATTCCAGCATTGAGTTCACATCTGAAATGGTGATGGTTTTTCTTCTAAAAAATGCTCAGTCACCTTCCAAATCCACTTGTGTGAAAGCACTTGCAGCTTTCAGAGTGAATGTCACAGTGTGATGACATGCCATGTTCATGCACTTTCTTTCAAATTTCTTCTCCTTGCTATGCATTGTGGAAAGTCTTGAGTGGCAGATTCCTGTTCACCTGCAGCAAGCCACCCCTGAAGTAATGTGCTTGCACCATATCACTTGGCCAACTTCTCCTTTCCCACTCCCAGAGCCCTGCTCAGGCTGCCTGGAAGTCTTCTCCACCTCCAAGATCTCTTCTCTTACTCTGCTGTTTTTTCCAGCTATGGACATTGGATATGTGAGATGTGGACTTGCCTTGGTGTTGGTAACAGCACTGAAGTGCCTTCTGTCTGGTTTGCTGCTCTGTTCCAAATAACGCTGAACAATCTGTTTGTCCTCTTGAGCACTGTTCATCATTAAGCTGATGTTTACCAAGAAATACCACAATGACACTGACACCTCCTTCCTTAGCAGTGACAGCTGGTTTGGAGGCCATCACTATTTTAACATCATTTCTGAAAGCACAATGGAAAAAATTAAAAATGCAAAGTAGAAATCAATGTACATTTTTCTGAATTTGCTAGCACTGAATTTTTCTGAAGTCACTTGGCATCATAAGATTCTACTGCAAATCTCCACCCATAGTTCTGATTTTAACTACCTTGAACAGTTACATATCCTCAGTAAATATTGTTTCCAGTGATTACTCTTTTATCCAAAATAATTTATAAAGCTATTGAACAACAGTGATCCCATCAGAGGTGGCATGGGACTACATTGAGAAACTTTCTTCATGGTAAAAACTCTCCATTATTCCTCTGTTTCTTGTTTTGTAACCATTTACATGTGGGGAGCTTCTTTCTGACTGGTTGATTTCTTTACAAGAAGAACCTGTCAACACTCTTTTGGAATTTTGGTACAACGTGTTGTCTTGATCACTCTTGTCTACAAGGTCACCAGCTTTTTAGAAAAGGCCATTATATTTACAACTGCCTGAAAGGAGGTTGTAGTGAGGTGGGTGCCAGTCTCTTCTCTTAGGTAACAAGTGACAGGACAAGAGGAAATGTCCTCAAGTTGCACCAGGAGAGGTTTAGATCAAATATCAGGTAAAGTATTTTAAGGGGAAGGGTTGTAAAGCATTGAAACAGGCTTCCCAGGGAAGTGGTGGAGTCACCATCCCTGGAACTGTTCAAAAAACCTGGGGATATGGCATTTGAGGACTTGGTTTAATGGTGAACGTGGTGGTGGTCCCAGGTTGATAGTTGGACTTGATGATTTTAAAGGTCTTTTCCAAACTTAATGATTCCATGATTCTAAAGTGCATAATATCCTTCAAGAAAAATCAAACTGCCTCTCGCTCTTCTTCAATACCTACTATATTTATCTGGTGTCTACTTTTAGTAGTTTTTACCATCTTTGTAGCTAATTAGTCCAGTGGAACAGTTGGTAGCTTTTTAGAGTTCCAAAGAAGTGGAAAGCTGTCACCTTCCACTCCTGTGACACCAATGACAGTTAAAAATGCTGGTTCAACAGTTTCTTACTTGGCTTTCTTCTGGGTAAAAACTTGTTGCCGTTCAATCCATTTGCTTTAAATCTGTCTCTGGTCCTGTGTCAATATCAATATTTCTTAACATTTTTGCCCCAACAGCAGAATTGTTACAATTCTGTTTTTTCTATTCAATTCTATTACAATTCTATTTTTTCTAGCTAGTTATTCCCCATTCATCATTTATACAATCATTTTTCCATATTCCACACAGTTCTTAGTATTATCTTTTATTGCAATTCATAGTATTGACATCAGACCTTTTCTCCAATACGTGGCTGCTTTGAATTCTGACCCTAGATCCCCAAATGCCTGTTTCTCTTTCAAGCATCCCCTCATGCCTGAGTTTAATAGTTCTGTCATCTGTCTTATTATTGAAAATATTGACCAGCTCTTTCCAGGATGAAATCTGTGAAATGTTTTTTAATGTCTCCCAGCAGCAAATTAATAGCATTACATTAACAATGGTCTTTCAACCATGATCAAAGTCACAGTTTCATCTCAACCCTATTTCCACTGCTTAGTAATGAAATAGTAAAAACCTCACTCAAATCTACTTTTCCTCCTGCTTACACTAAGGTATCCAGTTACACTGTCAGACACGACATTAGACTGGTTTGACGTCAATTATTGCAAAGACTCTCATTGACTGATCTTTATAATCTCATTATTCCCTGAGGGAGGGGCAGACCAATGGATCACTTGAGTTTGTCACAATTTATTTTCAGATCTCAAAACTCCGACTTCCTTCTTTTGTACCCTCCTTAAAACCAGGTATTGTGTTCACCCTCACGCTCTCCCAGGGGCATCGCCCATCTCTAAGGAGTTCTTGGAGGTGATGGCTTACAGCTCAGTCTGTAGCAGCTGAGTTCTCCAGTGCTCCTGGGGAAGTGCCATCAGCCTTTGTTGACTTAAATACCTCCAACTATCTAAATACTCCTTAAAATGCCCTTGCCTGATCTACAATGTGCTTATGTCTGTTTTCAAGTCAACATTTCTTCTGAGGCTGGATCAGACATGAAACATTTCAGCACATTCTGCATTTCCCTGTTAGTTTCCCCTTCCCTTCATCTGCTTCTCTTTCTCACTTGGCTGAGCCCTGGCACCATGCCTGCCTCCTCCTAGCTGGCAGCATGGACCTTCTGCTCCTTCAACTCTTCCTTTCAAGATATGGAACACAAAACTCAACAAACACCCATGCACAGGGTGCAATTCCTGCAACAAAGGGCACTTTCATTTTTGCAGTATCAGGTACAGTGTCAAGACCTCAGGTGGCACGACTTTTCTGTGAATAATCAATATGTGTATGTATGTTCCCTTTTTTCCTCTAGTCAGTGCTTATGTCCAGGCAAAGAACAAAAGAAGTGCAACTTTTAAATGATGTATATATAACTCCTGCCTCTGCCTATGTTGGATTCTGAGACTGATCTGTATTCAAGTAGTAATGGATTAAAATGGAGTTCTCGTTGAATTTTCTGTATCAGTCAGAAAAAAAAAGATGGTAGAAGAGCTCTGCATCCCACTGTTTCTCAGACTTTGTGAGGTGAACATCAAAAATAGTGCCATTTTCCCCTTTCTTTTCATAGATTTAACAACTTATAACAGCAATGTATCACCTTTCTTCACCATCTTTAAACATACTAATCATAAGGACATACAGCCCAACACAATTACAAACAAGCACTTGACAAATGCCAAAAAAAACCATTTCATGATAAATTTTTCTCAGTACTTGGAGTCTGGTTTACAGCTCACAGTTTTGCAAGTCTCTCAGTCTGAGTATAAATTAGTGGGTTTCTATCCTACCTTACCCATGTTACACAGTGGATCATGTCTGGTGAAGTGCATATTACCAGGTAAGAGCAGCTTCCTCACATTTCAAGATTGCTCTTTCTCCCTCAGGTGCTGAGTGGGTTTTCTTCCCATTTAGCTACCTCACTTTTCCTCCCCCTGCAAAGCTCTTCTCTGGGCTCGGGATGACTTCTCAGTCCTCACCTGGACTGCTGCACCACCTGTCCACCAGCATGTCCTGCTTGATGAGAAGGCCTTCCCTAATTCATTTGCAAGTCAAAGGCATGTAATGGAGGAACTTTCTGTGAACTCCCTGCTCAAAATATTCTTTTCTTCCTTTGGGACACAGGCTGGGAAGTTCTTTAGCCCAGCAAGGCTCATTTGTCTCCAGAAGCCGGACATTATCTCTGTCCAGCACCACTCTGTGGTGAGGGGACACGACTGCTCATGCAGGACTGTCCAGGCTAGCTGTGCTTCAGGAGTCATCCCACAAAAATGATGAGGCATTGTTTAAGTCTGATGTCTCCTCTCTTCTCTGCTCCTTCTGATATCTTCCTTTCTGGCACTACCCAATGTTTCCCTTCCCTCCCCACCTCTGCCTATCCAGCCTCTTTTCTCCTCAATCTCACTGAATGCACAGGCTCTGTTGCAGATCCCAGCTCCCTTTGTCTCTGCCCTGCTTCTCTGCAGAAACTGTCTCTGTGTTTGTGCATACAATCCCCAGATCCTTTTTGCTTCTCCCCTATTCCCTAAACCAGCATTCCCCATTCCCCTGTCTGGTTTTGGTCTTTAACAGGATGCTGATGTGGTATGAACTCCAGTCATGAACTGGACATAAAACAAGGAGAAGCAAAGCCTAGTCAAATATGTAGGCATTTAATAGGTATTTAACAATATTTTTTCACTTCTCACAGATCTTTATAGTACCAATACACCTTTGCTAATCCCATGTCCATCCTGCCAAGTCTGTTCCCTGCAGGGACTTGTGCTGCCTCCGCTGCCCTCTTCTGCCTTGCCTACATGTAATTTGTTGGGAAGACCAAGGAGAACATGGATGCTGGCATTCCCCTGCCCTTCATGGCATGAGGTCTGTGCAGCCCAGCAGGTGCAGGAAGGGAGGCACAGCACAAGCTCACGCAGGGATGGGAGGCCCAGAGCTGAGTGCCATGGCACGGCTGGCAGGGATGAGGGACTTCCACCACTTCCATTACTTTCCAATTAATTTCCTGCTGAGAACTGGCCCAGCAAGCTCTGTTGTTGTGTTGCCTTGCCTCAGTGGTAAGGGAGGCTGTGGATTGGCCACACTGCAGCACAGCATGAGCTGCAGGGCTCATATCTGACAAAATTAAGTATATGGCGGTCTCAGAGTGTGGTGATGGGGATTCCACAGGCTCTGCACCAGAGAAGGGCTGGGAGTATCTCCCAGGCATGAGATAAGCAGAAAGGAAGAGGGTCCCCTGGACATCTCAGCCCCAACTGCTGCTGCCAGGCTTCCTGGGGTGGCAGGCACCTCTGCTCAGGGTAGGAGGTTTGGAGTGAGTTGCAGCTATGTCCCACTGCTAAAATATTGCTGATGACACAAGTATACAAGGTGACAAAGATTTTGCACAGCCACATCTCAGCAGTATTTCTGGAGTCAGGATCTGTTCTGACATCTCTTCTCTGGTCTGAGGTCTTCCATGCAGACCTAAGAACACTGAACGGGATGGAGAGAGCAGACTGTCTCAGAATTTAATGAAATCTGATCATAATAGCGTTAGCTTTAGACCAGTCTGCCAAACCCACCAGCACCGCTCCTCAAGGATGTCACCCCTTGGACCCAGGAAAGACACTGTGAATCTGGCTGCAATACTTCAGCAACTTTCATTTTACTCTTGAGGAAAATACATAAGCTCTTGCTTTTTCCTGAAGAACTGAAACTGTATCTTGATTTAACTCCTCAAGGAAGAAGTGTTCTCAAGTCATAATTAGATTATCCTACTAAGAGTGTAAAATAGGTTTCTGTCTACTACTGGTACATTGCCTTCCACAGAGAAAAAATAGTATGATTTATAGGTGGGAAATGTATGTTGCAGAAATAATTGCAAACTAAAATGCTATGATGGGTAATGACCTCTCGCACATTTGTTTTGGTTGCTTCCAAAAGCTCTTATTTTCAAAGATGAAAAATACTGTGAGGTTTCTGGTGCACATTGCAAGTGTGGACCTGACATTCCTCTGGCACATGTCCTGTGAAGCTAGGCATTTGGAGATGCCTGCTGGGACGCTCAGATGTCATGCTTGGACTGTTTCTTCTGAAAATCAGACACTGTTAACCCTAACCCTGCAACCCTTTTTGCTGTGTTGGAGTGACTATAAGAGCCATAGGAAATACCATGCTTTAAAACACAAAAAGAGTAACTGCTTTTTGCCTGGTATCTGTAGCAGTAGTGATCAAAATCTGGGTTGGCTGATTTTCTTCCCCAGCTATCCTAAGCTTCAGCCACCTCATTGCCTCCCAGCTCCAGCAAGCCTCAGACTTTGAGGCAGAGGCATCTCAAGATCCCTTGAAGCAGTGGGTAGATCTGGGGCAATAACCATGACTTTGAAGAGCTTGCATCACCCCAGCTGCCATCAGGGGCCCGAGAGCTATTCTAGCAATGCACAGGGAGCACTGTGAATAAATGCCACTCTGCTCCAGTTGTTGCTTTTTCACAAAGCATCTCTGTGAGCTTCATGAGACACGAAATGCCTTTTGGCATTGTAACTGCTAGGACATAAATATTGACAATGGGGGGGTGGGGGAAGGGTTGTTCACTATTCAGTATATTTTACCTCAGGAATGACGGTTGAGTTTTAAAGACAGCCTGTCACCCCAGTGAGGGCAGGAGTGACACCCACAGCCAGTTGTGCTGAGCAATCTGTTCTCAGTGTCTGGGCTGAATCTCCTGAGTGTGGCCATCGACCACAAACACCCAGGGACAGTGGACGTGCGAGGGGAAGCCACAGCAGCTTTCCATCGATCCACAGCCCAGACAGGCAGGGTAATGGCATCCCATGATGGAGCTGCCATTGATCACTGAGCCAGCAGAGGACTCCCCAGGAACCAGAACAGAAAATATATTTATTGAGTGGAAAGAAATGGGGCTTCAAATTGCAGTAACTGGGTGACAGGTAAAAATGTTTTGCTGCCACAGAGCTGTGACAAGGGGAAAAGGACTGGCAAAAAGAAGCTAAATACTCGAACCAAAGCTCAAATGAGCAGAGTACCCTGCAGTGGATGGAGCATGGGGGACATTTTATGCTTGTTTGTGACAAGGAAATAAAGTTCATTTTAGAGGACATGGACAAACACCTGGAGGAAATAAAAGGAAGCACCCAAGATTTCTGAGTGCAGAGAATGGGGATGATTTGGCCATGAATCCTTCATGGCCATGCCCTAAAGTCTCCCTTGACAAGCAGAATAGGGACAGAGCCACCATGGAGTGTTAGATAAGACCTACAAAGGAAATGAAAATTAGAAATTGCAAGAACATAGCCTGCCTCATCCCTGTTTGAATACCAGCATTGTTCCTGAACAGCCAAGAGTTTACTAGGGCACTTTAAAGTCACGTAAATCGGTCAGCTTGTTGCCAGAATCTGCTTATCCTCAACACACGAGAAATTACTTCCTGACAGCCAGCAGATGAGAAGCAGGCAGCAGTGACACATATTAGCAAGGGTGTAGAACAAGGCAGAAGACTCCAGAAAGTGCATTTTGCATTTGCAAGTGTTTTTCTGTGTGATGCCCGGGTCCAAGCAGTGCCACAGAAGGTGCTTCTTGTAATGGCAATGGTGCTGCATGGCCATAAAACTGCCCCAAACACTGGTCTGCCTGTGCACTTATTCTCAGCCTTCCTCCAGGAAGCATACAGCAGATTCTGGAAAAACAATCCTACTCATCCAGTGCTTCAGTTCAGGGTGAGTCAATGCTACATCCCCACATGCCCATTCCTGGCCTGGTTGTCTGCTTCTCTGTGGCAGCAGTAAGATGAATTTCCCTCCAATACTATCGGCTTTTGGAGTGTTCCCAGCCCAGAAAGGAACTGTCCCACAAGGCCTGGGGTTCCTCCACTGCACACCAAAGGGATGACGGTGCTCAGGTGCTGACAACTATTACTGCAAAAGGAGTTTTGCCACTGTAAATCTCTACAGAGGGATTTGAAATGTATGCTAATGGACAAAAAGCCTCATTAGCTGATTTGAGTTAGCATTTATTACAGAGAGAAGCTAAATTTTTTACGTTTAGTTAAAGATGACTTAGAACTGTTAAATGTTTAAAATGTTACTTCTGCTCAAGCTAGCACTTCCATCGCCAAAAGCAATATTCTTGCCCTTAATGATTAAATAAAATATTGGCCAAAGACCTGAGAAGACCTTTCTTGACAGCCAGCTGAGAGATGGTATGAAGCCAGAAACAATTTTCACAGGTTTTTTTCTTTTTTTTCCCCCTAAAATAATTTGAAAATATTTTTTTCTCATGAACATACCTGGCTGACTCTGGTCTGTAGGTGTAATGGCTGTGCCCCCACCACCAGAGGCCCCATGGCAGCTCATCCTGTGTCCAAAGCCCCTGGTGTTGCCAGCCAAGGCTGGGCAGGTGGGACTTGGGCTGCCTGCCTGGGTACTTTGCCAGACAGTCAAGAACAGGGGCATCCCATCTTACGAAAATCATGGCTCCCCTCTTTTTGCCCTGTCCCTTCTATGAACCCAAGCATTCCCACCCTCTCTACCCTATGCCATGCCCAGCCTGACACCAGCCTTTGGTCAAAAGGTAAAAAAAACAAGGTAAGCACCATTTCTCACATGTGACAGAAGGCAGTGCTGCAGGGATTCGCTGCTTCCCTCCTGACATCCTCGCCCGCCTGCCCATGTGCACCTGTCTCAGCTCTCCCTTTTCCCACTGTTTCCATGCAGCCGGCCGCAGCGGCAGAGACGGGAAGCCCACAGTGAGGTGCAGAAGCAGGGCAGGTAAGCAAAACCCTCGGGAGGCTGCTGCTGGCCCAGGCCTGCCAGCCACATGCCCGTGTCTGGGCTGGGCAGGGGAAGGGGGCACCACTTGGACAAGCCAGTTGTCTTTAGGTGTTGGTCATGCCATTAGTGGGATCCAGCAGGCCCTAGAGGAAGCCCTGCTGGCTGACACCCCCATGGGGCTGAGGAGTGAGGCCATGGCCATTTGCCACATCCCCTCAGGCTTCATGTGGCTCTAATGTGCAGTTTGTGTTGCCTGTGCTGTGTGAGTGGGCGCCTCCCCTCCAAGAATCCCTTCTGCAGAGCTGAGCCCCCTCCATGGGCTCTCCATCATGCCACTCGTCCTGCCCACTTCCACTGGCAGGGAGAAAGCACCTTTCTGAGCGCAGTCAAACCAGCTCACAAATGTTTGCTTTGCCAGTGGCCTGCTAATATTGCTCCTCTGTCTTGGACGGGCATAAACCTTCCCTAATGTGCACTCACAGGTTTTTCAGAGGCTGAATTGAACCTAAAGCAGAAGCAGGGGCCACCTTTTAAAATGTCTGAGGGATAATTCATGACTAGAACTCACTGATGGAAGTAGAAAATTCACCTCTTCTAGAAATCATTGAACTCAGACTAAGCATCTTTCTAAGATACTTTGTAGTCCAGATAAAGCTGCCCACAAGTCTAGGAGAAGTACAGCATGGCTAGGCAGTCTCATTTAGGAGAAACTTTATCTCAGGAACTTATTCCTCATCAAGTTTCTTTGTCAGCCTGTTTTCCTTTAATCTATTTCTTACTTGTCTTGTGTATATTCAGACGAGTGCATTTCTGAGTGTGCCACCTTTTCTAAAGTCAAGAACCAGCAAAACATTTCCTCCTTTTTTTTGAGCCCTCCTGCCACCCAAGTGGCTGGTGTGCAGCTGCCTCTGACGGCAGCAAAGGCTTCCCCCACACAAGGGAGCAACCAAGGAGCCGCTGCCAGCAGCATCCCAGCCAAAGCACTGGGGCACTGAACAGCAGTGTGCATTTTGGATGTGGAAGGGGATCAGACCCTCCTCTGTCCAGCACTTGGTGCAACACCAACAGCTTCTGGAATTACCCTCCCAGGCTCTTTAATGCTCAGAGACCCCCCAGGTCTGTAATGCTCCTTTTTATTCTTGATGGAAATCTGGGGCAGAAGCTAATCATTTTATCCCAAGTTAGGGGATGGCCTGCCTCCTGGCCTGTTTCCCAGACTGTCTCCATTTTGTTCCTGGGCAACAGCCAGTAGCTTATTTGATATATTGTGTCCCTAATTCCTGGCCTCACACTCCATCATAACTCAATGTCAGGAATGCCTCCCCCTCTCCACTTACCCACACATGCTATTCCTCCAGCCACACTTTTTAATGGCTGTCCTCAAACTGCTGTACGCAGAGAGAATTTTACAGGGACAAAAAGTCACCAAACAAAAGTTTTCTCAGTGCTAAAATTATCACAGGTGCCTAAACTGTATGCTGAGTGCAGGAATCAGTTTTTTATGACATGCTGCCTACCACTGCCACAATGACAGGGTCATGGTCTAAGGGGGGATGTTCTGAGAGTAAATGGAGCGAAATGAGCGCGTACTCCTCGCAGGCACTGCTCAGGGCTCATGGCTGTGCTTCTCTCCTCCTGGTAGCCCAATCTTAAAACGAAGCCCTGACATCACTAAATCTCCCCTGACGAAGTCAGAGCAGCTGCTGCGAATAGATGACCATGACTTCAGCATGAGACCAGGTTTTGGAGGTATGAAATGTGCACATTTGTCACTGTTCCTGTTTTACACTGTCATTTCTTTATACTGTAACATCCACAGCAGTGAAGAAGCAGATTGGCTTTTTCGTCTCTAATTTCTGTTATTTTGAGTTGCGAATTCATGACATACTTGGGGGAATAGAGGTGCAGTGAAATAGTCTTCTCGATGAGCAAAAAGCATAGTCAAAGGCATGGAAATGTGATTAACAGGCATTATAATATTCCTGGTGTTTAGTGACACTTTCCTCTAATGAAAATCTGCAAACACACCTTATGTTTATTCCTGAACGATGGGGGAAATTCTAAGATTTTTGTCTTACTATGGCCATGCGTGTGCATAATCAAATGATGTATCACACTTACTTCATTTACAACCCAAAAGAGAATATTTTGACTGCCTGTGTTAATGCTTGCTCACAGTTTTGTGGCTGTGTGCTAGAGCAACCTAAGCTTTCAGGGAAATGGATGAAGGAGAACATGGGAACACGTTTTCTTTCAGCCCATCGGATTAGAGAATGTTGTAATTTATCTACCCTTTCTGGCTGACAGATGGTCATTCAAATCCAGGATACCATTATATACTCTGATGAAAGAAGATTTTATTGCTAAATGCTCAATATACCAAATACCAGCATGTTCAATTAATTTGAAAACATTTCAGTTTCATAGCAGCTCACTAATGTGAGCATTATTTCACTTGACAGCTCTCCTGGACTGTAATTGCCAGAGGTATATGAGGGACTAGTCAAAGCCTGGAGGAGGGAGAAAAGTTCAGAATCCCTGTTACAAGGGGTCACAGCTGGATCCTTCCCCTCGGGAGCCTCAGTGGCACATGCCTGTGTCCTGCAATGGATCCCCTCTTGTCATCCTTTCTTTTCCACAGCTGAGCACTGAGTCTTGTAAAATTCAAATACGTGTAGTAGCTCTCATGGATGTTATTAACCTGCAAGGGGAGCAGAAGTGAGGGAAAATCTCCCACATTCCCTTAGTTGTGCCACCACTGCTTGCCCTGTGAATGGATCCTCTTGCAGTAACCTGTCTCACCAGCCCTGGACCCAGGCATTAGAGCTAAAAACAAATAAAGTTGCTTTTAAATTTTGAAGGGACACATGTAGGAATAACACAATAAAAAGAGAAGGTTATTACTAGGTCAGTCTTATTACTGACTTTAATTGTTATTAGGATGTTTTTGTTGTGAATTCCAATCATTTATACTCTCTATAGGTTTGCTGTTGTTTCTATTTCAGACTGAGCATCTATTTCTAGCTGTAAGATAAGAAAGCCAGAGGATTATTTTGTCTCACTAGGTTTGTACTTTGACAACTCTTTTTTTTTTCCCTAGGGCCTGCAATTCCTGTTGGGGTGGATGTCCAAGTTGAAAGTCTGGACAGCATTTCTGAGGTGGACATGGTAAGAGTCACAGATGGGACCTCTGGAGACCAAAACTCTTCAGACTACTTGGGTTTGTGTCCATGGGGTTTGAATACTGCCAAGGACAAACACTCCACAGCCTCCAAAGGCAGATTCAGATTTGATCTGAATCTGCCAATAGTTATTTCTATTGACCTGATGCTACCATTTCATGTCCCTTGAAGCAGAAGTAAGAAATCTGACCCTTTCTTTTCTCTAGGACAAAATTATAAAACACTGCCAAGACTGTCTCAAAGGATTTGAGTTTCTATATTTTCTTAAATAGTAATAACACACTTAAAAGCTCTGAGGGGACCAATGAATGTGTTAGTTTTAAGGCACTTACATACTGCAGACGTAATGTCACTTTGGACATGTTCGAGGGTGGTCACTGGCCAGACAGCTCCCAAGGAAAAGGGGGAATGGCTTTAAACTGGAAGATGGTAGTTTTCAATCAGCTATAAGGAGAACATTCTTTACTCAGAGCGTGGTGAGGCACTGGAACAGACTGCCCAGAGAAGTTGTGGATGACCCATCCCATTCAAGGTCAGGCTGGAGAGGGCTTTGAGCAACATGGTTTAGTGGAAGATGTCTGTGCCCATGGCAGGGGGCTTGGAACAAAATGGTCTTTAAGGGCACTTTTCTTGTCCAAACCATTCTATGATTCTATGAACCACAGAGTCTCTCACTAACTCAGGTTTTGCTTTGGAAAAGAAAAAAAAATCACTCCCCAATACAGAATATTTTTTTAAATGTTTTGACTTTTCAACAAAATTATCAAATAGCTCTGAAGGTTTCATGGGAAGCCCCAGATCCTCTGTGCTCCTAGTTAACAGACAGAGGGTTAAAGAGCCTGCACTGGACCTCCTCCCATGCCTGAGCCAGGAACAGGGCTGTGTGGCAGCACAGCTGGTGTTTGGCAGACACACTGGTGGCATGTCAGGCTCCTCTCACTGCAGCTATTTCAGCTCTTGAGTGGGCTGGGATATCTGCTGTCATCTGACCTCAGGGGTGAGCATTCTCCCTAGAACTGGGGACCCCTCCAGCTGACTCCCTGACTCCAGTGCTCTTGTCACCTTGACAGCTAGCCATAGGTGTCCTGAGCTTTCACCTGTCCTGGCTGAGGAGAAAGCTTATGAAGGTGGCCAGAGGGCCCCTAAAAAGCTTTGGGACTTGAAAGCAAAGTGGAAGAAGTAACATCAAGGACTTAGAAGTTAAAGAAAAAACCCAAATCCCCAAAACAAACCATAGACCGAACAAAACCCAAAAAACAAACCCATTTTTGTTTTTTTTTAAGTAAATGTTATGATTTTGAATTCGTTCCCATGGCTTTTGAATACTGCCCCTGTTCCTCCTCTAATATCATGTCGCAACACTCAGCAACATGGGAAAACCACTAGATGGCCTTGGGTTAAAAAAAAATTCAGGGGCAATTTTGGCTGTTAACAAAATAATAATGGAGAAGATTTTCTATTTTCAGAATCAATTCTTTTTAACTTGTGCAGCTTTATAGAAAAAGGCCATGGTGCTTAGCAAGACCATTACTTGCTTTTTAAATGAAAAGACATCAGTGACAGAGTTACTCGTTCTGTACTAAGTTTAAGCTTGAGAAGTGAGTTGTGTCTGAATCCAGTAAGTCTGTCTGACCTGATGAATAAACAAGCTGCAGCTGGTGATGCCCCTTGCAGCTCGGGGGAGTGGATGTGCCTTCAGGAGAGGTGCTTCATAGCTAATGGTTTGTCCCAGAGAGGAGCAATCACTACTACACTGATAAGGTGTAAGTTGTGACAGAAGCTTGTTTGCTGCAGGACTTCACCATGACGCTTTATCTGAGGCACTACTGGAAAGACGAGAGGCTCTCCTTCCCCAGCACCAACAACCAAAGCATGACCTTTGATGGCAGACTGGTGAAGAAGATCTGGGTCCCCGACATGTTCTTCGTCCACTCCAAGCGTTCCTTCATCCACGACACCACCACAGACAATGTCATGCTGCGGGTCCAGCCAGATGGGAAGGTACTTTATAGCCTCAGGTAAAACTGCATTTGGTCGATGCAAGCTATTAGTGGAAAGAGAAAGTGGTTTAATTGATTCCTGTATTGTGTTTTTGCGTGACTTCATATTAAAAAAAAAAAAAAGCATAAAAAAGGATGGATGTGCTGACTATCCACAGACATCTGAGTGCCTGTGTGAGTATATTTTAGTGCTTGTTGCAGAAAGACAGTTTCTGTGCCAGTGTTGCTGGTTCCACCAGCGTCCCTTTACCTCGTGAGCATGGCCAGCCCCTGTTCCTGTTGGGAAGCTGCAGTCAGACATGGCAGTCCCTCAGAGCAGCTCAGCGGGGGCCAGAGGGCTGCAATCCCCACGGGGCACTGCTGAAGAGGCAGGGCACATTCTAAATAAAAGGGCAGTGTCTGATAACAAAGAAGTCCAGGGCAGCTATAGTTATCCACTTCACTACACAGCCAAATATCTGGACCTAGCAAGATGTGCAATTTCTATTCTTGAAAGCAGTAATGAAGAAGCATAAATTATACTGAGTGCCACTTTATGATAAGCAAAAAAAACCGGAGGGAACATCCTTCAGCATGTGAAGTGACAACTTCAAAGCAAGGGTATATAGTTACTGGTGAATCCCATGTAAGGTTAGAGCAGCCCAGACACTTGGTTTGGCTCTTCCTGCTTTTTGCTCATTTTTCATGTGAAATCCATGAAAGCTCCTTGGAGGAGACATTTTTGGTAAACATTGTTTCGTCCTCTAGCTTGAGGGGTGGTCCCAGCCCTGGCTTTCTCCCTTAGTTTCCAAATAGTTCATCAGTTCACATAATTCTGAATGTTATTAAACTGGGGTTTTTTTATTTCTGATAAGTAACACTTTAATGCTCAGAGATGCTAAGTGAGGAGCATCTCTGTCATGATTTAACCCCAGCTGGCAACTAAGCCCCATGTAGCTGCTGGCTCACTCCCTCCTGGTGGGAGGGAGAAGAGAATTGGAGCAGTAAAAGGCAAAAAAATCTTGTGGGTTGAGATAAAGGCAGATAATTAGGTAAAGCAAAAGCCCCATGCACAGGCAAAGCAAATCAAGGAATCCATTCACCGCTTCCCAGGGGCAGGGAGATGTTCAGCCACCCCCAGAAAAGCAGGGCTCCATCACACCTAACAGTAACTTGGGAACACAAATGCCTTTATTCCAAGCTTCCACCCCTTCCTTCTTCTTCCCCCACTTCATATGCTAAGCATGATGCCATATGCTGTGGAATGTCCTTTTGGTCAGTTGGGATCAGCTGTCCCCTCCAAACTCCCTGTGCACCCTCAGCCTCCTCCCTGGTGAGGTGAGAAGCAGAAAAGGCCTTGATGATGCACCAGCTCTGCTCAGCATTGATGAAAATATCCCTTTGTTATTAACACTGTTTTCTGGACAAATCCAAGATATATTCCCACACCAGCTACTGTGAAAAAAAATTAACTCTATCCCAGACAATCAAGCATGATTTGTCATTCTGCAAAAGAAAATTAAATCTGTGCTTCTGTTTTACTTGGCTGAAGCTCCACCCAGTTAGAAAACAAGTATTGTCAAAGGACCCATAAAAACCTATCAGACAGGAGATTTCTGTAAAATATTCTGATGCAACAATGTCAACATCACCTCCACAGCAATGAAATAACAAAATATCTGATAAATAAACAAAGCATCAAATGATAGAGAATATATTCTGAAGGACAAAAGAAGGGAAACCTGACTGATAGGAGGTCAGTATCAACAAGACTCATAGATTTAAATGGTGAGGAAGTTGCAGAATACACTGCTTGTGAAGGCTGTAGAGGTCTTTAGGGAATGTTGGTAGTGGCAGAGGTGAAGCTGGGCCTGCCACAGGGTGAGGGGGTAACTTCTCAGCCTGCCAAGGTGTTTTACGATTCTACAAAAAGTCAAGCAAAGAAATTCTTGATTCCCTAGGGGCCATCAGTTTGACAAGAATTCTTTCGTTCTTTGACATTTTTATCTTACCGTTCATTTGAATTCATAGCCTGAACGGTGGCTGCCTTCTCATTACCGAAGCTTTTTCTTCACTCAGCAGACTAGACAAAGTTCAAGTATTCTTTAGGCCTTTGAAAAGTTTAGTCAGGTCCTGAGTACAATAAAAAAGGACAATAATGTGACGTAATGTTCAGCTATCGCACGCATGCCTACACACTCATTTAGCTGCCAGTCATCTGCGTTGCAAGGATTTATAGCTGTCTAAAGTAGATGGGAACAGGAGGACATCAAACTACTCAGATCCTGCACAGTCTTGAGCTGAAACAATTGCCCGGCACAAAATGGTGGTGAATGTCTTCAATAGCAAATTGGCAGAGTTTCAGTATTTTATTCAGCAGCAAGTGCAGGTTGCAGCGCTTTGTGAATGCTGGGGAAGGACGAAGGCTCCCCGTAAGAGTGAGCAGGTTGTTACTGCCTGTCTGCCTTGCTGAATGCCTCTGCCTGCAGATTGTATTTTTCCTTCGTGTCTGCCTTTTTAGGGTTCTTTGCGAGACATTGTTTTCTCATCTTGGAAACCACTGTAGACCTCACTGTCACCTAAACTTCTATCTGAGCCAAGCACTTTCACTCGAGGGCAGGGAAGTAAGAGCAGACAGAACCCACTCGTGCGGAAGGACTACTAACATAAGGGATTGCAGTGTGTTTTTATCATTATGTGACAGATGGCTCTCTACCAGTAACCTTTCCGTAACTTAGTACTTCTTTCCCCATTACGATTTATACTTTTATTTTCACTTACTTCTCTAGAGTCCAAACCAGTTGAGTCAAGATTTATGGATGTTTCCGGTTCAAACACCAAATCATGCTATTAAAAATATGATAATCAGACTATAGCAAGACCAGAGATTTTGACTGATGGACCAGAGCAATTCGGTGGTCACTGTTGCGTTCCAGCTCCAGCCCTGACTCGAGGCACTGCCTGTGCCCTCTGGTGGCTGATTCCCGCGTGTGACCACCGGGTTCCCACTGAGCTGCGGGAAATTCACGGTGTGCGAGGAAATTACCTACATCCCTCACAGCACTGTGATGACTTTGATAAATTGAAATTATTTTATCATACAAAGCTTCTGTTTAAAGGAGAGGTGTCTGCAGAGATATGTTTGCTGATTGCCCGGGGGAAAAGTCTCCTTTTTGCCCTTTCCTATTTTCTTCTCCAATACTTTCCTCATCTAGTAGCAATTTGTAATGGCCACCTTTCTAGTCACCGTTTTTAACAGTAGTTTGCTGAGAGGAAGAAATGGCTTTACCTAAAGTGGAATGGCTTTAGCTGAATGGAAGGAATTTATTTTCAGTTGACTGGTACTGGCTGTAGTAGTTTAATAAAAGACCAAACTCACAGCTTTACTATTTTTCAGTCACATAAGGAGACAGGTTTTTAATTGAGTGATTTTTATTATTCCTAGAGTTACAGTAACAGCAATGTGCAACATGGATTTTAGCCGCTTTCCCCTGGACACACAGACATGTTCCCTGGAGATTGAAAGCTGTAAGTAAAGTGGAGGTGTAGGGGAGTCAAGGGCTGCACCCCATGGACACCCAAACTGCGTTATACCAATAATCAATTATACACCAGTAATTAAACTGCTGCTACATTCACGGGAGCTCTAACCAAAGTCATCAGACTTCAACACTAAGAAATGCTCCCCGCCAATACTTTTTCACTAGAATTAGATGGTGTTTGCAACAAGTGTTTTTAAAAACCAGCTGTGAGCACTGTCTTGCCAGTGGCCCTGAATGCCAGCCAGACTGCCCCACTGCCACCCCCACCCTGAGGCCCTGGGCCACTTGCCTGCAGGTCAGCAGTCGCCAACAGCACCTGTTTGCCCAGGTGCCCTCAAACACATGGATAAATGGCTGTACGCCTGTCACGGGCACCTTCTGCTCATCCGTGGTGTAGAAACCACGATGGGGTAGTGGCATTAATTGCCTTCCTCTTATGCTTCTTAGTCCTATTTGAGATAAACCCAGCTTATGACCTTTGTCCCAAGTATGATGCACATATGAATTGGCCAGATTTCATATAGCAACATTTTAAAACTTTGCCTTTTTCGAGTTATTTTCTTCTCCTTCTCGAGTTCGCAATAAGAAGTGACAATCTTAATTCTGTTTTAGTACATTTATATGTGATTTTTTTTCTCCCTGTCTGAAAAGAGCTCCTACTAAACCCATCTGAAAGGATTAACATTACTGTTACTTCCACATGTATTAAAAAACTAAGTAATGTTCATGTGTGTATCACAGGCAGAAAGTTTACCCAAGAGTTTTAACTCCTGCATGCCTCAGACCATCGATAGATTGTTCTTCTCGTCATCCCAAGCAGGTTCTTTCTGCTAAGGCTCCTTTTCTTTGCTTCTGATTTTAGGAGGTTTACAAGAAAGAATTTTTCAAGTTCTGATCCAGTGGGTTACTTGACACATACATTGTGTGTGTAAAACTATGATCAGAGAAACAGAAGGGTTTACAAAATGTGCCAGGCCTCAGGCCTGAGGGCTGTGACAATGAGCTAGTCCACTCCTTGCCCCAGCCATACCCACCACCTAGGTGGGTGGCATTTGGGAATTTGACCTTTTCAGCTGGAAGCTCTGAGGTAGCCAGGAGGGCTGTGTATGCACGCCCTGGGCTGTGGGGGTGGTAGCAGCTGTCTTAGTACACTATCCTGAGTTTGCTCTGCTTCCCTAGATGCCTACACTGAAGATGACCTTATGCTCTACTGGAAGAATGGGAACGATTCCCTAAAAACAGATGAGAGGATATCGCTGTCCCAGTTCCTTATTCAGGAGTTTCACACCACCACAAAGCTTGCCTTTTACAGCAGCACAGGTGGGCAGCCCGGAGTACCTGCCAGAGGGTGGGCTGGGGGAAGAAGGGGTGTAAACTCTCTCTTGATCTTGGCTGTGGAGGATTGTCCACTGAGGGTTCTCTCTGTGTCCCACCAGACCTGCCACTCTTCTATACCAAGTTGGCTGCCCCAGCCACACACTTCCATCTTGATGGTTACGTAGTCTGGAAAGACAATCCCTCTTCAAGGTCACACCAAGTTTTAACTTGAATTAAACTCTCTGATTGCATAGGTTATATTTTCTGGAAGATATCAGCCCGAGAGATGCTTTGATAGCTAGTTCAGTAAGGAGTTTTTTCTGTAAATTCCAATGATCTGCAGCCATTAACTGTGTTTTCATAAAAGAAAATTAGTCACTTTTCCCCTGATGCAGCATCAACCTATCTGAAAGTAGTCTGATGTTGGTGTAACTTCTCTTTTTCATTCTCTCTGTTTCACAGGCTGGTACAATCGACTCTATATAAACTTCACTTTACGCCGACACATCTTCTTCTTCCTGCTTCAGACCTACTTCCCTGCCACTCTCATGGTCATGTTGTCCTGGGTGTCCTTCTGGATTGACCGACGAGCAGTTCCTGCCAGGGTCCCATTAGGTAAAAACAATCTTGTAGTCAATAGACCTAAGAGCCAAAGGCTGCAACCACAGCCTTGACCACCAAGATGAAATCCCCAGTGCCATGCACTGCCCCCGTGTTGCCTTGAGGCAGGGAAATCAGCTATGCTACACACATGTGCCCCAGGAACAGGGCATGTGTCCCCTCATGATGCAAACTCTCCACATGCCCTGCAGTGCCAAGCAAGTTGCTTTCCCTGTTTGCACAAGATGCACCTGGAATGAATCAGAGAGCAAACGTCCCACTCTGATTTTATTGCTCTAAACAGAGACAGGGCATGTATACAGCCAATGTGTAAATATCCTTCAGAGTCTTCAGTGAGCGAGAAGATGAAAATCAGTATCAGCAGCCCTGGCAAAATTTCAGTTTATTGAGTTTTGCTAGAGGAGGGAGGATGGAGGTAACACAGTTAAACTGTGCTGTGCAGTTTAACTTGTTAAATCAGTTTGCACTGCAGTCTGAGGGATTCAGCTTCCCCTGTTGCAGCATCTTTCAGCGAGATGAAGCCATATGTCACAGGAGTCACCATAGGAGCAGAACTGTGATATGGTCATAAATCTTCTTCTAAAGTGGATGCTTTGCCCTCAGCAAAGTGCTGTTCGTTTTTTTGCAGATTCTGAGCTCAAGCTTGCTTCCGCTTATTCCAGGCAACATGCCTCAGGATTTTATTTATTCTTAAAATCTTATTCCTCGGTGGAGAGAATATAGACTGACATAATAGAGATGGCAATAGGGCAGTTTTTCATGTCTGAATTTAGAAACAGCACCCATTGCCTCGAGATATCATTAAAAGAAGCATAAGAGTTTGGGCCATGGCTTTTCAGAAGATGTAGGCACTGCCTTAGCAGTATTTTTAGCACGTAGGTACTCCAGTGAATTCAGTCCTTTGGGCTTATATAGATAATTTCAACTCCCAAAGTAATCACTAATGTGTCATAATTAGCCCCTGAAATGAGAGGGCTGTGGAGAGGCTCTCTCAGAGCCAGGGTAACACTGAATTACAGGGGCTCCTGCCCTTGCTCATGCGCTCATTGTGCTTGCCCAGGGTGTAACATGGGACAGCACTGCCTTGTGGGGCACCATTATTCCCTGATTTTGTTCCAGAGAAGGCATGGACCAAGTGTGAGAGTCAGCTGGGGACTTCTGTGACTTCCCATGAAGGAGGACTTCCCAGGAGAAGTCCAGCATACAGAAAACACAAGGGAAACAGGTAGAAGCAGCAGCTTCGCTTGTGCCCATGCTGCAGAGGGGTTGAACTAGAAGCTGAGATACTCAGAATCACAGAGTCATAGAATGTCTTGTGTCGGAAGGGACCCATAAGGATCGCTGAGTTCAAATCCATGTACTTGTACTCCTGCAGGGACTGTCCTGAGCCTGGAATGGGATGTAGCCAGCACAGGGTCAAAGTGCTGCTGCCTGGCCGCAGGGTGGGAGGCTGGTGGTGTGGTGAGGAGCCAGACTAGCAACACCCTGAGAACAGAATTAGAGCTGTGCTCACCAAACAGCCAAGAAAACCCCAGTCACAAACCAGGGCTGCCTGGACCCTCCTTAGGCAGTGAAACCCATTACCCAAATGTGAAAAAAGATATTGCAAGATAAATCCAGACGTCAGGAAATTGTAACAACTGCTGTATTTGTGAGGAAGAATCTGGCTTGAAAGCATCTTATGGTCTCTTCTGCTGGTGTATTCCCAGGGATAACCACTGTGCTGACCATGTCCACGATCATCACTGGGGTGAATGCCTCCATGCCTCGTGTTTCCTACATCAAAGCAGTGGACATTTACCTGTGGGTCAGTTTTGTATTTGTGTTCCTCTCGGTGTTGGAATATGCGGCTGTGAATTACCTGACAACGGTGCAAGAGCGGAAGGAGAGGAAACTGCGGGACAAGGTGAGGTTTTCTGTCTCCAGTGTCATTTTATTGCCCCTGGGAAAAGGTGTGGCAAAAGTCTGGAAATGTTCAAAGCTTTGCAACTGCAGTATGCTGCTCTCAGCTGCCCGGAGAGAACGCAGTGCGTGCAAAAAGACACCAGCAGTGAGGCATTCCGGGTTATAAAGTTTTGCCACACACAACCCACACCAAGCTCACTACTCTTTCTTTGGAGTCTGAGTGCACTAACTCCCTCTAGGTATAGTCCTCCACCACCTGTACAGGTGGCATAGGTTTTAGGATTTTACCTTTAAATATTTTTTATACTGAAGATTAAAACCTGTGGATAGAATCAGTTGGATTCTGCATTTTGGGTTTCAGATGACACGACAGATATCCCCCACTTTTGTCTATCCACAGTCTAAACTTATAAAATGGTCCCAATTTTCCCATTCTGCCCTTGTTACATTAAATTATAACTAAAATTTCAGCCTAAGATCTCTCCAAATGGGCCAGGCTTCATACATTCCTTCTTGTGGTTTCCCTCTGTCCTCCTCTCTGATTTTCTCAGCTGCAAGACACAGGTCCAACCTTTATTTACACCCTGATACCTGTGCCTAAGCCAAAGGAGCTTTTCCACAGAAAGCCCTGCTCTCTCCCTGACTGCACCTGTGCCTTGCAGACATGGTAGTGGTGATGGAAAAAGCTGCTGTGCAGCTCCACCCTCTCGCTCTCCCTTTTGCATCCCAGCAGCCTGAATGCCCCAGGCCTTTCCCCTCCTCTGTGGGATGGAAGGAGGAGAGGGATGTCTGTGACCATGCGGACATAGCTCAAACCCTTGCTGCCCTTGTCTGTGCCCACAGCCTGCCTGTGCGTGCAGCATACCTCAGCCCCAGCCCATGATGGTGGACGGCAGCTACAACGACGGGGACGTGAACGAGCTGGGGCACTTCATGTCCGAGAACGGGGACAAACAGGACCGGATGATGGTGCAGCTGGCACTGGGCTCCGAGAGGGGCTCGGCCAGGAGGAAAAACCAGAGATATGTCAGCATGCGCATCGACACCCATGCCATCGACAAGTACTCCAGGATCATATTCCCTGGGGCATACATTCTATTTAATTTGATATACTGGTCCATTTTTTCATAGAGATTCATAACTTCTGTAGTCACAGAGCATTGTGACATGAAATGAAAGTACAGTCTCACAGGCTAACAGAAAGAAAAAAGAGAATTGTTTTAATTGGAAGGAAGATTGATTTTTTTCTAGGATTTAATTTTTTTTAATCAGAGGCAACTCATCTGTGGCATAAATAATTGTGGAAGTTTCACATGTCAGCAAAATATAGGATATACAATCTAAAATTTTATACTTATTTAAAGATGTGCTATGTTCCTTCTTGTGCCTCACAGGCCACTGTAAACTATTTTAACAAGTGACTATAATTTCCAGTTGCTTATATATGGTGCATCCTCCATTTTGTGCCCCTGAAATCCCAATTCTCTGAGTACCTGAGTGCATGCACACATCTCTCAACTCAGCAGACTGACTACATTCAGTACCAATAAATACAAGAATATGCAAATAGTTGCATGTTTGCAGGATGAGGTCAGAAATGGTAATTACAAACACAAAATACCCAGTACTGGGAAATGCTTTGGCAAGGTTGTTGATGGCTACATCTTGCTTTCACAGCTTAATGCATGACTCATTAGCAGTACTGCACTGACAGGTCCACATAGCAATACTTTCAGACTTGTGCTTTGTCTTAACAGTTTCTAAAACATGGAAATATTTCTAAACTGTTTTGAATAAGTTTTTAAAATATGAGTTGCAATGTACATTTAATAAGGAATGAACAAAAGCCAGACTTCCTGCAATGCTAACCAAATCCTCTGAGAAACACAGGAGCTCTCCTTGGATCTGCTTATTTGGGTCACTGGTAGTTTTGCTCTTGAGTTTCCTGGGAACGGGTTTCTCTACAAAACGATCCAGTGAAGACAATCTGTTGTCTATGAAAAAACCCTCAAACTACTTCAGGAGAAGCCTCTTTCCTCCGATATAGTCCGGGCATTACCAGTCTGTATAAGCCTGAAAACCTTTTGCAGCCTGCAATGCCAGCAGTAGTTGCACTCGCTTCCAGGAAAACCCAGGTTCATCTGTTTGTAGTAAAAGCATAATAGAAAGGTGCTAAACAGCTGACAAAGCAGTAGTAAGGACTTTGCAAGAGACGCCATGCCAAAAACTTTAGAATTAAGAAAGAAAACTGCTTCTGCCATAAGACAGCAGCTCCATTGCAGACATAGGTACAACTAGCAGAATTTGTTTTCATACTTCGTCGTCCCCCAGCATCCTGCAGCCCACCATGTCCTCAGCACCTTCCAAGGCAGAGCAAGGGGACACAGCTGGAGCTGGGGGCAGTTGGCACTGACTTAAGTCCCAACTTTCCAACACAGTGTCTGCAAAACAGCCAGTGAGTGTGAATACTCCATATGAAAAAGGCAGAAATCTGTCATGCAGAAGTGCTAAAATAGTTCAGGAAAACAAGAAACAGTTGAATGGAATCAGGGGCCTTTACAACACCAGCAGCACCAAAGGTGTCTCAGAATTGTGATCATTCAGTTGTTCTGCTGCCATGTTATACACCTATGTCCACAAAGCTCCCTGAGGGTTTGCATTCACAGGACTTCAAACACACCATGCTTTTGCACACAATTGCAGAATTCACTACTGCCTGCACAGCAGATACTGTTGTGTTTTACAGGTGGAGCTGCTCTGAGCATCAGACCAAAGCAGTTGTGACTCCAAAAGGAGAGTGAACCTTCTTTCATGACACCTGCCCTGGCCTGCCTGTTCTGTCACTCTACCATTAGGCGTGTGACAGTCATTGCAGTTGGTTGAACACTGCTGCTTGTTGTTTTTATTTCCTATGTAAATAAATGTTACATAAACATACTCAGCTTTTCTTACAACTGCTAAAATTGTGACCTGAAAAACTACCTACACTCATCTCACAGCTACACTCCATAGGTAAGGCAGTAAAACCACAAAAGCTAAAAATCATTGAAAGACACACCTACCCATAAGATAGTTCTACTACTTATTTCTACATAGGTATTTTTTTCTCACATGCACATATACTATCATAACTTCATTTTATCAAATCCCCTTCATATCATATTATTCTCCTGTAAGTTTTTTCAAGAGATTAAAAAAATGCCTTTTTTTTTTTCTTAAAACATGTAAACATTTCAGTCAAATGAAAGTAGAAAGGTCAGTTTGGTAAAAGTAGATGAAAGGTTGACCACCACGTTGGCCCACCCTACCTTATTCCTTATTCTGATGGCACCTTCCCCCACAAATAGGTCCAAGATTTCTTGGGCAGACTTGCACAGGAATGTATTTTGATTCTCAGTATTGCAAGAACCCATTTATTTCTACAATTTAAGAATAGCACGAACAGGAGTGCCAGATTTTATGGTAAGCTCTTCAGCTCCATAAGAAGCTTAATGTTCCATAGTTTGCTGCAGTACAGTACATTCCTTTATAGACTCATTAATCTCATACTGCATACATTATTTGTATCTTATCAGTATATTAAGGGAGATTTTGAAGATACAAATGGGAGCTGGACTTTTGAATTCCCTGGCTTTCAGTGGGAACCTGGTTTTTAACTTCCCACGTGATTTTTCAAAATTTTCCTTTCAGCACAAATCCCTAAACTGATTCCCCAACCTCAGTGTTTGGATTTACACTGTTAACTTACTTGTGTTCTATTTGGGAAACTCTAGTGCCTTTTCAGTCTTACATAAATGTGTATATACATGTATTCTATAACTACAGGATATGTCATATACAGTCAGTGTTTGCTATCGGCAACTGTACTCATTAAACATATTTATATATACACTCCTTGGCTTTTAACCTTTCACTGTATGGGTTTTGTATCCAATCATTAACACTCTGCTCCTTTCCACTTCCACAATAAATCAGAGAGGTTTGTTCGCTTTTGTTTATTTCTAGACACTCAAACTCACAATAAAACTTCACATTTGTACAGCATCTTGTGTTTTCTACCTTCAAAAGCATGATCTCCATGAGTTTATACATGTATGTAAGACCTTTTTGCTCAGGACCTGATCCAGACGAATACCAAATGTCCTTAAATCTGATTATGCTGGTAGAGCTGGAGAGTCCCAGGGTTCCACAGGCAGGGCTCTGATAAGAAGCCTGCATGCAAACTCCAGATCACCATAATGATGACACTAAGATTTTCATCTCAGACTGTGTGTGTTACAGTCCTTGGTCTTCTTGCTTTGGGTGATAATGTGCAATTTCTTTGAGATTAACCCAAAGCCCAGCCTGGAAAGAGACTATTTACAGAAGGCAGGTCTGTGTGTATTGTCGATAGACACAGGTTCTGCCTGTGAGCACACCTAGCTAGGTTCTAGATTTGGAGGCTGAAGCCTTTGGTAGTCTTTAAGGATGATGATAATTACTGATAGGGTGAAGCAGCAAGGAGGCAAACTTCAGTCTGCAACTGAGAAGCTGGGGATACCTCATCCCTGGGAGTGTTCAAGGCCAGGCTGGAGTAGGAAAAGAAATTATATGATTCTATGAGTAGTGAGAAGGTATGAAGAACTAGATGGTCTTCTAAGCTCCCTCCCAACCCAAACCATTCTGTGATTCTCTGAAACTCTAGAGCTATCATAAACAATAGCATGTTATTTTTACACTATCTTCAACCATGTGGACTTCATTAGGACTGAAGCATTTGGCTTCTCACTTTATTTTTAAATAAAGACATTAGATGCAGTTGTAGCTTGAGAAAAATCCTCAGTGAGTTTGTCGGATACTTTTGGCTTCCATTAGTGCCTAGAGGAATCTAAACCAGCAGCAATCTTATCCAACTTTGACTTAGCAGAGTGTGGGTAAGAACACTTATGCAGGATTCACTTTGGTCCCTACTAAGAACAAAATGTGGGTGGCAGCAGCAGTCAACGAAAGAGTCTGGTGACAAAGGCTCTGTGGAGGGCTGCTACATGCAGGACAAGGAAATTGCAGACCTCAGGGGTAAAAAGGAAATAACGTAAACTGACTTTTTCTTTGTTATTTCAAAATTATTTATTCCTAAACATTTTGCTCTAAAGTCTGGTTTAAGGAATGCTGTTAGCAAGTTACAAGATCATTCAATGAACACCAGAGAGTTCAACAGCTTATGTGTCGTGACTCTTCCTCAGAGGAACACAGTCCTGCTCCTTGTGACTGCAATGGGAGCAGGTACGGAGCACTCACAGTGGGGGGAAACGATTATAGAAATAAGATTCACCAGAACATTAAACTGCTTCCCATTTATGGCTTGAAGAAAGGCTGCTGGGCTCTTCTACACCAGAAACACAGCAGGTTACAAATTCTCTCCTTCAAATCTTTTCATAAAAAATAAACCCATCACATTTCATGGGGTTTTTTTGTTTATTTTGCTTTAAACCAGGTGTATCTTTTACTCAGGCTCTAAGACAGATGCTAAATAAGGAAATACAGTAGCTTGGTAGGCGGGCAGAGGCTTTAAGCTCTTCAGAACATCTGGACATAATCACCTCATCCTTTCACAGCTGTGATTTGCCATCAGCTGTTCAGAATAATTTCAGCCATTACAGTTCATCACCCTCCACATTTTGATTAATTACTGGGAATTCTATTCCTGACAAATATTCCAATATTCTTAAATTACAAACAGCCTGAGGAAGACTGCAGTTAGGGCAACTTAAAAAGCATGCCAGGTATTTTCATATACATGTGATTTATGAGCACAAATGACTGAAAATCAAAGTTTTATTCCCACAGGAACTAAGTTTCTCCCATACGTAGTATCACTGTCCTAGTAAACTCTTAAGGTTAATTCCCAAACTGCTTTAGTTCTGGACCTCAAGAATGAACATTGTGAGACAAACTGGAATTAGCTCACATGGGGAGTTGAGAAAGGAGGCTGAATGAGGATTCAAAGACTTGGCAAATGAAGTCAAGATCACCTGACCTAGTGCTGGTGATAATCCCACTTCAAACTGGAGGCTAGACCAGTTCTAGCCTAACAGAGAACCTTCACAGATCACTCACAAGCTCACATTCCTACTACTCTATCAATTCCAGCAAATTTTAACAGTTAAAACAGCCCTAAGGTTATAAAGACTAACATTAAATACTGTATTTGAAAGGCCTTAACCCTCACAAATGCAGACCAAAATGGAAAGCTTAAAACACCCTCAATCTTACATAATCATAACAAACTAGGGGGGAAAAAAAATCAAACATGCTACTCAAATAAAACCATGCAGCATCCCAATATTAAGCAAAGAAAATTCAATCACAATTAAATTCCTTTATTAGTATCAACTCATCTTTAATCAGTACTTTAATTCCATTTTAATTCCAGCAATGATTACAACAAAATGAAGACGCGCTTTTAGTTCAGAGAAGTTTAATTAACTGATCTTGGATATGATGCTGCCAAGAAGTCTGGACAAAGAGAACTGAGAAGGCTTTAATGTACATCAGCAGCTTGTAGGAAACGCAACAACACAGCATGTGCTATGTGGGATCCAAACACACCCTCTTAGAAACAGCAAAGCAATGAGTTAAGCAGTTCTTGAAGGAGGAAATAAAAACTCATGTGTGCTAAGGAAATCAATGCGCTGGTCTGCTAACCCAGTAGATCTTAATGAACTGCAATTGTGTCTGAGAACTGGCAAGGCAGATTGTAAATTAAAAGTTAAGGACACAGTTCCTTTGACAAACCTTAGAACAAATTTCAGCTGGATTTAGTATTCAACTTACTATCCTGGATATACCGATTGCTCAGAGTCCCACCTTCATCTGTTTCATGCATCCATCCATGAAAACTGTTTGCTAATGAAAGCAAGGATATTGGTGTAAAATTAAAGTGAATATAGAATTCAATAGACTATAAATTCTGAATAGAATTTTAGAGTTTACCTTTTAGACACTGTTTAAAAAAAAAGGTTTCTGAAAGTCAGTTATTCTGCCTTCCTGGGAATACAGTTTGCCTGCCTTCCTTTCTGAAGCTTACAGTAATACCTGTGCTTAGGAAAATGTTAATCACTAAGTTGCTTTCTCACTCCATCTGTCCACTGACTTCTTTTCTGTGTACTCACGAGGCCCTTTAACCACTGAATTAAAAGACATCCTAACATCTCTGGGCACACAGAATACCACCTAAATAAAACTGCAGTATTAATGTCTCTGGGAAGCAAAAAACCAAGGATTAAACTGACCGACCATGCAACACACAGAAAGGACAACTGGCAAGACTTAACAGATCTGCTGCTTAGGACATGGGAACAAACAGGTTAAAGAAGGCAGTTTCTGCACCAGCAATCCTCACTGCAAGCTCCTCAGAGCTTACTAGAGGGGCTTGCACGTAACCACTTCATTGCTTCATGGCACCACATTTGGAGTTTTATGACAAAGATCTCCACCGGTTTAGGTAAATTTATACACTTCCTTCAGATCAATTAAGCTAATGCAACACTTCATGTGGACACCTGTATTGCCTTAGAGCAGAATTTTTCCTGCAGTAGTATAAATGTGTTAATTTAAACAAATAAACATTTAGTTGCTTCCCAGTTTTGTGATCCATGACTTCTCCACAACACCTCCAAAATTTATTAGGAGGAAAATCAGTGTGTTTCAGGACAATCAAGCTTTACAGATTGCATTTCCAAAAACAGTTATCTTCCACTTGTAGAAGCTACTATTATCAAAACCAGGTATATTTCCAAACACAGCTCCTTCTCTCCAGTGAAACCAGCTCATGTTTTAAGTCTCCACCTTGTCCTAAGAAAAGTGACTGAACATAAATTTCATAGAAGCTTCACAGATCAGATTCAGCTTATCATCACTGAATGAAAATTGCTTATTTTAGAACAGAAAACTGCCATACTTCCTTTATAAGGAATCTTACTATAGCACTACATAGACAATCACTGACAAGGGATCTAAACACTGTAATTTATTCAACACTGCAAATTAAAGACAATGTATTTGAGAGCTCTGTATGAAATTCATCACCATATTGAACACAAACATTACAGCTAGATGAAATTTCACATTTTTGAAAGCAATGATAACTATTTGCTTCTCCTAAAGTCCAAATAAAATAAAATCATAATTTCTTCAGCTATGTGTTTATCCAGCCCCTACTGGGATTTAAATACAGCATCTCCATTAAGTCAATCCTACTGAGAAAGTTTTAATGAAGTTTAGTGTGATGCACACGCTCCTACACCAACATCAGATTCTTTTTTAGGTTCTACTGGATTTATTTGCTCCTCTTCTTTCAGCTTCACTTCTCTAAAGTCTCCCCTGACTTCTTCTAACAGACCTGGCTTAAAAATCACATCCAGTGCTGTCATTGCCAAAGCTTTTGCTGTGCGCAAGGCATAGAACTGAGCAGTCTGTGACCCTGCAGAAATAAAAATAAGAGGAATTTCTGGTTAGATTACCAATATTATACCACTTGCTTACTGCATAAGGCATATTTTATAAAATAAGATCTATAAGCTTCAGCTGCAAGAACATTTTCTTTAAAATCTACTTGCATGAAGTATACCTATTTTCCCATGCCTCAAAACATTTTTTCCCTTGCAAGTACTTAATTTTCTGCCACTGATATAAACAACTAAGACAGAGAATAGGAAAGTGAGTGTTCACATCATGCTCTTTAGAAAACGTGGAGTTTTATAAGCTAGCAGTTACGTTTCCAAAGTACTGTGTTTTAGGAGTTAAAATGACTTCTATCTTTCAGCTCACATTTAGAAATTCTTCTGAATATGCTGTTATGGATAATCCTTCTAATTTCTTTTGTCTAGATAGTATTATCAAATCAGGCTTTTAGTATGAGGAGTGGTCATACCACCCATATACATGTAACCTTAATCACAAAGCCAGAAATTCTCCATTTGTCAGCTTTTTCTGCAACTCTACTTTTAATGTTAATTGTTTCAGGCTCCTTATTCAGCTCAGACCACATCATACTTGACAAAGCAACCCTGTTTCTGTAAAGTATTCACATACAGACAATTTCAGATCTAGTATCTACACTTTCAAACATTTACTACACAGTAGCTTTGAATACCAGCAAAACATGGGAAAGCTTTAATTCTCTGTAATTTGAAATATTTCTATTTTCTAGATTTGCTGTAGTGAGCACTCAGCAAGCAGTCCATACAATGCTTAAGGATTCCAAATATAAACCTCTAACGTTTTTCACTTCCACTCACCTGCAGCTTCTGTGTACTGCTCAGTATGATTCAATGCATCAGAGCCAATATAAAAATAAGGATGAAGCCCAGGGACCACAAATGTAACATTTCCAAAGTCCGTGGAACCTAGAAGCAGCATAGAGATTTTCTTAATGAAAAAGTGTTGGGCAGTTTTGAATGCTGTAAGAAAATGCATGATAGACATTCTCTCCAGCCCATATCTAAAATGGAATATCCTTTGCCCCAAATACTAAAATAAAAAACGCCTAATGAGTCATTATCCACAGAAACATCTCCTGTCACCACGGTGTTTTCCCTAACTAGCCATCTTCAGGTGCTGCTCTCCAGTGCACTTCTGATCAATGATCAGTTACTGGACTGCAAGGAAGATGTATCAGCATGTTCCTATTCCTTTTACTGCTCATTTTCTATCAAGCAACTCCTGATGGTAAGCTGTTAATTCAGAAACAGGAAAGCTGCAAACCTTGGGAGTTTCAGGCTTCCCTGTTAGAGCCCTTAGAACTAAGCCCAACAATTCCTGCTTCTCACCAATATGCAAATATTCAGCATTCTGTAGGGGACTGAAGTAGAAACTTTTCATCTTGAAACAAAAACAGATTGAGGGCAACAGTTTTTCCCCCCATGTGTTTTGATTATTCTCAGTTACAGAAATCCTAATGGCACAAGCACCCCTGAAATAAAATCAGAACTGAACTCCAGACAAAATGCTAGGGCTTTGTAGACAAACACCTGATACCAATGCTGCAGATTTTAATGATTATTCTTTCATGCCTATCACTTTCAGTACGTTATCTATCACCTATCTCACAGCCTTATCTAGTTAATGATATCATCTCAAAGTAGAAGATTCTTCATAGTAAATCATCCAAGAGTTTACAACTACATCCCAAGTGCTTTTTTTTTTTTACCCAAACAAGCAATCCCCTCATTATTTGTTAAAATGACATTTCAAAGCTGGAGAAGTCAACATACCAGTTATTGTGAAATCCAGAAACCAGAGTAAGCATTGTTTTGTAGCAGGGAAAAATAGGGATGACCCACTAAGATCTCACTTAACTTTTTGAGGCCAGAGATTCAAGAATGTTTCTTTAGCAATGGTGTATAAAATGACTGTTCCTAAGATTTAAAATTAATTGTAGCACATCAGATAGCCTCTGGATCGTGATACTTTATGAAGAGAAGATATTGCTAATACCTTAAGATTTAGTAGTCAAATGATTGAAGAATACAGATTTTACTTGGAAGCCTATAGTTAGTGAAAGTGAGTCCAGAGAGCCTATGTTATAAGGACAAGAGTTTGCTATTTACTCTGCTTACAGATAATGGAAACAGCAAAGCTTGTTCAAAAACATCTCTTCCCATAAATTCAGGATGCATTTGAAGAAAATCCAACTCTTGGCACAGCAACAAGTCATTTTAGTTTCCAGTAGTCTGCACTATTGATTCATTCTTTGGTCAACCTGGACAGACAAACCAGAAGTTCTGCCTACTCCAAACTAAACCAAGGGTTCTTGACCTGCCTTACCTAAGTCCCAATACATGAACTGCTGCAAAGACTTTGCTGCCCTTTTCCCTACTCTCACTTAGCGAACAAAACATCAGAAATTTCACTGCATCGTAGCTCTCAGTCATGTCATTCCTCCTAAATTTATATCCATATTCAATGTACTACCAGTTGACATGTCTTTTTTGCTGAATAGAAGGGATTTTAATTGGGTATTTTCTAGTAATATGGAGAGGCAAAATCCAGGCAGCTTTTAATAAAAAGGTGACAGCTAAATCTTCTCCTCTATCAGAAAAAATGTTATACCCTTTATGGGAATAACACAGAGTTAAGTTTAGAACATCAGGTGTTCCAATGTCTTCCATACAAACATCTGAAATTGTATGCTTGCTAGACACATACAGATTGGGATTCCTTCTAGAAGCATAAATAATTGCAGTTATCAATGCAATACACACAATCCTGCACTATCTTCAGTAGAGAGATACTGGAGTTCCAGGCTTTCAAAAATATACCCTGGAGCCTCTTCAAGTCACTGAATATATAATGGAATCAGTATTACCACAGACATGAACAGAGGGGAAAACACAGAAGATTCCAGGGAACATTTATATACAGTCCCAAGCTTCAAAAGTGGAATTTTCAAAGCATACTAGACCTTCTTAAGATTTTCTTTATCAGTCATGTGCACAGGAAGCCAATGAACCCCATGAATACTAAATTTTGAGCAGACTAAGTTATCACAGGTGTGGGTGTCTACCCTAAGGCATGTTTAACTAAGCCATCTGCTTTAGGAGGTTATGGATATCCTGTAGTAAAGCTACCCTATGACCAGCAGAAGCAGAAACAGGTGCTGGCACCTGGTCCAAGCTAGCTCAGTTTCACATTATGTCACACCACCCTGGCTGTGTGCCCAGCGAGCAGAGCTGTGCAGGGCGCACCCAGAGTCGTGTGATTTGCTGTACTCAAGGAAGCCTTGGTGACGCTTATCTGCCTAGAGCGATACCTGGGAGCAGACCGACACTAATACCCATGCAGAGGTGGCAGCGAGTACGCTCATCTCTTAACGACTGTTCTGCTGCACAGACATGGAGAAGCAACTGAGCTATCTTCCTTCCCTTTCAACAGAAGAAACTGATATCCTAAAAGAAAACATTGAAAACCACATGAAAACTAAACAGAAATAGAGGTCTTGAAAAAGATGACACAAAATACTCAACCCCCCCAGAAAAGGATAGCATACAAAGTTCCACTCCTATGGCTCTGGAGACTGGGCTTTGTTATCTCTCCTGAATTCCCACTGCAAAAATTCAGAGAAAAAGCTGTGGAGAGAAAATTCAGTAAAACCTGCTGCAATGCGAGATAAAAAAGCAATTACCCAAGCACATTTTGACATTTGACATGCAATTCAAGGACAGGACAGCCATATGGGGAGTTTTGGTTTAAGCAAGTTAATGGTTAACATTTAGCGTATCATGTAACTTACATATGAAAGCCCTATTGCAACTGGGTGTCTGTGCAAAGTTCACTTCAAGTCCTCTGAACAAAAGCAAGATCACTGATATTCACGATCATCCTTACTACAATGGTTTGGAGGAGCCCACTAGCAGAGCTCCAGAAAGTTGCACTACAGTAAACATTCTAAGGTTCCTCAGCCCCTGTCTTTGTCTAAATGAGCAAAGCAGTAAATCTTATTTGTATTACACTGAAGAAAGGAAGAAATCTGCCTTTAGTTATAATTTGTTTTTAAACACAAGACAATGAACCAGTGTTTCATTTGGAACCGAAGTAAGCAATAGACAATAATCCATTACCATTAGATATCAGGAATACCATTAGATACAATATCTCCCCTGCCCACAAAAAAAAGTTTGGAGAGCTGTTCCTAAACAGCAAGTCTGTCCAAACTCCAAAGGTAATCTGCATTTAATATAGAGAAGGTAAGTACCATAATCAAACTAATTAGAATAACTTTTTACTGAGAACAGTATTTTCCTTCTAAGAGAAAAACCTTTAGCATGAATGGAGTAAAAAAGTTCATAAATACAATTAAGATCAGTAGTGAAGGCTAAAAGTATAAGCAGAAGTTGAGACTTGAACAGAGCTCCTGAAGGAAGAGTCTGAAAAAAAAAGCGTTAAGGATAATGAGAAACCCACCTAAGCATTCAAGAGTTCCCATTTCTGTTATAGCTCTGAGATCAAAAAAGTTAAATTGTTTGAGACACAGTCAAGACCCAGAAGTGGACACCTACTTGAAGAGCACCCTTTGGAAAACTAATCTGTTGAACTCATGAACTAAAATTAGAAGCATGTAACTACCTGTTAATGAAAAGATTAAATCAGGGTTAGTGAGATGCTTAAACTTCCATTTACAAATCTCTCGAAAAACTCCCTCTAAAATAATTGTTAGATTCTAGTAGACTTGTTAATATGTAACCTTGGAAAATATTATTAAACAAGGTTCCTAAAAACAAAGTCACATCCCTATTCATAGCAAACCAGGATTCTGTATTTTAAAGCCACAGAATGAGACACAATTCATTACACAACACCCTCATGTTCTCAGAAAGACTGCTCTTAGCTTTCCATCCTTTTCCCCAACCAAACTGTTTATTACTTGAAATATTTTCAGAACTATTATCAGAAGGTGTTTACTGCTTTTCTTACCTGTTCTTAGCTTCTACAACAAATACAGAAACACAGGCCAGAGACATAAACCTTTTACAGAGCTTCAGCTTTGTAATTTGACTTTTTCTTCTGACCAAACAGTGTTTAACTTAGCTCTCTTTTGTTATTTTATACACTTGAGGGTTGATCAACCTAAGCTTAAGTCACAATGAAAAATGCAGGTGGAGTTACCTGATAAACCATTCAAGATAGCATCTTCTGATATAAAATCTATTCCAAGCTTCTTTCCATTCTCCTTGTAAATTTTCTGCAGGCTCTTATTTGGAAGCACATTGTAGTAATCATTTTCACCACCTTTTATTTCCACCTAGACAAAAACCCCAAATTATTATAAGTTTTTTGCCAGTGTAAGCCAGTTTAATGTAAACAATCTGAAGGCCAAAAAAACCCCTACATATCCAGACTTCAAGCCCAAGGCAACACAGACGTAAGTGCTAAGTTTCTTTCAAAAATACAACATTCTGCCAAATATTACCCTTGATCAAAACACAGCTGGTGTTCTGTTCAGTTTGCATTAGACAGCCAAATTCCAGAAGCAAGGATTTCAAAATTTTCTCCAGAAATAGAAAACAAATATTTCCTGTAACAGTGTCTAATGATTTTGCCTGTAGGTACTACTAAACTATACAGAAATAAATGTAGGCTTTTATCAAACTGTATTTTACCTTTTTTTAGAATGCTTCCAATAATTACAGCCCCATTCATGAAATGGCTTCACACAGGTAAGAAATTCGAAAACAAATGGAAAAAAACCTATCAATGTCAAATTTCAAAAGAGATCTTAACTTTCATTCTGCATAAAGTGCACTTTCTGAAACCCTTTTCTAGATCTAGTGAAGGGGACACAGTAGGAAAACATCTAATGCCTCGGACTATAAAAGTGACACGCTAACATTCACATACCCCACACCTATTTGTTTTGATGATCACATACATTCTTTTTACAGCTGAATTAGTCATAAGCCTGTAATTATGAGCAAGTAGAACCTCTACTTTAGCAACACAACACAAGGTAATCATATTGCTTGAACCAGCTAGAAGAGATACACTTTCCTTTACTAAAAGCAAAAGAAATGAGAATGATAATTGAAAACTCAGTTTTTCACATTTGGTTGCTACATGAGCCTGCTATTTAATGGGGCAATGAACCTAATGACTAAGAATATGGGAAATAAACAGACAGAAGACCCAATACCTGTTTTGCTCGTTTCTACAGGTGAGGTTTGCCATCAAGCCTCCCAGGTCTCTGAGCCTAGCAGCACTATCTGTAGGATAGAAGCATCACCCACAGCAAAACAAAAAGAAATTACAGGGCACTTAAAGAAATTGTATGTACATAGGATCAGGCAGGATGCATCCAAGGATGCAGAATAAGAGAAGCAGAAATGCAGTCTGGGAGCTACCATTTTTTAAGTGTCACTGAAACAGAGGGAGGTTCCAGCTCACTGACCCAGAGCTAAAGGTCACATCCTCTTGAAGGGCCAGGAGGAGGTCCTTGAAAACGTCATACTCCTCAGATCATCCTGTCCTCAAGTTCCTCAAGGGATTACAGAGCAAATAAATCCTCCCAGGACTCATTCCCAGGCTCATGAATCACAAGGTGATTGTGAACATCCAGCATACAATATGGAACTCATTCAAGAGCAGATAGTGCATGACCAAGCCTAGCTTTGTATGACAACATGTCTGGCTCAGATGACACAAGACATGCAAGCTCCAAGTGTTTTACAATCAGTGGCAGAAAATACCACATTGCTGCCTGTCACTTGTAGCACTCATCTACAACCAAGACCGGCGCCATTAGTGTTTTAGTATTTTTATCACTGATGTAGACAACCCCCGTGAAAACACATCTGGTGCTGTGTTTGTTTTGTTTCTCCTCAAATCAAGACTGGAGTTAGGCCAGGGGAAGGCCACCAGGATGATTAGGTGGAGAACATGATGTACAAGGTCAGGCTGAAAGAACTTGATCTGCTGAGCCTTCACAGAACAGAAGGTTAGCAGGGCATCTTACTGCTGGTCTAGAGTTACCAGATGGGAAGGGTACAGAGAAGGCAGAACCAGACTTCTCAGATGTCAAAGTGATGCAACAAGAAGCAACAAAGGAAATTCCCATTGGATACAACAGAATTATGGAGTGGCTGATGTGGGAAAGCCCCTACAGAGGTCATCTTGTCCAGTTCCCCTGCTCAATCAGGGTCACCTAGAGCTGGTTGCCCAGAACCATATTGAGGCAGCTTTTGAATATCTCTAAAGATGGAAACACTGCAATCTTGGCAGGCAACCTGTTCCAGTGCTCATGTCATTGCAGCATAAGCATTAGGAAAATGCTTGTTCACCATGAGGTAGGTAGAGCACTTGTTGAGAGATGTGGTAGAATTTCATCCTTGGAAGTACTCAAAAGTTCACGCTGCACTCAGCAACCTACTCTAACCGGTCCTGCTCTGAACAGAGAATTAGACCAGATGACCTCCAGAGGTCTCTCCCAACACAGATTCTTCTAGGATTCTCTGGCATTCTATTTATAAACCAAAGCTTTCTTTCAGGACACAAAGCAACAGAACAGCAAAAAGTATCACAGTAATTTACATTTATTTTGGCTAAACACTATGCAGACAAAGTAAACCTTGATTTCCTGTTCCAGTCTGTGTAACAGAAATACATAACAATGAATATATTCTTACCTTGCACCCTGTGGCCAATGCTGCAGATTTGAAGCAGTTCTCAACCTTCTCTGTCAGAACAGAAAGCTCCTTCCTTGAAGGAGCACGCAAGTAAAACTCTAGTTCAGTGTAAGAAGGAATGATGTTAGGTTTCACACCACCATTTTTTATCACACCTGCAGAAAGGGAAAAGTCAAGTTATCAGTGTTAAATGTAACTGCTTGATCTTCAGCCCTGCCATGAAATTCCTCCGTCAAGAACTATAAATATATAAACAAAACCAACAAAATATCAGCTGAGAATGAAATACAAAGAATGGAAAAAATGCAGTACGTGGACAAAGTTTCTTCATCGTGTCAGATTAAGTGGAAAATGCACGTCTTTCACCACAATTTCACAACATTCTTTGGTTAGACATCTGTTTTAAATCCCAGAGTCAAGCCAAACTAGCATTTCTAATTAATCCCCTAAAATTCAATGCACTGGAGTAATAAAGCAATCTGTCTGCCAACAAGAAAAAAAAAACTGCTATAAGGGCTAACTTGGATTCCGCCTTTTAAATATTTTCTCAATTAGAATATTTCCAACTTACTTTGTGAGCTTGAAGAAAAATTCAGTTTTCACATTTCTCAGCAATACTGGAATAATGTGTGTATTGCAATGCACAGAAAGTTCATTAGATTGCTCATATTAATTCTTCAGAAACACTGGAATGTATAACACATGTAGCTTTATTCACAAGTGCAGTTTGAGTTGGAAGTGCTCCCTCGAGGAAATGTGTGATTAACTACATCTTTTACCATTATGGTATCAAAGACATTACCATAAAAGACAATAATATTTAGATATTTCAACAAGAAAACATTGTAGATCCCAGTTGTATATGAGATTTCACTGCACTAACAGCTAGCTGCTTCCAACAGGCTGTTTCCCTGGCCTCCTATCCTCAATTTCTTGTATGTGGAATTAGACTTGTTTTCTGTAGTACCTGAGAAACTTCTATCTTAAATGGAAATGTTGCAGAACTTACTGATGTGTGTCACTGAGGCCAGAAGAGACAGCATTTATAGGATGCAAATGGGCAACAAAACTTTACTTTTGGTGCAGAAAACCTATTAAGATTATGAACTTCATCTCCAGTCTCAAATACAGCCAAAATAAAAACCAAAGTGCTGAATTAATCCAGTATCAGTATTTGTCCATAACAATAGGAACAGCTCAGATGAGAGGGATAGACATCACAGGAAAGGAAGCAGTAAGCATTCATGCAAATTTGCATGACACATACCCATAACAAGCTTTCTCAGAACAAGCAGCTTCATGAGTAAACAGCTTTCACTTGTCTTGTCCAGCACAATTACAAATGGGGAGAGAGTCTGCATAGGTCTACAGTTAAATTTCAATACAACTGCAATATGGACAGGACAGCAGACCTGAATTAAAAGCAGGCTGCCTGCACACTATTAGTAGCACCCAATTTGCCCTTCTAGATGGAAACTTTTTTTTACCACCTGTTTAATACAACTTCTTATGCAGGAAAAAAAAAAAAAATCTACATTCCTGTTTTTCAAGGGGGCAACATTTTCCATTCATAAGCAGGGAAGAATGATAACATCAAAATCTCAGATGACCTCCAGACAACAATATTTCAGTACATGAAACATTGGTTAGAAATTCTAGCAATGGAAATTATTTCAGCTTTTGTTAGTGGGTTAACACTACTATTTTTAGGATCACTTAATTCAGCCACTGATTATACTGCAAGTCTACAACATGAGATCTCCTACACAATGTTGTAAAGAACACATTCCTAAAATTAAATCTCATTCTGGCTGCTTGTCCTTTCCCAGAAGTATTTTAAATATTTCCACTTTGAAAACCAGGTTTATGACAGCAGTTTTATCAACACAGTAATTTCAGTTTTGCTGCTGTTCAGGAAGCATTACCTCTAAAAGGATTGTTTAGATACTTAGGTTTTTTGCCAGTATTACCCATGTAGCCTTTATAAACTACGAAGAAAGCAGTATTTAGGGGTTCAGGCTTAGATTCAACAGAAGACTTAGGCATCTTCAACCTTAAACCTGCAACACATGGGTTACAGACACCAAAACTCTTAATTATGTGCCTTGTTTTCTGCAGAGAAATAGGATAGAGAGGCTGTGCCTGCTGTCTGAAATTCACTTTGGCATGCTGCACAGCAGAACTGCTAACAGCTTCATCTACAGTCAAAAGGATTAGGACTCCATCCGGATATCCTGGAGAGAAATACACACTTGTATTACATACAGCACAAGCAGCCAAGACACATAATGATTAGCTCAGAACTTCTGGAAGGGTTTTAAGCTCATAACAAGTATTCCACATAAACAGCTCTACATTCAAGTCCTGTAGAATTGGCAAAGTTTCTTAATTTCAACTTGAAAAAAGTTGTGTTGGGTGTAATAAGGAAACCTGGGTTTATAGCTAAAGGGCAGCTTCATCTCACCTTTTGAACCTTTCTCACTTTATAGATAGAAATGCATGACATCGAAGGAGTACGAGTCAAGCTTAATGGTTAACATGTCTTACTGCACAATGGCCTTTCTAATCCAAAACCTACCAGATATTAAATATTAGAATCCAGTGAACATCTAGTTGATTGGGCTACTAACCAGAACTATAATCTTCTGCCATCACTTGTTTTTTGTACTTCACCAAATAAATTTAATTCCAGACCACTAGACCTTTCCAATAAATGCCATCTAATTAATGGAATGTCTACTAAAAAAGTGATGCACTAAGTAATACTTCACTTTTTGGAAGCATTTAATCTTACACCTTTGCAAATCCACATATATTAAGGAGTTCAAGGCCATGTACCAAAATAAACTTGGCACTTTTTTCTTTCTTTCTGAACTGCAACTTTAAGACTTAAAATTTGTCTAGCCTCTACCCGGGCATCGGAGTCCCCTTTCAAATCTGATCTCTCAGCCTATTTTCAGCAGTTAGTTCTGGACACTGAAATGACCTTAAGATTGCAGACACATTTAAATGAAATGGTGCTGTTTCATAATATTTGAAGTGACTATACTAATTTAGTGCTTGAGTGCAATACTTTGGAATGTGTGATATTCTATGTTAGTACTTCAACAGCCTAAACTCTTACTTGCTGGACATTAGGTTTAATGAAGATCTCACCATGAACTCTCCAGGTCGGTTTCATTTGCTGTCTTAAAACAGACAGATTGTTGTACGCAAGAACAGCAGCATCTAATGCATTAACTCCTTCCCAAGGATAAGCAGCAGCATGAGAAGCTTTTCCATAGTATTTCACAGTCACGCTAGGAAATAAAAGGCATTGCTTATTTGTTTCTCATCCACTGAAAAAAAAAAAATCTTTGAAATAAAGAAAGTTCCGTCTGTTCACACAAATATATGTTGTTTAAATTTTGTGCAGCATAACATCAAACAATTTACCTGGCACTAGACTGTGGCATAGTTAAACTATCTTTGAGTGCAGAAAAACGCTGAAAGATTTCTAGAAAACCAACAAAACTGAATGATACCAAGAGTCAGTCAGGCAAGGGAGTTACTGGTAATATACCATTATATAGCCTTTTCCTGAAGAGTACACGTTTCATATATTAATTAAATTTCTCCAATGCTTTTTTTATACGACCTGACTGTTCTGAGACTTAAAGTTACTAACACTCTTCTCTGATTCAAAATTAGTAGTTGAGTGTCCTAATTCTTGTCAAATAAAAGGTGTACAGTATGTAAAATAGCAAAAGCATATACAATCACATACAACTCATGTCTAAATAACAAAAGTCAAGTTTTACGAGTATAGTAAAAGCGTAGGCTAGTGTAAAACACATCATTATGCTACAGCAAGGATGTTCTTTCCTTGCACCCTTCAAAAAAGGTGGTGGAAAGCCTTGCAACAAGGAGGAAATCTAATGCAAAGGCTATCCTCCAACTTCATTGGAGTCATAAAATATTACACCTTAACATACGCAGTAAGAATTCACGCTTTGCTTCATCTGAGGGCCATTAATATTAGCCTTACAAAATAACTTAGTATTTCAGATTATATGAAAACTCTTTACACAAGAGGAAAATATTAAATACTGACATCTACATGTAAGGTCTCACTATTTATACAATACACAGAACTAAATCTATTTGTACTCCATACCCACTCCTTCACAGAAAAAATTCAATCTTCAAGCCTAAAGAGTTCCTCCCACCCCAAGACACATGACCTGTCTCTTACCCAGACATGACCAGCCTAACTCGCTTGTCCCTCTGTCTTGCACAAATGCCAACTTAACCAGTTATCCTGAAGTGACCCCTTGTGCTCAGAACCATGCCACAGCTGCAAGTTAACATCAGCACTTAAATTCTGGATGGCAAAGAGACACAATGCAGTGTACTGTTGCAACAGGAAACATCTTTTACTACTGCTGCAATCGAAATTAAGCATGCCTTTTTCCATGTCCACTAATCTTCCAAGACAATCATAGACCCCATTCTCCAGACTACAAGTTTTATTTAAAATTTATTATCATTAAGAAGTATAAGAAACTTGTCCATTAATATCCCAAGTATTAAGATTGCAGCCCCTCAAGCCAACTCACAAAGATCCCTGGATATTCTCAAAAAAATGGAAGGAAGGCAAAGTACAGCAAAAAGTCACGCTGCAGTATTTTTTTCCACAAGAAACACGTGTTTCTTATTAAAAAAATGTTCTTTCAGCATTCCTTTACTTGTACTTCTTTTGCTACACAAATGTCACAGACACTCAGAAAAACCCAACAGATTTTGCAGCATAATAACAACACCCTAAGCCAGTGTAATGCTAGCAGAAGAATGTAGATCCTGTTTGACCAACAATAAATAGGCTGATTAAGCAAAGGGTAAGTGAATAAGAAGCAGCAAACTTTGGCATGTATTCGCCAGTTATCCCAATATTTTAATCTTATTTCAGGCACAAGCCAGCTTTCAGAACTGCAGACACAGCGATACCAGCAACTTAGTGATCACCAGTCCTCAAACTCCCTGAAAACAACCAAAGATCGATTACAAATTAGAAAAACTGTCTTTCAAAACCTTTGAAACCTCCTAATTACACAAAACATGACAAACTCAGTATTTCAAGCTTTTGGAGGTAATAAGTTGTTTCACTCAGCACTTCAGTTCCATGCCTCCTCCATGTTCAAAGGTTTAAAGGCTATCTAGGACTTGCATCCTACTGCAGACCTTGATCCCTGAAGAGAGATTTCCAAATCTTACCGTATCAAACTCAAAAGGTTATTGCAAGCAGAAAGACAAAACAATAATTGAAAACTACATCTTGAAGTTTATAAATATAGTCTTAAGGTAAAGCAAATGCAAGTTGGGCTAAGTCTTGAAGGAGATTACAATAACCTCTTAAGAAAACCTCTTTTGTCATTCAGAAAAATGACAAAGGAATATAGCAGAGAACTGGCCAGGTAATGAAGACTAACCCTGTCTGTTGGCAGTAACAGAAGCAAATTATCCCCTGGAAACAGCCCTGGTAAAAGCAAAGTGGTCAGTAAAATCAAGCGTATCAGAGCTGCATGGTAGCACAACAAGCTGAAAACAGTTCCCAGTACATCAAGTCATAAATTACTGGAAAATTAGTTATTTAAATAATTCAGAATTTAGTCTGAGACAGCCAAATGTAATACTTGAAAAAACTGTTGCACTGGAGGAAGTTTACCAGTGGGGTCTCTGCAAAGTAAGACCCTGGGATCAGGAATCACGTAACACAAAAAACGTGACATAAAACACAGGAACAAAACCTGCTGGTAGACTACTGCTGGGACACTATGGAAGCAGATGTTTATAACACCAAAGGAAGAACAGCATGGCCTCACAGACTGGCAGAGCAAGAAAAGAATTAAGCGCCAAAGTATTTTTAAAAAAATCATGTACTTAAAGACCAAGCATTTGCCCAAGAGTTGATCGAGTGAAAATGACTGAAGAGGAAGTCCCAAATGTGCCAGCTGTCTCCAAAATTATAAGGAAACACTATGGTCCCTGCATCAGCTGAGTAAGAGCTAAAGAAATTGCACCTCATGTACTGTGTACAATTCTGGTGATGCACATCCAGCAAGGTGTACTTTAAGACAAGTCAAGTGACTCAAAGTACAAGTGAACCAGTGCTGTCTCTGAACATCAGGGCTAATCAGAAGAAGACAAGGTATCATTTTCAAAGAGTTATATGGCTGGCAAAAAAGGCTGCTGTGCGAGGGTAGGACTGTTGTCCATACTTTGCCCACCGGGGGCAAACACGAAGGAAAGACAGGAACTACTTTGGATCAAAACCAAGAAGTTGATGCGAGAGTTAATACACACAACACGGCCATGACTAGATTTAGTCATGGAAGTTACTACAGATCCAAACTTCAGTCAGGCTTAGCTGGCCTGTTCTCTTCAAAAGGAGGAAGGCAAACCTGAAACACCTTCCAAACTGATTAAAATGCATAGAGGACCACATGACTGGCATCCAGGAAAGCATGGAACTATGACCCTTGAGACCCTGCAGCTGCACCTTTAAATTCTACTTTAACAGATGGCATAATCACATGCACGTTTAAAAGAAACGCCTAGAAACATCAGCACAAAGAATGGATTTTGGGGATACATGGAAGATTATCTCAGAGCAGTAAGGGATTTGAGCACTAGCCTGAACACAGCACTTTGGAAGAATGGCTCAGAGCGCCATTCCCTAACAGTAACCTTGAACCAGCGCCAAAGTATTTTTACTTTGTATGAAGGGCATCGGCTTCAGCCACTACTAAAGCAGGTCTCCTTCTGAGGAAGGGGACAAAAGGCTAATAACAAACCACCTCTTTCCACCCGAACCCACCCACTCACTCATGCTCGGCCACGTCGGGCAGGTAAGCAGCGTTTTCTTGCGAGGGGTGTGCCATGAAAACCACATCCAGGCCATCGAACGCTCCAGCCTTGATCAGGTCTATTTTGCCTCCTCCTTGCTCTTCCGCGGGCGTCCCCAGCACCGTGATCTGCAGCACAAACGCACAGAGCGAGTCAGGGGCTGTCAGGGAGAGCTGACCACCGCTCCCCCGGGAGGGCTCCCACCTGCACGGCCACGGGCTCCGCCAAGCTCTCCAGGGCGGCCTTCAGCGCCAGCGCGGCGGCGGCTCCCACCTCGGCGATGAGGTTGTGGCCGCAGGCGTGCCCGAGCCCGGGCAGCGCGTCGTACTCGCAGAGGAAGGCGAGGCGGAGCGGGTCCTGCGGGGCCGCCGTGCCCCAGTCGGCGCGGAAAGCTGTGGCCAGCTTGTAGCGCGGCTGCACGGCCCAGGCGGCGCCGAGCAAGTCCCCGCCGGAGAAGAAGCGGGTCAGGGCGTCGTGCGCCTGGTGCTCCGCGTACGCCAGCTCGGGACGGCTCCAGATGTCGCGGCTCAGCGCGCCCAGACGCGCCGCGTTCAGATCCACGCTCTCACACGCCCGCTGCTTCAGCGCCTCCAGCGCGGTGGCGGGGCCGCTCTCCGGCGGCTCCTGCGTCTTCATGAGGCTTCGGGAGCACCGGTCCCCGGCCGACCCGAACCTGCCACCCGCACCTACCCTCCGGCGTGACACCTGCGCTGCCACCCCCTTTTATCGCCTCTGCCACGCCGCGGGGCACGATGGGAAATGTAGTTCGTAATCCCGGCCTGGCCTGGAGGCGGCGCCCAGTCGGAACTCCCCGCCCCAGCGTGCCCGGTGCGGCGCCCCCGGCCAGCCAGCAGAGTTTGCCCGTAGCTCCTGCTGGCCGTGCTCCCGAGCGCCGCTCGCTCACTCCCTCACCAGTGGGGTCGCGGAGAGAATCGGAAGGGTAAAAGGCAGAAAAGTCACGAGCTGAGGAGGACAGTTCCATAGGGAAAGCAAAAGCCACGCACACAAGCAAAACAAGGAATGAATTCACCGCTTCCCATGGGCAGGCGGGTGTTCAGCCATCTCCAGGAGAGCAGGGCCTCATCACACCTAATGAACACCATCACTCCAAACATCTCCCCCTTCCTCCTTCTTTCCCCGCCTTATATACTGACCATGATGTTCTGTGGTCTGGAATGTCCCTCTGGTCAGTTTGGGTCACCTGTCCTGGCTGTGTCTCCTCCCAGCCTCCCAAGCACCCCCAGCTCCCCCCCAGCGTAGCAGCACAAAAATCAGAAAAGGCCTTGGCTCTGTGTAAGCCCTGCTCAGCAATAACAAAAACATCTCTATATCATCAACCCTGTGCTCAGCACAAATCAAAAACACAGTCCCATGCCAGCCACTGTGAAGAAAATTAACTCCACAGCAGCCAAAATCAGCATATACTTTAGGGCTTGGTGTGCTTCAGTGATCTCAGACCTGGTGGGGAGGGGGTGGTGTTAAAAAAGCTTGGGAAGAAGGATGTCCCACTGATAGTGGGTACAAAGAATGCAGAATTTACAGGCCACAAGGACATTTGGCAGAACTCCCACGATAAAGAGGAAACTAACAAAGCCAACTCAGCAACTGTGCTGAAATCAGCTCCAACTGGGTGAAAGGTAATTCTGGCAGAGGGAGATCGTAACCTCCGCCTCACGGCCCCCTGACTCAAAGGAAGGGAAAGTCTGAGCATGTGGACTAATTAGCACAAGAAGAGAGGGACTCACTAAACCAGTAAAAAACAGAATACTAAGTAATAGGAAACTATGTAACTTGTAGCCAAGGAACATTAATGCCTTTGCTAAAGTGTGTAAGTAGTGAAATGTTTTGATAGTCAATTTGCCAGCCAGCACCCCTTCCTGTGCAGAACTGTAAATAAATCAAATACCCGACTCTCTGTGTGGATTGGTCTCTTGCACTCTGGGTGAAAGAACCTAATTTGGACAACATGCTGATGGAACACATGCCTTGTTACATACATGTGTTACCATCGCAAGGCCTAGAGATTGCATTCAAGTGCAAGGCCTGGCCTTGGAAACACCCTGTCTTCTTTGACTTTTTTTTTTTTTTTTTTTTTTTTTTTTTTTTTTTTTTTTTTTTTTTTTTCCCCAACCAGGAGCTCGCTCTGACTGGATTTGGGTTTCATCTTTACATTTCTCCAGGATCTCTGCAGTCCAGGCCTGTGAGAGCCAGCTGATTGGGAGTTTTTAGATACAAGCCACACAGCAAGGAGCCTGCCTATTGAACCAACCCATACCTGAAAAAAATTGAAGTCAACAGGAACAAAATGACAGATCTGGGGTTTTTTTCCTTTATTCATTCAATTACCAGAAACTCCCTCTTTATTGATTTACCCACTGTATTCTGCACAATTTTTCTGTCACCTGGAGAGGTGCTTTGGTGTGCTGAACTGCAGGTTTCCCCTCTCCACGGAAGATGGGGGAGGTTCTTTTCTTAGTGACCAAACCCTACAGGACTTGCAGTGACTCCAAGAAGAGCTCAGGCTCCCATGCCTTACACTTGTCATGAGCTATTTTTACCCTTGCAACATACTATGACAAGTAGTATGGTTATGGTCAGTTCTTTCCCTCCCCCCCCCAAATTCTTCCAAGTGGCATAAAGCCATCCACCCCAAAACGTGCTGAACTTTCTTTGAACTATGAATACATGTTGAACTATCCTTATGGATACATACAGTAAGTATTTGTCAACAGCTGAGGGGGCATACAGTCAGCAAAGGGTCACATAATTCAGATCTGTTTGCCAAGGGATTTTTAGGGCTGGAAGCCCTTTGGAGCAGGCAGAATGTTCCTGAGGATAGTGCCAGGCCAGCATTCTTTAGAAACAATCACTCTAGGCATACATCAAAATCAATCACTTTTGCACTAATGGAAAAAGCTGGCTCCCACTTAAAGTTTTAGTGAGGAGGGGAAAAAAACCCTCACGTCTTTTTTCTTCCCAAGTGCTGGATTCCTTGAGGCACTACTGTTTGCTGTATAGTTTTGTATTTCTTCAATAAAAACACAGGGTCCTGTTGAACTTGCATAGATTGATCTGGGACACTCCATGGCTTTAAATACCTGACCAGTAGAGTGGCATTACAGCTGAGGATGCCGAGCCTCGGCACCACAGCTAACAGGAACGGTGAGGCTTGGCCACGGAGCAAATTGCACTGTGGCAGCTGCCTCCAAACAAACTGGCTGCTTGTTTGGAGGGCTGAAGAAGTAGAGAGTGCACAGGAATGCCAGCATCTGAAAGTGGGACAAAGTTAGCTCTGGCTCATCCAGGAAAATGTATCACTCATGGGGAACAGCTGAATTGCTTTCAGGGATTGTGTTATCTGCTCCTAGCTTGTGGTTTTCTTTTCCGACTGAGATATCTCAGATAATCAGAGTGTTGAATTACTAATATGACCACTGTCTCAATAGCTTGAAACTAACCTTTAGGATATACTTGGAATCCTCTGTGTCTGCTGTGAGGATCTGTGAAGCATGCAGCAGTAAGACATCCAATAATTTTAAAAATCTAAGCATTACAGAATTTACGCCTGCTTGAGAGTTCCAATTTGCATGTTTGAAAACTGGTAATATGTGTCATATTCAGTGTTACGTCAGTTAACATAATAATGGGTATGTTATTTTGGTATGTTGCACTTCACAATCACGGATAATTTGCACGCTCTGTGTTCAACCTGCAAGTGTGGTTCCTTGAGAGGGACTTGCTGACCAGGAGAGTTTCCCTCCATACCTCCTGGAATGTGTTCCTGCTGCTGCTTCTCTTGTGTGGGTCCAGAAACCATGTTGTCTTCAATGAGCTAGTTCAGTCAGTAAAAATCAGCTTAGAAAAGAAAATAGATATTTTTGAGCTGGTATTGGTTTTTCAAGACACACAATGGGTCTCTGCTTCCAGAAGTTCACAGTTCCACCATGATTTTCCCTCATCCAGCCAAGAATTTGTGCCACTCGCTAGGCTGCCTTTGGTATTTGTTGGACCTTTACCCGAGCTGATGGAATTCACTAAAATGGCACAAAAATAGCTTATTCAAAAAGTTGGGTAATTTCCTGTTGGTTTAGTGAGTTAAATTGGGCAAAGATGCACAAAGAGCCAGGACAAGGAAGCTGTAGTGAGAATAGGTGTGTGGAAGCATGAGCTGCTCAGACAGCTCAGCCACACTGATAAATCCTACCCTGACAAAGCTGCTGGGAGCATCACTGTCGAGGACAGCCCACAGAACTAAAAATAAACACAGCTGCAGCACATATTAAAGCAAATGGGGGGCTTGGTTGTGAGCAAATCGAAGAAATATCTTCACATGAGCTGAAGACTAAACAAGGCCACAAGAATTTTTACTCTGGTACAATAAAAGCAGTGCTGTGACTCCTGAAATCAGACCAGTTCAGGAAAGACAAAGGAAAAGGTGCAAAGTACTTTTAATCATAAGCAACAGCTGCATGTTAATGAGGCTTCCATTCCTTTAATAGAGCCTTTGCATTCCTATTCTTGTTCCTATTCTGTCTCCTCGTCAGTGTGTGTTGTTTGTGTGGAAGAACCACTGGATATTTACCCCAGAGATAGGATGGGACGTATAAAATTAGCAATAATTTTCTTGCTCCTTATATTAGAAAACTTCGGTTCTCAGTTATTACACTATCGTGTTTTTTCTTCTAATTTAGGAGAAGGCGCCAATCTTTTAACTTTTTATGCTGATTCGAAAATTCATTGAATATGTTCAGGAGGAAGAAAATATTTATATTCAGTACCTTTGTTTTCTATAGGTTGTGCCTTGGGTCATGATTGCAAGAATGTTGTATTACAGTCAGTCTAAATTATAAGTCTACAAAATGGAAAACATATAACCACAACATGTTGTTTTCTAAGACAGAGGAAAACTATTGGTCCATTTTAAAAAAACAAAGTAAAAAAATACTATGATGATATTTTGATTGGGCTAAACAAATTATAATGGACTTTTTAAAATACTGTTGCTATATAGAGGGAATACAACCCAGGCAACATTTCTTTGGGAAAAGCAAGAATCATGCATATATTTGTTCATAAACAAACAAGAACAAACCTCACAGCTGCTAATTCAATTCATATTCCTGGAATTAGGCTGTAAACAAATGCTTGTATTTTTGTTTTGGAGGGTGGATGAAGTTTAGTAGCTTTCCATTGGTCTAAAAGAAGGAACATCTGTTGTGGCCATAAAAAACTGGATGATCAACTTTACCACATCCCACATTAGCAACATTAGGCATTGAGGTTGAAATCCAGATCAGGCTGAACTCGGTGAAAGTTTTGCTGTTAAATTCCAGGTGGCCTGGATTTCAAGCCAAAATCCAAAGCTTTTAACCATTACTGGATCAAGGATGCCACTATACGTCTTATACATTTCTTATTAAGGGAAAAAATGCAGGATAGGTGGGTTCATAAAAGTGAAATCTTCTCCCTGTAGACATATCATTCCACCACGTAAGAGTTAATCACAGTGTGGTCAAAAATTCAGAGCAGACTGAGCCAGAAAACGTGAGCTTATTGTTCCCCCTTAATGTCTGGTTACATCATGCACAATACTCAGCAATAAATCTGAAATTCCTCACACAGCATGTTTTATTAGCTATTTGACTTAGTGGTTAAAACCTCACCGTTTGCCCAGGTGCTGTGAACCTGTACCAAAAAGGTAAAAGAGCTCAGCCACTCTCCCTGAGAAGGCAGCTGTGGCTGTTTGCTACTACCCCCAGCTCTTTGTGCCTGCCAAAGATACCTGCCCCAGCTCTGGTGGCAGAATGAGACACAATTGCCTCTGAGCTGTTTCAGTGCAAAGTCCAAAAGCTTAATTCAAGCTGCCCCCAACCCCCTTGGCATTTTATGCTTTAAACACTGGATTTTATCCTGAAGCAGTTTAGACTTATCTGTGTTCTCAGTCTGCTGACTCCACTATGTGGGTGGTATCCTCTGGGAGACAGGCGATAATATTTTAAACCAACACAGTTATTTTCAAAACAATCACTTTCATGCACCATTAGCCACAGAGGCTGGTATAAGCTTTGCCAGCTTTAGACTGGTTTAACAAACAGTGCTTTTCTATCTGATGCAGATTTTCATTTGCACTCTGAAAGCTGCAAGAATGCAGCAAGGACTTAGCTGTAGCTTTTTTCTTTTTTTTTTTTTTGTCCAGCTGGGGTGAGATTGTTTTAACAAGGAACATCAGTTAACTCCAAGAAAAGTTCAAAAATTGCCTGACTTAAACATTGCCAATTAGAGCAGATAGCTCTAGTAAAAAAGACAGGGCTAGATAAACCTAGATTTCTTACTTTGGTTTGTCTCTCTGAAGACTTACATAAAACTTATCAGCTACTATGGGGCTCTTAGACATATGCACATCAGAATGTAATCAGAGAATGAAATTACTGATATCCAAGACTCTTAACACACAGAACTTACTAAGTGTTTGCTCTCTCTTTCATAGTCAAATTTTACTTTCGTAACAGCAAGAAAAGTGTCAAATATCTGCTGAGATCTTACCTCAGCAGAAAATGCCTTTGAATCCCTCTCACTCCTCCAATAAAAAAATCCTGCCTCAACTATGCTCTTTTGTTTCTTATACGGTTACATTTTCATATGTGTTTTAATCTGTGATATGGTCATTATTTCACATTATACTATATGTCAATTGTTATATTTGTATAATTTCTGTAGCAGCAGCATCATTACGGTCATACTGCTATCCCAGTTTGAAAAGATTTGTGACGAAAGCAGCCTGATCGCATACGTGTCTCTTCAAGATGCTTGATGCTAAAACAGCTCCATTACTGAACATATGAGCCTTTTTTGTTTGTTTTATTTAAGTATTATATTGTTATATTATATTTGGTTGTAGTTTAGATGCTTAGTTCCTTTCTTCCTGCAAAAGGCAGATTTTTCTTGTTTAATGTCAGATAAATTCAACGGTTTGTTTCATAGCATTGATGCCTTAAAGACTTAGAAATAAAACAACACACTTTTGAGACAATATTAGTATAGGAGGTAATAAAAAGGCTGGTCTTTATTGGAGGTCTCCAAGGACCAGATATGGAAAAATCCCCACCCTGCAAAGGGTGAATACAGTTTTATAAGTTTAGCAAATTAGCATAATTGACAAGAATCCCCAATTAGAAGCACAATTAGAAGTGATTAAGTAATTCCCCCTTTTGGTTCCACCTCTTCTGTAGCCCCCCTTTAGATACGAACTAAACCGTGTTTATGAAAATATGTCTCGAAGAGCTGGTTTCAACCTTGGCTCCCAGCAAGAAGCACTATAGCTTAGGGGCCTTGGACCCCCCAGGGCTTGGAGCCTCTGGAATGTGTTTTGTCTTTCTGCCTATCAGGGTAGGGAAAAAGTAGGGAAAAGTACTGGAGCTAGCTAGGAACTATATAACTGTACAACAATAGTCTAAGAGCTATGAATATATATGAAAGAAATATAAAAGCAAAAATCATTCTGGCATCAGCATGGATTACTAACTGGGCAACAAACACAAACAGCCCAGAGTGGAAGGAAAAGCTGATGATGAGATGCGAAAGGCCTAAGTCTCTATGGCTGCCAAACCCTCTTGAAAGCCTGAGCAACAGGTACATCACCTTTGGGCAGGAGAGGAGCACAACAATGAGCAGGGACTGCAGCTTTCCCACTGTACATGGCCAGCTGACTCACGGACCACAGCACGGAAAACAAACGCGCTGAAAGCAGGTGGGTGTGTAATGACCACAAACTACAGCCACTCTGTCCATCGGTGTGAACTGCCCTCCACTACCTCCACAAGAGAGTTAATCCATCCCTGTACACTCAAGACCAAGTATTTTCCCTGTTAAATCCTGATGGAGCTGAAACAAAGTCAAAAATTGTTACACAAATCTCCACACATTTAATTGCTTCTCTCAGCTCCCATTTAAAAACGGTTGATAACATTTTTCATATTCATGACAGTGCAAATGTAAGTGAAAAATGAAATCTAGACTGTGTTAAACTTTTCAAAGTAATGAAAAAAGTCTTCTCTTTCCTGATGTTAAAGTGACCCTTTACTCGTATATATATGCCACTAATTATTTACATCCTATGTTGCTAGAAATAGTTTAATTTTGCTATTGATTCAAACAGAACCACAGTTAGGCCCCAGCTCTTTTATTCCCTTGGAGGAAGAAAGTACTTTGCAGCTCTTAAAATTCTTTATTTTTAATACATTGAGCCTTTGAAGTATTACAGCTGTTTGTTCACAGACAGTATCTGCTTCTGGGTTAAACAGACAGAAGATGACCACTCAACTCAAACAATTCAGTATTCAGTTTTCTATTTTTAAATTTAAATATAGATGGACATTTTCATCTCACAAAATTAATGTGAAAGCTTCTAGTTTGTTTCATAGGAGTATACTATTTTGCAGATAGGCAGCAAATTTATTATATATTTGCAATCCACAGGAATCTTAAATGGATTACAGCTGTTAGACATCACAAATTACTATTAAGTACTTTGTTGTGGATTTAGTGGTACTGAGGAACTATTAAGACAGCAAACCAGCAACTTACTGTGTCTAACTGAAAATCTCTTTACCCTCAAAGCTTTTTTGTTATTATTTTTTAAAAATCAGAAATATGATATATTGCATAATAATAAAACCACTTGTATTAAGTGTTGACATTTTCCATAATACCTTGGGAAATTACATTAAAAAGAGTAATTATTTTTGGTTTTGATTTGTACCAATCACACAAATACAAGCACAACAAGCCTTAAGTGTGTTCATTAATAATTATTTGCTTAAGATATTAATTTTAAAAAATACTTTCAAAACCATACTTTATCTAGTCACAGTGGGAATGTACAAAGCAGTAACACAGTGGCTGTAACTATTATAGCACACAATGATTTTTTTAGTCTTTTTTAAAATTTAATTTGTAGTATCACAAATCTAAGTAAACACAGAGTATGTTTGCACTCACCATGTATACTTCTGGGTTTACTGTTGACAAAAAGAGGTTTATGGGTATAGTGAATCTGCAGGTTTGTTGGAACTGATATTAGTTTTCCGGGAAAAAAATAAGCAGAAAAGTGAAAAAGGAAAAAAAATATCTACAGGGCTACTCGAAATAATCATCTTTCTAATTTACAATACTCTGCTAATTTTGTACAGATAATTCATGAGAGCGCAGTTGGATTTCTTCAAATCAATGTAACACATGTGCAGAACTTTGCCAAGATTTCAGGGTCTTTTTGAACTTGCACAGTCACCACTGTGAAATGAAACAAGTATGTTTTTGTATTTTTAAAATTCGAGGAAACTAGGGCATCCAGTATATCCAGAGACCTGTGAACAAGTACTGACAGTTGCAAATAGTGAAGTTCAACCTGTACTACTGAACAAGGTAGTCCAATCCTTTTGGTTTCCACTAACGGTTAAGATGATTTCGAGGTGAAGTCATACATTGCGCAATGACATCTGGCAAACTTAGGTAATGTGTTCTAGCTGTTTCTAGCCCAAGAGAGCTTGATCTTTAGTTACCTCAGCCTATTTGTTGTTGCCTAGAGTTAAGCTGGATTGTTTTTGAAGCACATTTTAGAGACCCTGAACAGCAGTTTGTTGGGGTACTTCATAACTTTGTTACTGTTACTAACATCCAGTTAGTAGCAAGGTGGTCAGGGCCAGTTCCTTTAATTAAACGTTCATCTCCTACACTCTCAGGCACAATGTTCACATACCGATGTCTGTGTGCTCTGTGGGATGTTTTATGTATGCTTTATATCACATGTACGTGAGCTCCCCTCTCCCTGCCAATGCTGCTTTACTGTATCATATACCAAGGTCACTTGTTAGGACTTGTGTGCAATGCCAGTGTTGCACCCGCATGGACATGTGCCTTTCCAGAAATATTCCTGTGGATAACTTGAATGTCATTACTTAAAATCAGGAGCACTAGTTGGTTTTGTTTTTTTTAAAATCATCCTCGCAGTGTATGGGTAATTCACAATGAACAGGCACGTGGCAGAGAGCTGAGAGTGCTATGCAAGGAACTTAAAGAAACTGTGGATGTGAAATGCTCTTCAATTCACGTGCTCACCGTTAGAGAACAAATTTAGAAGAGAAGCAAATTTAACTGCAGCCTGAAAAGACCCACTATATACCTATCTGGGACTGATCGCTTTCCTAAGCTTTCAACAAGGCTGCCGGAGAAGCAGAAAGCAGGTGGACATGAGCACCTCTTTGTTGAAAGCAGTATTGCCCAGGATTTCGCATCAGCAAAAAAATCAGGCCCTTCTTGCTGTGTTCCCTCCCCTCTCAGCCGTACTCACCTCTGGTGTATTACTTCAAGACCTGCACTCAGTTGCATTATGTGATTGAACAAGTTGTTGTGATCAGTAGTCTCAGTACATACAGCAGCTAGGTAGAGCAACAGGGTATTAAAAATACATGTTAAGCTGCAGGAGACCACAGGTAATCTGGAAACCTCAGTGGGTTTTAAGTGTCAACAGATGGCACAGCATGACCTACTTTGGAATAAAAAAATTGAAAAAGAAAGGGTAAAGTTGCTCTGTCAAGAAGTGTCTGTGCTGGTACTGGGAAGCTGCAGAACTGCAGAGCTCAGGGGACCAACAATGGGGTGTCTCAAGGCTGCCAGTTGACTTCACAGCCCAGGCATCATTAGTATGTGTCGGCTGTTCAGTAGCCTACTCAATATGTGCTGGTAATATTAATCTGGGTTTCCTAGCAGCAGGTGCCTTTATCATAAGGTTTTCTAGCCTGATTGCTTTGAAGATTGGCAGAAAGTCCAAGGTTTGAGTGACTCAAAATGGCAAAATTAAATTTCTAGCCCTAGCAATGTCTTTTCTGGAGTCAGGCTGGGTATTGATTCTACGGTATCACCTTTTACTTCTAATAGATATTTAAGAAAAAATGACCTCATTCTCCAAAGAAAAAAATACAGTCCAATACTTTCAATCAGCATCACAGACATAGAAGCAATTGTCAGATTTTTCAACTCTCGCCTTATATTTTCTTTAAGGTATAGACCATCTATTAGTACTATTGCTAATTTCAATGGGAAAATCTCTGAACTGTGTTATTTCTATAGCATCAAGTGTCCTCACTCTCCTCATGAGCTATTTCGTAAATTTCACCTATCTTCATTATTGTATCTGGCCTTTTCCAGAATGTCCCTTTAAAAAAGAGCATATAAATCCTTCTAAAAGTATAAAGAAAAAATAAACTGCATAACATCGTCTATTGTGAGACATAATGTACAGACAGGTCAGAGGCTTTACTGAGCTCTGCTTGTGGAGTAACAGAGTTGTGAAAATCACAGTTCCAGCATGTATTCACTTGATTTTATGGACAGTTAATGAAAAACTCTTATTTGCTACCTGGCAAACAGAATGAGTTATCTTCAGCCTGCCGAGCATCCTTTTTGTAGAACAATATAACCAGTTAATTATCTGATAATTATGGATAATTTAGTTTTTTCTCATCTGTTCAAATTTTTGCAATTTAAATACATATAAACATTCATTTCAGTTATGAATACATAACGTGTACACGTGTGTACTTGGCTTCCTGTGTGTAACATAAGGATATGCTTTCCCACCAATCTGGGACAAATCCTCTCAAGGGACACTAGACTAAATAACCATTTGCTTTTAGATGACAGTTGAAGAATCAAAACACTTTACACAAGATCCATTGTGATTTTTAAAATCTGCTTATTCTTTTAATCCTGTTCATTCTTAAACATTTTATGCCTTTCAGCCCTTTCAACTCAACATACAGGTAACAAGGACAGATTGATTTTAAAGCTTTCGCAACCTCTTAGCCTTATGGAGCTATATTTATACACTCTGACAGGGAGAATCCTGTATGACAGGGAAAGGTTGAAGGCATTCAGCCATCCAACCCCCTGTCAGGCTCCATTTCAGATGATCGGAACTGGCCCTGAATAACCTGGGCTGGCCTTGCAGCCACCCCTGCTGTGAGCAGGAGGCAGGACTGCAAGACTCCTGAGGTCCCTTCCAGCCTGAATTTACCTTATGGTCAGGTATTGGGAACTAATGGTTGCATTGGACTTTAATATGGAGAGCCTTAGCAAAGCAATTTTTCTGGAGTCCTAAAGGCACTTTCCAAACCTCCAAATGTGCAGATAGACCTTAAGCTCTCCCCATGGTGTAGGTATTCAGCTTACATGAGAAACATCTCATATATCCCACCTTGGAGCCACACACCCACCTTGAACGGGAAGAAGAAATTATTTCCTTGAATAACTCATAGATTTCCTCAAAATATACATCTCACTTCCTAGAATAGCTGTGACATCTCTTTCTGCTCCTTCACTTAATACAAACCAAGAGCCATGGCCACTGGAGTTCCCAGGGAGGCATGCTGACACTGCAACCACATCATGCTGTGCACAGATCTTCCCATCAAGCAGGCACAAATAAGCAGGCACAAATCCTTGCTGCCCTCCCATGGCAGCAGATCTGATGTCACCTTGGCTGGGGAGGGTTAGAGACCATGAAGAGTTCTCAAATCAATGGCCTGCTGCACATAACATGTTTCTTCCTGCCTCTAAAGTATGCACAAACAGCCCTTTGGATGAGTGCATCATTGAGGTGATGGTGGAGGAACAACTCACCCTTCTCACAAGGCAGGTCTCACCCTCGTCCATGGGGTGACCACCATCTATCATGTTTGCCTTCTTAGTGCTCTTTGTGGGATGCACATTATGTAGGGGGAATGAAAATGATGAAGGTGTATATAGAGTTTGTGGAGAAATTATTAGTAACTTCAGCGTTAGCGTGCAAACATGGACCTTTGGTAAGGCCTTGAGCACAAACACAGGTTCAGTACCTGCTCAGTTTTGTTCTGAATTGTCACATCACTAACAGAAACAAATAAACATGTGTGTGTCTGTAGAGTCAGGTCTTAGACCCATGGTGACGTTGTCGGTGACTGATTGCGTATAGTGTGCAAGTCTGTACTTGCTTTCTCTCAGAAATACCTCTCCCAGCACTTTGAAAATCCTCTCCTTAGTAATGCAGAAGTCCTTCTGTCTGGACAGGACACCCATGCTTAGTTGAAAAGCCAGAGAATGAGAACCATCTAGACATGTGGTAGATGTCCCAGGATGAGAGCCACTTTATCCCATTATTATGAAGGACTAAATCATTAATTAAACTTTATTTAGCTTCCTGGCTAGGATGTCCCTAAATTTTCATCTGTCACATATCCCTTTTGCTTTTATCTCCTTCAGATTCTGTGCTTAGACAGGAATACTCGGTTTGCATACAGAATATAGAAAAGTTCTTATGAAATTACTTTGAACAAAGCCCTAGATTCACAAAAATCTGTCAGCACCATTTTCTTTTGAGGAGATGGTAGGCATAATGCTGGCTTTTAAATGTTTTCTTATATTTATTCTGCTGAGTATATCATTCAACTCGCAGCAATATATTTTCTTCTTCACATGACTAATTTGGTAGCACAAATCCAGAGTTGTCAGAAATCTGAATGCAAAGAAACTATTCTTAGATATGAAAAACAGTGTTGTGAGGTATCTAGATGTAAAACCAAGCAATATAAGCACGAACACTGTTTACAGAATTGACAAGACAAATCAAGGATGCATTACTAAGATGTAATTTCTGCAATAAAAAATACTTTAGTTTTCCTGAAGAAGTGCTGTAATAATACTGTATTAGGTTTGCCTGTCAGAGTATAGGTGACACTTTAACATCTGAGGTTTGAGAACTGAGATGACAGTCTCAGTTCCACTCCTGATCATTTCCAAGATGCTGTAGATTAACGGGGCAATCAGGGACAAAATCACAGTCTGAATCATTACAGGAAAGGTCAAAGAATGTGGAAAAATCGGTGTCAAGCTCCCAACAAAGGTCTTCGGGTTCAGGAACTGGTCTTTCCACTGTCAAGAGAAAATCTGTCCTGACACAGTGACGCTCCAAGACCCATTAAATCAGTGTGACTGTTCACGTGAGGAAGCAGAGTAGAAGGAGAACTTCAGTTTCTGATGTTCTGGACCTAGATGCTGTTTAAATGCCTGTGACACTGTCACGTGCACCTGTCATGAGCACCTCCAGAAGAGCTGAGGCTTAACTGTCAAGTCTTGCAAAACCCATCAAAAGCTTTGCTAATCAAAAAAAAAATGGCTAACTTGACTAAAGGCCAGGCTGAGTGAGTATGAAATAGGATCCATGCTCTGAAGTTCAGTTAGCTCATTTAGTTCAGGTGAACAGTTGGGCTAGTTTCTTAGGGTATTGTTAAAAAGTGTAGGTTAATCACAGTGAAAGGTGATGCACAGATAAATCAGACACTGTAATAATCTGGTTTCTCATAAAGAAATTCTATTTTAAAAGTCAAAATTAAGTATCTTCACTTAAAAGTATTAGGGACATTTTGATAAGCTGTAATATTTTTGTTTTATTCTGTGTAGAGGAGGGTTTTCAGTTGTGACAATGTATGGCTTTTAGGCTTTTAACTGAAACATTAAATGTTTTAACTGGTGTTAGTTATAAAGTATGAGCACAGTCCAAGGATACAATTTGATTGGTTCTAACTTCTTAATAAGATGGTATATTACAAATAACTTGTTTTCAAGAATTGAGGTGCTTTTATTAAAAAAGGAAATTTAAAAGGCCTCCTTTCTTCTTAAATATTTTTGCCAATTGAGTAATAGCTCTCATTAGCCATAAAGGTTGCCTGTACATTGATGTAGCAGCGAATCTTTAATTTGTCACTTAATGGGCATCTAGTCTACGAAATGTACTGCTGAAAAATACTACTGAAGTTAAAATCCATCAGCCCTGAAAAGTATTGCAATTTATTTACATTTATGAATACCACAATTAACCAAAATAATTACAAATATTTTTTAAAAAAGAAAAATCTGAAGGAGAGGTGGAAAAGCATCATATTTTATACTACCCTCGAAGAGCTTACAGGAGATTTCTTTGGAAAAATATGACTTGATACCTATCTCTTCTGTGCTCTGACTAGGTTAGTACTAACAAGATGTACTGGCCTAGATAAACTAGTGAAGTTCTGAAAAACAGAATTATTTATAATCTCCTCCAAACCTGTGGAAATAGTTGCCAGAAATATACATGTCCCTTTCTGTTTGCTGGCTGTTAAGTTGAAGCCAGGGTTAAACATAGGTATCTAACTTTTAGGCCCTTGATTTATGATGTATTTTACATTGTTTATCTCGTGATAAAAGCACAGGATAGAGAGCAACAACATACAGTTTAATTTATTGACATTTCCTCCAAAGTTCCTGAGTTTGCAGTAGGAAATATGATTTTTCTATATCTTTAAAACCCCAGAGATGCAGTCGTTAATATCTCATGAGTTTGTGTTTTACAAAAGACATTATTTTTAGTGTATTTTGTATTTGGTGCCAAAAGTGCACCGGATGTTTTCTTTTAGAAATGAAGGTTTCCTGCCTAATCCACTTGTTCTAATCTCCAGCTGTCTTTTTGGTAAAAAATGAGCTGAAGAAAACCAAAAACATTAACTTTTTTGTTTGTTTTCTTCTATTCCTTTTTGGTTGCTATTCTTTCGTTGTTCTCATACACCAGTACAACAATAATTCAAAAATACTTTTGCCTAATAAATTCCTTCCTGATGTTCTCTACAAATAAATACATTTAACTGAGCCACAAGTACAGATTGAGCTGCTGCTGGCTGTGTTTTCCATCTGCAGAGCCTTTCCCCAAACTGCCTGACGACATCACATAGATTATTCTGACTCACTGGGATCTCACAAAGCCTCTGCCTAACGCAGGTATTAGCAGCAGCAAATATTAGCAGCGGACATCAACTCAATGAAGCAGCAGAGTAAAGCAGATAGAGAATTTTTAGGAGTGGTTGAGCCTGCATATGATGAAAAATAAATACAGGGAAGGATTGATTTAATCTGTTTACATAACTGACTTAAAATTAACTTGCAATTAGGCCCTCACCAAGAATTACTCAGTGATTATACCCTCCAGCTGCCTAATACAAGCATGGGTTCTGGGCAAGGCTGTAATGAAGAGGGATGAGCTGCTGCTCCCCAAATGGGTCCTTTGGGGGCCACCCCTGTGGAATGACAAAGCATGCCACTAGAGGGAACTCAGCCTATGCCCTACGAGGCCTTGACACTGGGTTTTCGCTACTACCTACTTACTTGGACCCTTAAGCATAGCACACATAAAGCTATATGCATCTGCTTTAGAGACACCTGCGGCAGTAACTCCATCTGTCGAAGCAAATGTACCAATGTTCTTTTGCATCACATGTCCACATGGCGCGTTTTATCTTTTCTATCAGTACTAATGTGGTTTTTTTAACCTTTTGTCTGTTACTTTCCTCTTCATCTCTGGGTCTACGTGGTGTCAATGCTCCCTGGAAGTGAACCAAAAAGTTACTGAATGTGCCCGTGGTTTCTTTGTGTGTAAAATGCGTTCCTTATATTTCTGTCAGGAAAAGGACTTGGGAGTAGGAAATTAAGGAAGGGTGGAGGCGTGCTAGAGGTCCTTAAAAAGCAAGGTCAGGGAGGCTGGCTGTAGCTGAGGAAGACAATATGGAGAAAGGTTTCTATGTCAGCAAAGAACTCCTTCCTCTGGTCATCAGGTATCGGCTTCCCACTCCTTCATCTTCTTCAGAATCTCACGGAAGCCCAGAGGGAAAGCACGCCCTTCCCAGTCCTGAGAGCGCTGCCCACATAACCATCTCAGCAGCGTTAGAAGTAAGCCAGGCCCTTCCTAAGAAAATTGTGACTAAGATGGCATTTGGATCAAGGCTGCAAGACTTGATCCAGATTACTTTCATCTTTCCCCCACATCTTCACATTGTATTCCCATAGTATTTGAAAAGTAGGGCATGTCTGTGTTCAAAATCATATTAACATGCAACAGTTTGGAAGACTGGAAATAATCAGTTATGACAGCAATACAAGTTAACTCTTCAGTGTTGCCACAGGGGAGAGGATAAAATCAGGCTGTGTTGCCTGTACATAAATTTCTGTTTCATCTCAAGGCTGTTTAGGGATGGGGGCTGCCCTCTCACTGGGTGCTACTTCTGGGGCTGTGAAGGGAAAACCAGAAAACACGGGGGTTTTTTGGAAGGCTGCCTTCTTTAAATACTCTGAAATATACTGATGTTGCCATCAAAGCTGGCATATTTCACAACATTACTGAGGCTGGTGACTGTGATCCAGACGGGGGCTCACTAGAATTGGGGGTCCTGACCTGACCCCTCCTTTTACCCCAACACTTCCTAAAGACAGAAATTTCAATGTGTATGTTGCTTGTTCATTCTCGTGTACCCAGCTGTGGCTCTCCAGAGCTTCAGCATTTATTCCCAACAGCACTGTAGTCAGAAAAAAAAAAAATCGTAACTGAGAAAAAAAGAGTGAAAATGAAAAGTCTTGAAAGTAGGAGTTCAGTTCTGCACAGGCATAGTTAATTGATCAGAGTTATCTGTGTGGACAAAGTAATGGCACCTGTGTTAACCAGTTTCTTTTTTTAAAGTTAATTTGCATGCAGCAAGAAGTCACATGGCTGCTGTTGAATTCAGTCTCGATAGTTATAAGTTTGAAAGACTACCCTTGACCAAAATGAGAGAAAACTCAAAGGAGCAGTGTGAACTCTTACCTTAAATTGCCTACAACACAACCAGGTCAGAAATGTTTGGCTAACAACAGAACTACCACTGAACACTCAGACAGCCACCGTAATACAAGCAGGAGGCTAAAGAGTTTTGGACATGTGGAGCAAGCAGGCTGTACGTGTGACAGGCTCTTAAACACCAGACCCAGCCCAGAAAATTAGATAAAAAGCCTTGGTTCATGTGTGTCAGAGCTGCAGACTGCATTTTCATCTTCCTGGCATGTCCTCCTGCCAGTGACCAGTCCAGGTCAGACCTCTCAGACTTCCTGATCTCTGAGGAAACAATTCTTAAACTCTAATTGTTTGGGGTTTTGAGTTATGTTTGACACATTAATTCTATGGTATCTATGTGGACCAGTACATCAGTTGTTTCTAGTCCTCCAGGATATCAAGTGAGGTATGTGATGGTTAGCAAGGCTTGACAGGTCAATTCATATCAAGTTGACAGGAGAAATCTCAAGAGGATTATTGTCTCTTGTAAAAATCTAACTGTCCTCTAGGAAAAAATACATACTGTCTTGGAGGGATTGTACCCTGAACATAGCAGAAATATGGCACACTCAGATTGATTTTTCAGGTGAAAAAACCTACATGTATGAACATTTGCCTGGAAGTGAGGGAAACCGAGAATGATTAAATGTATTTAGGAGGAAATACAAGAAAAAAGATACAGCTGCACCGAAAAGTAAAGAAAACAGTTGGGAAAGGTGATGGGAAGGCTTAAGGTGTTAAAGAAGGATTGGCTGGTGGTAGAGAGAAACTGGATCACTCGCAAACTGCACGTTCTGTCCCCCTGGAGGAAGATGCTCTCTCTTGGGAAAGACTGGGGCTCTCTCTTTCTTCCAGGATTTAATGAAAGGCTAAAGAGAAAGCAAATGTAAACTCAAGGAGCTATGAGGATACTGTGCATGTCCATGGCCCTCTCAGCCAGCTGCTGGCTGCAGCATGTTTGTACAGCAGGGGAGAGCAGCAGCTAATGAGCAGAAGCTGTTGACTTATCATCAGCCTCTCCACTGCTGGTCATGAGGAGAGGACAGTGGTGCGTATAGATTACACATTCTACCAAAGGATCCCAAAAAAAAGGGTGGAGAAAAGTGTAATAGTCATCTTTAATGTGCAAATTACTAAAACTATTGTGTAATAAAACTGTACACGACACAAAACCTAGGTGCATCCTGATTTATCTCACCAGTCCTATCAAACTACAAACATTTCTAAGCAGAACCTTGTAATAATTGCATTTTACATCCTACACAGTGAGACAAGGAAGACTTGCAGATCACACACAGAGCAACCATGTGTACTGGCAAAGGCAAAACCTGGCTAGACCTCCAGATGCTATGGTTCACTTTCTGGGTGAATGAACAGCTACTGAGGGATCTCAAGCCAGCTAGTTCCCTTCTGCATGCCTGTTTTCCCAGCTGTAAAACATGAAGGCCTCTAACATACAGTAATGTACATACTTCATCTGGCTACTTCTGAAAAACCATGAAAACCTGAGAGCAGCAAGCGCTCGTGCAGCATTTTGTGACACTTGAAGCAGTGCTAGCCATTAAGAATGCTGTACCAAGGTGCGATTTCTAGTAATGAACAGTAGGTACTGACCAGTCAGAGCAGAAGTCAGTTACAAGATCTGTCATCTCATACTGTCATTCTCCAGATGGTCCCAGTAAAGGAGTGGAAGCAAATTGAGTTTCATCTACTCATTAAAATTCCTTAAAATTCCTTAAATTTGCAGTAACATCAGCTACATTGGGAGATGATTTTTTTCTTGCGGTATCTTTCCTTCCAACATTAAACAACGGTGACATCTACAGTGCTTCTCTCATCTCTTAGTTGACCTTGTTTTTCAGGGTATTTTTTTCTATCTGTCTTACGATTTTTTTTCCCTTTTCACTCCTAGTACACAGGAGAAGGGGCACAAAAATATATCACCCCTTTTTTATTACTTGCATACAAAGAATGTCTAAAATTTGGACAAGGTCTATCAATTTACCACTCCATTAATTCCTACAATGACCTACTGCTATTCTAAATATGATAACATGCTATTTCTGAATATCCTGATGCTGGGAATGAAACTTACAAAAGCTTCATGCTATATACACATAAAAGCAAATTACAGATCATATTGCATATAATTTTAAGTAAGGGCACACCTTATTCTTTCTCATGCAGCTATGTGACCAGGCAGTAAAGAACACAAAAATCAGAGAAACTAGAGAAAAGCCTGACTGTCTATATTAAGCCCTTTATTAAATATAGCTCTAGGTCTTGTTTCAGGAAAGGAAAAACAAAGTAAATTTTATTTTGATGGCCATTGCCATCACTACTTATAAGGACATTGGCAAATTAAAGGGTTCAAAGGCCTACCTGATGAAAGCACACCACTTAATTAAAGGAGTAAATGGCATCTTTAATACAAACAGCAATCTCCTCAAAACCTTTTGCTTTATGACCTTAAGAATCGCACAATGGCCATGATGATTTTCACTTCTTCAAGTACATATAGTCACTTACTGACTACAACAAAAGAGCGAAGTCAGACCATGTAAGTACAAGAAAGTCCTTGATCCCCAAACACTTCCTCTTTCAGGTATAATTTTAGGGAAATTGCACCAGTTTACTCACCACTGGCAACCCACACTGTAAGTACACATAACCAGCGTAGTTCTCAAACTGAAGACAAGGGTTTATGAACCACTCAGACTAGGTGATGCATCTGCCACACACTTATAGTAATGTCACTTAGAATAAGGTTAAATAAAAGTACCAATGCAGCCTTCCAAGAGAGCCTTTGCAAAATCTAAAGGCCTGCTTTCTGGGAGTTGAACAAATGAGATTATATTACCTCATGGGAAAAAAGGTTAGAGAGGAATGCTGACTTCAACACAGGGGGAGACTCTGCTAGGACATGTTTGTTGTGCAAATTAATTCCTCAGGAAACTTTTTCAAATTCAGCTGAATTCTTGACCTTCCTGTCTTAGCTCTGATAACATTCTCCTACACTCTCAAAGCAAGCCAGAAAGTTCATAGCCTCAAAATTGCTGATAACGTTCTATTATTGCTCAACGTCAGCAGTTAGGTCCTTTTTTGGATAATGTATTTCTCCTTAATTGATGGATATGCCCTGCATCAATCTTTTCTAGTGAAACAGCAACTAAATATTTATTTCTTGCTATCAAAAATATTTAATACTGTGGTTCATGTTCAACAAGGTAGCATCAGTTTTTCACAATAAATGTTTACATGTTACAATCTTAACCTCTTACTTACATCATAGCCTCTTTTGGGTGAGAACCAGCCTATTCCTAATAGAAAAACCTCTTAGAAATTACAACAGAAAATAAATCCCCTTAAAAAGTACAGTCAAGCACATAATATGAAAAAAAAATCTAAAGAACACATTGTAAAATCAAAATTCAAAGAGCACAAGAAGTTGTAGAAGAAAATAAGGAATGTATTTAACTGCATAATGGAAGTGTCATGACTTTCCTTCCAGAACCATAAGGGAACCTACAAGAAAGATGGAGAGGGACTTTCTACAAGAGCATGTAGGAACAGGACAAGGGGGAATGGCTTCAAACTGAAAGAGAGTAGGTTTAGATTAGATATTAGGATGAAGTTCTTTGCTCTAAGTGTGGTGAGGTACTGGAACAGATTATCCAGGGGAAGCTGGGGATGCTGCAATCTCTGGTGTTCGAGACCAGGTTGGATGGGGCCTTGAGCAACCTGGTCCAGAGGAGTGTCCCTGCCCATGGCAGGTGGTTGGAACCTGATGATCTTTAAGGCTCCTTCCAACCCAAGCCATTCTATAATTCTGTCACCAAAACTATAAAAAATTTTTAAACTGGTATGTTTCCCAACAGTTCTATGACTCTATGTAGAAAATAAACTTATTTTCAAAATTACAATGAAACATAATCTATAATCTTCAGGCTTCATATAATCTACGGAGCTTTGTACTTGATTTCAAAACTGGGTGAAGAAGGAAAAAAATCCTCAAGTGTGATGTTATCAAATGTTTTATAATGCAAAAGCTTAAAAAAATATAATCTGAAAATAATTAAAGTACTGCTTAAAATGACATGCCTTGGATGAAATATTAATCAGATGAAATAAAATTAAATTTACAGTCTCATATGCAGATTGCTTAAGAATTCAGCAGAATTCAGCAAAATCTCTGAAGAGATCTTGGTGAAATAGTGTTCAAACACACATAGGATTTCTAGCGCCTGTTGCATTAGAAGGCTGAAGAATTTTAGCTTTAGTAGAGCACCAAGCCAGCCATTATTAATGAAGCTAATGGGCTGAGGCTTAGCTACATACGAGAGCCCAACAGATACTTCTGCCCTCCACGAGAGCTATCTTTTCAGGACCATCAACACATAACATTTAACTGTTTAAAAGTAAGGTGGTAGTTAACTCTCAGTTGATTCCCCTGCAGTTCTGCACAGCATTGCACTAGACTTTTAAATGGAAAGGATTTCCGTTATCTAACTGAAGTGCCAATGTTCAGTCTCCTTAATGACCTCAGAAGATTTAATAAGCAATTTGTTTAATTTCTGTACAGCAGACACATGACTAGCTGATAACACATCCACTAATTTTGTTCATTTTCTTCCTTAAAGGCTGTTCACTTCCTAAGTCTTTATATTACATTGCAAACAAGTCCTCCAAATACGACGCTAATGTTTTGCCGGCTCTGAACTCAAAAAAGGCTATGTTAATGTAATACGGTGGTTCCTCTTTAGGGAACTGGGATAAAGAATCTGTCAAAGCGAAGGAAATCTTGAGAGTAAAAATCCCTATAAGATGATACTGTAGAAACATAAAGGGAAAAAAGCAGGAAAGTGACAAGTTAAGTGCAGGATATGGTCCTAAAAAATGACCACATTCTGATTTTCAGGTGGTCATGTTGAAGCGCATTGTACTTAGGCCTAATATACAAACCAGCCCATTGTGCAGGAAAGGGCTCAGCCCAAAGATCTCAGGAAGACAGGAACATTAAGCGCCCCAACACTTCTGCTAGATCATTGACACAGATGAGTTCTAAATAAGCTTTGGGCTTTTTCCTACAGTTTAGGAAGACCAGATTGTCATCTTATCCTTTATGGCCCAACAAGGTATGGGTGGTTTTAAGTTTTCAACACTTCAGAAGTGTCAACCACCAGCTCTGAAAGAATTGACTGAGGAGCTGAGAACTATTAGCAATTAATGTTTAATGAATTTTTAACCCTGAGAGATGTGTTGGCGAACCAGGGCAGGAACAAAGAGATATGTGACACTGATAAATTTTATCCAGGATCAGAGCTAGCATTCACATTGTCAGCTCCGAAAAGCAAGGAAGAGGCTGATGGTAATGAGATAATAATCACGAGGAAAAAGGACACCTCCTTCTAAATAATGCCAACCCACATGGTTGATGGAAACTCCCTCTTGTCAAGCTAGTTAGCAAGACTCACAGTGACCAGACAAAATTAACCATTGCCTAAACCTATGAGCAATTGTTAAAGTATTTTGCTTTGCACTTGGGTGACACTCAGGCAAAAGAAAAGAGGGGGAAAAAAAGCACAACAGCAGATCAATATAGCATTTACCAAATATAGCAAACTGGGACTTACAGTCTCCTTGAGTCATCCTCGGCGAGATTCCAGTGGAATTTTTCTTTGCCCTAATACTGTTCATTAAAAACAAAAAAAATCCCCCAAACAAAAACCAGGAGGAGTTCTGTTCATTTTTAAAAGAGAAGATGGGGGACACTAAATTACGAAGTATTTAGATTAGGCAGGAAACTGAGTTGTTGAAGCCACACATTGACCTCGAGTACACCAATACCAGTCTCTTTTGCAAGACAGTAAACCTCTAATTCTTTGGGGTAAACCAAAAATTTTTTATCAACTCTTAGTTTAGAACATCTACAGCTAAACAGCCATTTTGCAACTACATAACCAATGTCTATAATCAAGCCAAAAACCCCTGCCTTGGTTTTTGAGCTTTTGACCAACCTCATTTCAGGGCTGTATTAATGAATCCTGCCAATTGCCCCACATGGAATGAAGTGATGCTCTGGACCGAAGCTGCAGCACATCAGCATGAACACACCTAATGCTGCTTAATCTGTACCTCTGCAAACACCGTTCACACTATGGAGCCATCTCAGCTGGATACAAGCAGGCGGTTTCTTCCTACGTACCCATCCTAGGATACTGGAGGATACTGCAAATTTCACATTTCCTAGACTATTAATCTTATTTAAACACTAGATTAGGAAAATAACTACAAATCTATTACCTCCTCAACATGCCTGGCAGACTAATCTACGGTCCAATCCCTTACGAATGTTATGTCAGGGGAATGTATTTTTCAGCATAGCTATGAGAAAGTGACTAATCTGGTGAAAAATACAAAATTCAATTTGCTCCATTCATTCTCTGTCACTGCTACTTTTCAGCATTAACTAGTATAACAGCAACTTACTATGAAAACATTTGAAGGAGCATTACCGCATGGATGTGAATGTCTAACTGCCCAACTTGCTTGAAATCTCAGTTTTCAACAAACAATCCTAACATGACTTGTCACAAAGATGATCTTTTTTTTTTAAACACAAAGAATTCTTAGTGAGCTATTTAATCTCTTAATTTTGCCTGAGACAGCTAAAAGACAAAATATTTCTACTAATGCACTAAAAGGAAATCAAGTAATTTAAATTCACATACTTGAATTAACAGACACACGCTCAAAGAAAAACAGAGACATGCTTAAGGGGAGGCCAAATTGTTTTATTTAATTTTTTAGTGACCAATTGGATTTTTGGCAGAAAGCTCTGCTCTTTCCTTTTTTTTCTGGGTTTTTTTTTTGGGGTTTTTTTTTATTTACTTCTTTAAAGAAATCAGCAGTGCTCAAATTGGTGGGTTGGAATTTCAGTCAAATTCCAGTTCATTTTAAAAACAAACAGATAAACAGGAATTCCAGAGTTTCCAGAGCAGAGGGCAAAACTTCACATTTGTATGAAAATTCCATGTTTATACTTGATTGGGAGACAGAATGTAAAACTATTGTCAGTAGTGCACAAATAAAACATTCACATTTGATCTGGAACCTTAATCAGAAAGCTGTACTCTCCTTCCAAAGTTTTCATTACCTTGTGCAAAGCAAGTCAAGTCTTCATGTGTCAAGCACACACGTAAAATTGTCCATTTTTTATATACAAGACATCTACCAATCAGGCAGTGCAAAATACATCCTTTCATAACAAAACTAAAATGTACCTCTCAAAGTATGAACAAGAATATACACATAATACAAGATGTACACTATTTACATAACCATAAAAAATATAATACAAGGATTTTTTTTTTTTAATGTGATAAGACTTGACAGTCTTTTGCAATTTTTGTTGCAACAAGGCATGTTTAAGTTTCCTGGATGGAGTTTTCCTTGCCAATTACTCAAGAGATTTTGGAAACTACGCTTGAACTTTTAGGAGAGTTTTCAAATGGACTGCCATCAACTCCCTGTTTTGGTCAGATACGTCAGCTGTGCCACCCACCCAGTGGCTGGGAGGCTTTGGAAGGACACTGGGAGACGGTGGGTCACTAAACTTTGCCCCAGCATAATTTTCTTTTTGGCTCACTTCATTGAGGGTGACAGGTTTCTTGGACTTGGCATTTCTGAAGTTCTCTGTGTTTTTAAGTGGCTTTTTTTCCTGCTTCTGAACTATTTCCGGCGACACAGAATCCTGCCAAAAGTTCTCTATCTTTTTCGCCGAGGCGATCTTCGTCACTGGCGTGTTACACTTACTCTTCTGCCTGTTAATCTTTGGTTGTTCACACAGGTGTAAGCTGTGAACGGGCTGGCCGTAGGGGACGGCCGCCTTCTCTGTCTTTCCCATCTTGTTTTTTAAGAACTGCGGAGACAAAGAATAGTCACATTAACCACGAGCCCTCTCCTCCGCGTTCCCTCACCGCCCCCGACACTTAACAAGGCGCCGGGGGCCACGTCAGGCACGGGGAGAGGTACCGAGAAGCCTTCTCCCCGTTATTCCTCGCTTATCCCACAGCTCATCGCACCGCTCGGCTGGCACGGGCGGCCTGAGGGCGCGCAGGCCCCCCGGCCGCCATGGGGCGCTGCACGCCACGCACGTCCCGCCTTCAGCGACCGCGGGGCGGGGGGCGGGGCTGGCGCGCGGCCAGCGGCACGGCTAAATCCGGCTTGTTGCTGGGGCGCAGCGCCGGGCGCCCATTGGTGGGCGCCGGGCAGCCAATCCCCCCCCGCGGTTCGCCTCTCAGCCCCGCCCCGCCCCGTCCGAGCGTAACGGAAACTCTGCCGCCCTCCCCCGGCCCCCCCCTCACCGCTCTGAGGGGGCGCGGGGAGGGGGCGCCCCGCTCGCTGTTTCCCCCCCCCATCCCGACCACCCCGAGGGAAAGGGGTCGCCCGGCTCGCCGGGCACTGGGAGAGGGCTGAGGAGGAACAGAGAAGTGAGGAGAAGTAGCGCAGCCCTCTTTACCTCCTTCCTGAGGGGTTTGCCGGGCGCGGGTCTCGAGGGGGCAGGCGCGGGGGGCTCCTCCGGGGGGGCGTCCGTCACCAGGTCGGTTCCCAGCGGGGTCCTTCTCCCCAGCCCGGCGCGGTGCTGCTGGTACTGCTGGTAGCGGCTGGGCAGGAGCCCCGCGGGGCCGGGCCGGATCTTTCCCTTCCTCCGCCGCACCCTCTTCAGCGCGGGGCGGGCGCTGCCCCCCGGGCCCGCCAGGCAGCAGCTGGGCTGGTTCTCGCAGTTGCTGTCCCCGCGCCGGAGGCGCTGGAGCAGGGCGGAGGGCGGCATCCGCCGCGGGTCTTCGGTGCCCGCCGAGATCCGAGCCAGGAAGGGCGGCGGCGCCGTGGTGGTGACCATGGTGGGACGTGGGTACCCAGAGTTGTGCCGGGGAGAGGGGGTCGAGCCCAGGCGGGGACGAGCGGGTCGGGTTGTTGGGGAGGATCTGCCCGGGCTTTGTGATGGGCTGAGGAAGTGGTGGCGCAACCGGAGACGCCGCTAGGAGAACATGGCGGGGGAGTGAGGGGAGCCGCCAGCGGCGCCCCGGTGTTGTTACCCGGGCGCGACCCGCCCACTTCCGCCTCCGCGCCAACCGCCGCGCGCTGACGGCACCAGCGCCGCCCCTCCGCGCCGCGCCCCGCCAATCGCGGCGAAGCGGTGGCCTCTCAACCCCCGCTCCAGCCAATCGGAAGCGACACAAACACTCGGGGCCACGCCCCCTGTGGCCCGCCCCATCCGGGTGGGCACGCCCCCGGTCCGAGTCACGGGCTGGCAGTGCGCGGTGGGTGGGCCGTGCGCCGCCGGCCAATCGGGATCCACACGGACAGCGGAGGCCACACTCCCGCGGACCCCGTAGCCAATCGCGGGAGACGTAAACAGGCGTCGGCGCGCCCCCCGGTGGGCGGTGGTGGCGGGTGGGCACGCGTCGTTCGCCATGGAGGAGCCTGGCTCGGCCGCCGCGCCGCCGGAGGGGCGGGACGAGCGGAGCCTGGAGGCGCTCAGCCTGGCTGGCGGCGGAGGGGCGGCAGCGGCAGGGCGGCAGCTGCCGGAGGGGCGGCGGGCGACACTGGCGAGCGCCCTGGAACTGGAGGGGACGGTGCTGCGCGAGGGGCGCCTCACCCAGTTCGTAGCCAACAACCTGGAGCGGCGGATCCGGCTAAGCGGCGCCCCGCGGGGCGAGCCTCCGGCGGGGGGCGGCGGGTCCTCCATCCCCGCCATCGACCCCGGGGCGCTGCAGGACGTGGTGGCCCTGGCCGGGCAGGTGGCGGCGCAGGTGGACGAGCTGCTGCGGAACGTGCACTGCGGGCTGCAGGCGCTGACGGCGCTCAGCGTCGGCTGCATCCAGACCTACCGCGACGGCGTGGAGAGCCTGGGCGAGGCGGCCGACCTCAGCATCCGCGCCATGTACGCACTGGTGGCGCGCTGCGAGGAGCTGGACCGCGCCATGCAGCCCGTGCCCGCCCTGGCCAAGCGCATCCGTGACATGAAAGGCACGCTGGAGCGGCTGGAGGGGCTCTGCAAGTAGCTGCTCCTGCGCCGGTGCTGGATGGAGAACCGCGGCCTCGCCGCCGCCCCTCCCGTGCCGGCAGCGGGGGGGGCCTGCGGTTGCTGCTCTCTCTCCGGCGGCCCCACCGCTCACGGCGTCCGCAGCTCTCACCTGCACATCCTCGCTCGCTGTCCCCCCTGCGTGACTTGCCGGCATCAGTGGCCAGATCGCCTGTGTTGATCTGGAGGAAGGGAAATTTTTGCAGCCTATGAAGGAAAAGGTCCCGGTTGAAAACCGCGGGGTAAATGGCAGATGGTGCTTTTTAGCTTCAGCTCCATTAAAGAATTTGGATTTCACATGCCTTACGCTTTCTATTTATTGAGGGCTAAGAGAAACTAACGAGTTTTAATGAAAAGTAGCTGTTAATTTTTTTTAAATCAAATTCAAAATTTTTGTGAGTACCTGCTTGATGCTTACAGGCATATGTGCTTATTTGTAGTTGATTTGGTGCCTGAAGAGTAATTGTCACCTATGCTGTTGCAGCAGATAAACTCGCAGAACACCGCTGTTTCTTACAGGACACAGTTTTAAGATAAGAGTAAATTTAGTTCATGTAGCCAAGACATTTGTTTTCCGAGAAGAATAGAAAATCCATGGAATATAATTGAGATTCAGATAAGAACAAATCCATAAGCAAAGTTCTAAATAAAAGCCTTCAGATGAAATGTGCTTGCCTCTATTAATCTACAGTTTTCACAGTGTAAAAGTTTAAATGGCATCACTGTGAAATGATCCTGTTATTTTGTGGTTTGCTTTTTTTGTTGTTGGGTTTTTTTTTCTTTCCAGTTGGGAAACTATCTAATTACATGAGGAATACGAATACATGATGACATTACGTGGGTGTATGACTGACATAAAATGAGTGCTTTAGAATATTTGTATAACTTGAAGGTTTTGTATGTGCATCACTGTGTGCAGAAGTAATTTTGCTGTATCAGTGAGTGTTTCCTCTGAGACCTGAGAGTAGTCTAATTCTCTACTCGCTAAGGTTCCTGTGCAACAAGCCTCTTAGGTGATGCTCTTAGCAATCCATTTAGGTCACAAATGTCCCTGTAACAAGATTTCAGCAGAGAAATGATCACTGTGACCTTATGTAAGTCACATAATGGTCACATAATGGTGCTTTTGATGACCAGTGGCTCCTAAAAAACTTGGAATGAAGGTAGCTAGAAATACTGCTCAAGTCCTGTATCTGTGGTTGAAGAGCAGACAGGTTCATGATGGGCAGAGCTGCTATCCAACCATAATCTCATTAAAAACACCGGGTGAGGGATGGACACGGTGATACCCCGTGCTTCCGCATGCAGACAATACTGAATTTTAACAAAATAATTAATGCCACTCTGGTTTGCATGATGCCAGTCTCTGGCCTCTTTTGAGCCCCTCGGCATGGCCATGTCTTTCCCTCAGCACAGGGGTGTATCATGTGTCGCCTTGTAGCCGTAGCAACAGGAGAAGTCTGGAAGTGGGCTGTGCCAAGGAAGGGTTCTCTCTGGTACTGTCTGCTGGGGAGTAGCTGTGACTCCAGAAGGGGACCAGAGGCCTAACAGAAGTTAGGGGAGAGAAAAAGAATTTAACTGCTGCTGCATCCCATGGGCCTAGAAGACACTAAAGATTGCTTAATACCACAGCAACAGCTGTGTTTTTAATGGTTTTGTTATTCCTGGGAAAGTTTGAACTTGTCTATTATGCAGATGCAGTAGTTTTGCTAAGTGTGTTTGGTGTATGCCGAGAGTGAACACCAAAGGTTGATCTTGCGCAATTTGTGAGTACTGTTGAAATGTACAGGAAAGACCTGCAAGCTTATTTGTATAGCCACATATGTACAGCTACTCTCCACTCACACAAGCTAAGGTGAAGCCTTTAAAGTGTTTCAGTACACTCTTGGGTTTTGATAGTGTTTCATTTGCAGTCATCTTCATTCAATGCTAATTCCCTACTAAAATTGTCGAGTCTGTAGAATAAAGTTATTACTTTTACGTTTTTAATTGTTAGTGATTAGTTGTTGAAGTGTTTCGCTTATTATGTTTCTTATTTGGGAAAATAATTTGAAAGCTAATTTAGACTCTGCTCCTGCATATGCACAGAGACCTTTAATGTAATTGCAGACCTGGTTTCAGTCTAGGTCCTCAGGCAATAATTTCTGACAGTGATGTCATTCATGTGATGAAAAAGGAATGACTGACTACTGAATTGCAAGCATGAAGAAAGCAGTAATTATGCTGTTTGGGTTTGTTTTTTTCATATTTTTCTGAACACATCAGCTTTTTTGAAGGGCAGATTTAACTGAACTTGTTGAAGTGGCTCCCGTTCCCCAATGTCTGCCTTTTACGTTTGCCGTCCGTGGGGCAGGCGCAGCTGAAATTATGTCAGCCTGTTCTGCGTCTTCTGTGCCCCCACAATGGATATCGATTTGTAACCACATGGCTGCTGTGGTTTCCAGCCCCCCTGTCCATACTGGCCTCCATTGCTACAGGAATGGTGACACTTGCCAGCATCTGTGTCAGCGCAGCTCCAGTGCCAGCCCTGCCCTTGAAATCCCATGTGAACTGCCTGTGAGCTACATGCAGCTCTGTAGCTTCTGGTGAAGCTGGTCCTTCTGCAGCCATACGCTTCTGCACTGCCCTTTTGATCCTAGTCCAGGCTTTCTTGTGCATATTCTGTGTTAATTCTAGCACTTTCCAGCTTTTAGGTGTTGAGGGTGAAAACTTTCAGGTTCTTCTAGCGTTTTTTGCTTAATCTATGGGTGAGCAGTGTAAAACCATGTTTGGGTTTTCCAAGACCTTCAAATGGCTTGCATATATTTTCTTGCTTAGTCACTCAGCTTTACAATTGGTTGCTTTCCTTATCGGCTGCCAAGTGAACTTTCACTGTAACAAGATAGGCAAGGTCAGGGAAGAAAATTAACAAAATATAATGATGTGCATAGCACTAAGCAAAGCCAGATGCAGAATTAGCTGTGGACTAGGAATGACTTCTCTGCTCTGAGAACCACCAGGGACTCCATTAGGAATTAGCTTAGTCTCATAATTTTTTTAGTGTAAAAATGTGGAAATCCTTTTTCTGATGAAGTTATGGTTGGTTCTGCTTCATTCAGTACATTTTTAGTCTTGCCTTTGTGAGGTTTTATATTCTCTGACTCTGATCCAGTTCCATATCTGTGCTATTTAAAGAAGCTTTACCAGAGAAAACCTTACTACAGCTAAGAAAAAACCTGGTCACACAAAGCAAGAATGAACTTCACTGACATTTCACCTTTAAGACTTTTTTCCAGTGTTGCGTAACTGCATCAAATGTTCAATAAGTAAATACATCAACTTTGTGTGTGTCTTGTATCTAAAATACACAAGGTTTTTTGCTGAAATATGCGGCCTTTTGGTGGTAGTTACTCCCATGAGTGTGAGGAACAGCATGTGAGCTGAATCCAAGAGCAAACCACTTAGCATTACAGATGCAACTATTTTGAAATGGTTTCAAACAGCATGGTTGTACCACCAGAAGACAAAAAATTGCAAAGCTTTCAAATTATCAACAGCTCTCCAGAGGAGTAAGATCAATTCTTCTAGCAAACTGTGTTACCCAAAACTGAAAAGTGTGTTAAGACAGAGGCCTCTTGAAATAGGTGTCATCCAACATAAGACAGGTTCTGGCTATCAGATGCCACGCTACCTTGTCCTGATCAACCCTAGTGTGTGCTCATGAAAAAAACAACTTTTAAAGAACAGCAGGTCACGTTTACGATGCTGTCACAACCTGCTTTTATTGCCCGAAAATTACTTGGAAAAAAGAACATTCCTATAAAAATTATAAATTAGTCCAGTTAGTACATTTTTGTGAGCATTGTCTGTACTTCTGGCATTGTCCCCACCCTGTCCCCATCCTGGAACCTCCTGCCATGCATGTAAGAGCACACATAGAAAATTCCTGACACTTCTCTTTTAGAAAGCTTAACGCCGTAACTGCATCAGATGCAGGAATTGAAACACGACTGAATTTCACATTTGCCCCTTCAGCTTGGTGCCTCGGGAAAGCTTTTGTCATTGTTCTCTGTTGTTTGAAGCTCCAAAATTAGAGATGTGATCAATGCACTTGAGCCCCGAGCTTCCACCTTAGCAGTCAAGATCCTCGTGCCCCCTGTTGCGACAGCAGTAATATTACCCTTATCTTGTAACAAGAAAAATGATAAAAAATCAAAATTTGAAACCTTCCTGCAGTTCTGGTTCCCTTCTTCTATTTATACACATTATAAGCCATACAACAAACAAACAAAAAACTCATAACCTCTTTGCCCAAAGACTCTTAATTGATCCTCTTCCCAAGTCTGAGAGAATGTGAATAGGTTGGCAGTTTCAAAAAAATAGTTATTGACTGTCAAGGATAACATTCTTGATATTGCTTATTCAGTAGTGTTGAGTCCTGATGAGACTGAAAGAAAACCTGAGTTTAAAGAAAATCAAATACTACGTTTTTATTATAATATTCATAGGGTTGGAGATGGGGCAGTCTCATCTTGTGCAACACTTGCACAACTGGCAGCTGTTGTTTGCTAGCAGGGTTGGACTATCGCATGCGTTGGCCAGGATGCAGCAGCACTCATTAAGTGGGAGAGCAGAAAAGCAGAGGTAAAACTATCTCGATTATTTTCCCAGATTACAGCCACAAAGTGCTGTCACTAATTGTTTCCAGAATTTGAGTTAATGTTGCTGTGATTAACTACTATGAAGTACCTTTGTTTAAAGTAGATTTTTATCAGAGAAGGGTAATAATTTATGTCAGTATTTTTATGAATGCTAGTTAGAGGGGTAAGAATCCTAGAATTTCATCCAACACTGTATTTCTTGTCTCAGTGTCACCAAGGATGTTTTTTCCTTGTTTTCTTTACAGACAATGCTGGAAAAATTCTCACCACTGAACTTGCTTGCAAGACAAAGAGCCATGCCCAGTGAGTTGTTAGGAAGGGTTTTGTTAAGGACAACTTCTTTGTCTATAAGTACATGTAAATTAAGGGGAAAAAAATTCCACAAACTTGCCCAATCCTGGGTATCTGGTTTGTCAGTGGGATCATTTTACTACGCTCAGTAGCAGAAAATTCAAAAATTCCCAGGTTGAAATCTTAGATTTTTAATAAGTGAGCTTTCTTCCGATGACCTAATATCAGCAGTGAAATTTACCAGCCATTTTCACTCTAATGAGATTTTTCTTGTCTGAACTTGAGCTGATGCCACTCAAGGAAATGCTAACCTGAAAATAAACTCCTTTAAAGTCAAAGTATCATTTGACTTTGTTCCGCTTTCTGTTTTCACTGCCTATGCAGCTTGTTTACTCAGTGGATTTTTTTTTTCCCCAGGCTGGGACTTTTCCAGTGACGTGTCCTCAGCTGGAACGGGAGGGGAGTTTCTCGCCACTGTGCAACATTGTGATTTTCCATTTTCCAAAACTCTTCCTGCATGCCATTTATAGTTGATGATACCGATCTAGTTTGGTTTTGTTTCCCTCTTTAAAGAAAGCGATGTGCAACTACAAACCTTTCCTCTCTCCTGCTCCTATGCCATCAGCTTTCTTTTGTCTGCTGAGAGGAACTGGAAAGTCACAGCTGTGTCCCCATCCCCCTCCCTCCCCTGCCCCGTTCACCATTTTTGACAGCCATCAGCTGTACCCCGTTTCCCCTGGCAAAACCTTGTTCTGGACCTCATCAGTTTTCAGTGCTATTCTTTGATCTCAGCTATCTTCTGTCTTCAGTTGCATGACATGCTACATCTGTGTTATCGTACTGGCAAGGCACCAGCCTTCTTAATTAGCTCAGTTATGTCCTCTTCTAGCTGCCCTTGTTGTTCTTCATTCCTGTTTGCCTCAAATTCCAAATGGTTATCTGCAGGTCCTGTCCGAGGCTTCTGCTGCCTACCTGACCTATTCTCTTTTGATGTCATCCACTCCTTTATCTTTTAAAATGTCACAGTAAATTACCTTACAATTTGTTTTTGTATAATTCTTTGCTGCTGTCTTCTGCAATGCTTCTTGTACCCAGAATAGCCACCACCAACTGTCTTGCTTTAAAATCAAACCTCAGGCACTGGCAAGTCAGAAACTACATCTATAACAGATAATTATACTAAACGGGAGGCATTATAGGAAAATTAAACATCTGTATTTGGAGAGAGCTAGGTCTTATTATTTGGCTCCGATCTATTTTAATAATATGCCAACAAATGCAAATAAAAATTACAAACTACTTGCAAAATAATACTAGTATAACTGTGAATGCTGTGATGTATCTGGTAAGAGAGGTGCAAATCAATCACCTGCTGCTTATGTAGGCTCCCAAGGATGGGGTTATACAATACCAAATAGCACATTACATGGTGAGGTGATGCAATATGTGCAAGCCCCCAAAGCAAACCATATTGGTTTTCTTTTTAATTATCGAAAGATTAAGTAAATACTGTAGCAAGGCTGCTGCTAAATGAAATTCTGGTCTCCCTGCCTTCATTTTGGTGTGCATTCACGCAAGGCTCTTGCTGACTTTACAAAGAGCTGGATATATTTTTGTGGAAGTTATGAAACTCAATGGGATGTGTTACATTTATTACTTGCAACAAACCTTGGAAAGAAATAGTGGTAAAAAAGGATGGGATGGAATGTTTGAAGTACAGAATATGCCAAAGCAGTTCCTTTCTTTTGTTCACCAAGAATCATGTGTACATAGTTTAGTACGGCAAATCAATTCCTTTTTAACAAGATTATTCATACTGTCTGTCAAGCACAGACAATGGAAAAATGCAAGTTATGACCAAAGGACTAATTCTACATAAGTGATAAAACATCTGTTTCAAAACAAAAGTTAATGTTGGGCTGTATTGGGTTGAATAGCTGTAAAAAGTCAAGCTTAAAAGTTGTTAAAATTCGGGGTTTAATAATGGTCAGCTGCGCAGATCTTATTAAGTATGTACAATTTTTTAATTAAAATACCTATCAGCAATGATTGCAGAGACTTGAGTCGAACCAAATGCTAGGGTCTGTTTCTTACACTTTAACTCAACAGTGAGGTAACTGATTGGGACATTCAGCCAAGTAGGAGTCATGGAACATGTTTCCCTTATGTGTTAATATAAACCAGAAAAATTGTGTAACTTGTTGATGACTGCTGGAATTTACGTAGCACTGTAGAAATTTTTGGTTGCGGCATTCATTCATCAGCATTTACGGTTGTGAAATCACATGTGCTTGCTCTTTGTCCTTGATTATTTATGAGCTATGCTTCAAGATACGGGTCAATACTTTGTCTCAGAAATACTTCAGCTTGGCTAACAGACAAAACAAGACTGGGACAAAACTACATTTGTTTCTCTACCAATCCATAAATGAGACTTTGAATTAAGTATCTTGCTGATATCTATTTGCATAATATCTGGGAAACGAAAGTTTCTGGGTTAACATAACATCGCTGTACACATGCATGATACACATACAGCAGCCTGACTTGTCACTGCTGCCTGCTAGATAACCTATCTTTAACAGTATGTATTACTTCTATGAAAAGGCAGCTGGATGATGCAAACACTGGGGAGTCCTATCAAAAGGTTTCTCTGTTACAATGTTTTATGTGCTAGGCCTTTTTTTTTTTTTCTGATCCCTTTTCAGTTCTTAACAGTTCCCTCAGGGAATGCTACTACTGAGCCCTTTTTTCCATTCCCAGCTTTCCTTCCTGGTGGGTGGATTCTTTTTTTTAGGTTGCACTGTTGTTCTAAACAACTTCTAAGAAAGTAAGTTAACAAATATACTTTGTTTATACATCGTGTTAGCTCAGCCAGTGTGCTAGTAGGCTAAAATACTTGTATTTTGGCAACCTATTCAATAGCAGGTGTGATTGAAAGTGAGTTCTCACTGCAGAAGAGTTTTTGTGAGTTGTTGCAGAAGTGGCATGCCCTTAGGGCAGAAAGAGATCAGCAATCCCACAGGGAGATCTACAAGCCTGGCTCCAGGTTGCTTCTCTAGAAGGCAGAATAAAGAATAAATAGGCCAGGTGGTAGATTGCCTGTAGGACCACAGATCGGCTGGGGTGGCTCTGGAGGGCAGGCAAGTACTCACGGCAGGCCACCGTCTCCTTCAATGGCAGAAATTACTGTATCTCCAAGGTGATTAATGCTGTCAAAACTGGATACACATTGGCTTATCAGGCTTTTGGCTGTTATGGTTCAAGTGGAAGAAAATAGTATTTGACATTAAACAGAAAATGAATGTAATTGAACCATCTTTTGTAGCCCTCGCCCCATAAAAAAAGAGAAAGCAATTGCCAATTTTTGTACATGTAGTTTTGCCACCCAAAGGTAAAAAAAGCTTCTTTACGGTGACAGTGGGTGTCAGTAACAGATGGAATAAAACATACCTAGATCAGGAACAACAGGGGATATAACCACAGTTTGCTGTGGTTATGTGAGAACTGTCTTGGCTTTAACTTTGTCTTTTCTATATTGCAAATCTGGAGAGACACAACAATAAAATTCCCCCCACATTTTTCTGGTAAAGTATAAATGGCATGTTTGTTTCAAGATCTGGATTAATAATGTCAGTTCTAACTTTAATTAGTTCAGCTTTACACATAAAGCTGACCCAGATTTCCTTGGTAGATCACAAACCTAAGAAAAGCTGAGGCTCTGTTTTGATATTTGATGGCAGTGCTAGGTGTGTTAAAGCAGCCAGAACAGCTCCTTTCCTGCCCAAGTCATGCCCACTTGTTCCTTTTCATCCACTGCATTTCCCTCTGAGTTTATCCAGACTGCTTGTGCAGCCACAAAACAAACCAGAGTGAGGAACTCCACCCAGCTGAGCCAAGCAAGGAGGGAGTAGAAGACTTCTTTGTTTTTTGACTGCATTGATTCCCAGCCTTGTCCCACTGCACACAGTTGCTCAGCACAAGGGAGAAATCCTTGTGGAGAAGAAAGGGTTTTCCAGCCAGATGCACACAGCTGAGATAAGGGAACAGCTCAGGGAGGGCTTGCAGCTGCTACCACTTAAATCATGTTGACCCACAGCCTACAAAAGTGTGTTGCTTGTACTGGTGGTTGGGTTGGTCCCAGAAAAGAGGCCCATAGTTAGAAGCAGGGTTGCACTGAAAACAGCTATTAATGCCTTAGAATTTAATTTTATGCTGTTAGAGATATAAAAACTCTTTTCAATCTGGCTGAAATTTCAGCTACCAAGTGGATAAAGAAGATTACCTAGCAACAGCTCTACCCATTTCAAAGCTGATACAACTGCAGTACAGAGAAGAATAGAAAATAATGAAGTGGGTTGTTTTTCAGAACAAAATGTCTTGTCTTTTCGTTCTCCCTGTTCCCTCTTTGGTAATCAAACTTTGCATCTGAGACAAATAATCAAAACAGGCTTCCTATTTTAAAACAGCATAACCTTATGTATGACCAGCATTGTGTACATGGTGTTTATACTCATTTGGGCATCTCTAATTCTGTGTCATTGTTCAATAATTTACATTTAATAAATAATTTTTAGTTCTGTTCACGACTCTTTGCTGTTGTGTAGCAACACATGCTGATATGTTTTTCTGATTCTCCATGTTAGAGAACATGTATAGGTCGGGCCTGAGTTCACAGAGACTGATAAGTCTTTCACTGAGGTTTAGAAAGCCTAGAATGTGTGATGTAGTGGGTCTCTGACAAAACATCCAAATATATTTTAAAAATACAATATTAAACTCATTTTAGCAGATCTGACTCCTAGAAAATAGAAGGACATGTGAAGATTTTTCTCCCGAAGGGGATTTTTGAGAAGCTGTTTCTGCAGGGCTGAGCTAGAAACAGGACTTCACAAAGTGACTTTTCTGAAGAAGTGTTAACATTTTCCAGTAACAGCCTGCACTCTTTCAGGGTATAAAGATTGCAAACCCAAAACTTTAAACTACTCAGAGATCCCAGAAATTAATTTCAGGCAAGTACAGAGTAATTTTCTTACCTCCTTCCCTTTCTGGAAGAGCTTAATCTCTCTCAGTAATTCCCTAAAAGTCCATCTGGACAATGACATTTTCATATCCATACTGAGTGAAGGTTTGAGTATAAGGATGATAGGGGTTTTTTTGCATTAATCTTAACCTAGTTGCAGTAAGTAAAACCAGCAGTGGAAAGATGTGGCATAGACTCCTACTGTAGCTGTTTGAACAGCAATGGACCACAGGCACTACGTTCTCTGAGGCCAAGTCTATTCCATCATGCCCATCAGAAAATACCACTGTTCTGTGAAGCCTAAAGTGGTGAGAATGTGAAAGGAGTATAGGAAGTTACAAATGTATTCCAAACAAAAATAATTTTTTTCCCTTTCTCCAAGGAATGCTTGGATGACAAGAATTTACAGCTTATACAACATCATTATTTAAAATTCCATTTGCCAGTTTATTCTTAAAGTTCTCTAGATCAGTGGCGCTGCAGATGTAGGATACTCCTCCTTCTACTTTGGAGTGAGGCTTTTTTGGGAAAGAGTAGCATGTGTTCTTGTACAGCTTGTTCCACAATGCATGCCAACAGAAAGCGAAACTAACCTCACAAGAGCAATGTTTGAGCATCTGATTATATATATAGCCATACATATATATTACCATAAATTAATTTGTATAGAATATATATATTCAGATTTGATTTTTAAAAAGCCTGTGGGGCTGCCAGGCTGATCCCTCTGCTTTAGTCTGTATTCCCTTCCTTTGCCTTTGGCCAGTTTCTTGGGGTATTTTTCAGGACTGCCAGCACCTCAAAAGAGAGACTGTGGTCTTCATTTACTTTTGTACAGTATGTTACACATATTTTTTATAATAAGGCCTTATAAATAAAATCAGGTCTGTATGTATTTTCTCAGGTACTGTATTATAGCTCCTACATGTATTATTCTTCACAGGCTATGTAGTCACATACAAAATCATAGTACATGTATCTATGGGTAGGAAATTATGATGCAGAAAGTCTGAGAGAGTGCCTATGGGTAGTAATCTTTTCTTTGTGCGACTGATCACATGAGAAAGATTTCTGCCAGTATAGCAACCCAGATCTTAATCATCATGTATGCAGGTTTACAGGCTGAAACACTGACCCTCTCTTTGCTATTTCAGGCTGTAGAGGAGTGATAACACTCTAACAGCTACTGCCTGCCCCAGTCTGCCTCCTGCACTAACCAGGACCTCACTTACTCCCTTAGTTTTAACCACAGCCTTCAGTCAGGGCAAGCTTTTTACTAGTCCATATTCAGGCAGTAGAGAAACTAGAAAGTGTAGCAACAGAACGCTGCTCTACTTTGTGGAATCCAGTCACTCCCCAGCCCAGCTCCAAAGACTATGAGTCATACTTTCCACTTAATTAAATTAGATGAGTTTCTCATATATCATGTCATACTTTGCCCTACTGCTAGTCATCTGCCATCGTGACATTTTAATTGTTTGATTACTTCATCCGTATTCAAAGCACTCTACTATCATGATTCATTTTATGCAGTAGAACATATATTCTTCAATGTTACATGTGGATATTTTTTACAGTGTAGATTTCCATTGAAAAATCATCCTTCAGAGCTGATGCAAGTAAGGCCTCAGTTGTCCAGGTCAAACTGTAAGAACACTAGGGAGACCAGTGTTAGTCTTCCAGGAATGCCAGGCATCTTGCTTATAAGCTTGTTGTCCAGCTTCTTATCTCTGATACATCAAACACACCATAATTTCAGCTGTAGAGGATCAATAGCAAGGCATCTTGTTTTTCAGGCCTGCAAATCAGTGCTTGAAGTCACAGCTGTTGTCTCTCTTCAAGCACACTAACCCTCTGGACAGGCACCTTCTCTCCAGAGAGATCTGCTGACTAAATCACCTACTAAGTAAATCATCTGCAATGTCTGCACGTCTTCGTCTGAGACTGGTAATGTCCCCCCTCACAGTGTGAGAGTTAACGCATCATCAGTGCAGCATACACGTGTTTGGTGGTGTAGACTGATAGCCTGCTGATTATCCCAAACATGATACCCAGTCCAGGGACCTGGATTTAAAGCAGCTCTGTCCCAAGCTCTCTCTGTGCTCCCTGCCCATACCGAGGTTCACTCGATTGAACTAACACTGTGATACCTTAGAGGCTTGAGCTGAAAGGAAAATTCAAGATTTAAATACACTTGAAAGAAGGCTGTGTATATAGCATCCATTAGTCTGTTAATTTTATTACTCTTAGAAAAAGGAGGGTGTAGTCTATATTCTACTGAATGTCTGGGTTGTCTTCTGTTTGAAATTTTATTAAGAACTGTACCATAACCTCACACTAGGGAATGATTCCAGGAGTTGATTTTGCTATTTTATGCTGTTTCTCTATTTACTTTGGACAGGAAAACTAACTGTACTTACATCATTCCAAGTCTGTGAGATCGTGCTGCCCCCTAATGTCCTGAAGACTAAAGACTGGTAATTTTGTTGCTGACTTTCTATCAAAGCTCTCTGTAGGAACAACACTGTAAATGAAATTTTATTTTCTCAAATATATTGCAGCACTTAAAGCTTTGTTTTGACATCCCTTTTTCATATTGTATACGCATAAAGAATAAAATCACTTTCTTTTAAAATCTTATTTTCATTTTCAAAACTGAAAACATAATTTGTCTCAGAAGTTAGGTTCTTAAATATTTCTTGACACCAAACAAATAGGAATTGATTAAAAAATGTTGAGTTCCTAGAATTTTCTTTTGATTTTTAAGTCAGTGCATACTCATACATTTTTAAATGTAGAAGCCTACATATGTATTAGAGAACATAACCATAAGCAACCATAATATTAGCTTCCACTGAAATCTAAAACTATGCTTTAATTTTACTATTTTTAGTTGTTTTTTTTTTCTTATGATGCCCTTAGAATGTCAGTACTATTGGAATAAAACGCAACTACAGTAACCAAGTTAAAATATTTATTCACCAGTACTCACCCATCCCCACGAAAGATTCATGCATGCTGAAATCAGTCATAAAGGAACACTGCACTCCTAAGTCAGTTTGTCATGAACATTAAACTAAATAAGCAAAGAATAAATCAACTGAATCAGTAAATAAAAACCATATTTTTCTATGTTCCATGTACTTACAAGCTTATGGCATCAAGTCTCTTTCCAGGTGAACACCTACACCACAAAGTGGAAAAATAATATTATATGAATCATGTTGGCATACAGTTAGCTTCTTTCACAGTTACTTTCCCTTAACTAAATCCTTTTGCAATCTCAATTTAACAAATAATCTCTTTGTTGGGGTTTTTTGTTTGTTTTTTAAAGAAATGTATTTACATTTCTTAAAGATGAAGTCAGAAATGTCTGTTTCATAGAGCATCCCATGGGATGTTTTTCACATTACATTCATTATTACTTTATGAACACATGGAAAATAATGTTATACTGAAGGAGAACAGTAATAGGGTCGTTGACCTGTATCACTATAGAAGAGGGCAACAGCATATGTTCTTCCTTCAGGCAAAGTACCTAATTTATAAATTTTCTGTAGAACAAGTAACTTACATTAATATTAGAAGTAGCTACATAATTTATGACATTAAAAGTGTAAGATTATTCATCAGCAACAATTTGGGTAAATGTTCAGTATGAAATTAGGAAAAAGAGTTAAAGTGTGTGTGTGTGTGTGTGTGTGGTTCCTGTGTGGTATTATTTTAATGGTTTAAAGTCAAGGAAGAACAAAAACTCAGATCCCCACTACCTAAACCTACATGGCTGAGCTGAAACCAAAGCAGTGCCACCCATGGCACTGAGGATGGACTGCATCCTGGGAAAATGACTTCTTGATTGTAGTGTCTGCTCTGCCAGGAAAAGGATTAAAATTGGTGCACAGAAACCAGAGTAAGTGTACAAGCATCTAAGTACCTCTAAGACAAAAGAAAATTGATATACAGTAAAGAGGAAATGTTATATCATAGACTATTAACACCTTGCAGTTGTTTTCTCAAAGCAATCCTTGAAATGACCACTACGGCCACCCTCACAGTCCTTGTTCAGACCCAGCCATGTCAGCTTTGGAAAGATACAGGAAGACACGAGGGCCTTGGATTCCTCTGATGGTACACCAGAAGAGTCAGATTACTTGTTAGTAACGCCACAAAGGCAAGCAGGACATGCCTGTCCACAAAGAGTGTTTGATGTCACACACAAACATCACCTAATGCCTGCGTAAAGAGTTTCAAAGTGTCTAACACGGCAAAGTCCATATATATGCATATAACATGTAACATCAGCTGTAAACAATTATTTGCCTTGCGTATTGCTAAATAAAATATACCCTCCCACTTTAACTATATATTATATATATAAAACATGATATTTCTGATCTGCAGCTCTTACTCTCGTCTCAAAGCATATCAGAACCTTAAATCTAGATGATAAGAACAGATTACTGCTTGTTCATGATATCGTTTTGTACTAATCTTCCCTCTGCAAATGGTTTCATTCCTAATTTTGCCATACTGCTGACGTTCCTGTACGTTGCTCCCAATTTACTGAAATCAGATACTGAGTATCTTGCTGTTGCTCTTTGCTTCTCGCTCTTTCTGAACATGCCTTGCACTCCAGTTTCCCTTTCTTTTCTGGCTGGTCTTCGGCACCACCTGGTGTCTGACTTGTTGCTTGTTTGTTCTGTAAAGGAAAATCAGCACCTTATTTCAAACAGCATAAAGTAATATTATAATGGAAGTGCATTTAGCAGTTAGGGAAAATAATATGATTCGTCTTTCGCTGTAGCAAGACTTTCAATTTTAGCTAGGATGAGAAGATTAGTATCTGATGACGACAAAAGCCTTAGAAGACAAAATTCAGCAACTTCTAACATAGTATGAGAACCTAATGACTCAGTTATGCAAACTACCTAACTGAATACCTCAATTACTATGAGAGGATATTCTAGGGAAGAAACTATGTCTAATAAAATCCAGTTATAAAACGCAGGAGGAAAATGTGTAATGAAGTTTGTAATAAATTCTAGACGGATGAAATTATTCCCATTGTTTTAATATATTCACAGAACCTAAGGGCTTCCTATTGTATCTATTCACACAGCTCTGGTTAGTTCTGCAAGCTGTGGCACCTACTGACTTGCAAAGGCAGCACACCTGTCTTACGGCAAAACAGAAAGTCCAGACAGAACAGTACTGAAATGTAAGTAACTGGAAAATTAGATACAAAAATAATCTATTGCTGTTGTTTCCTAATGCTTCATTGAAGCCACCTGTACTGGTTTTGGCTGAGATAGTTAATTTTCATAGTAGTAGCTTGCAGGGTGCTGCATTTTGCATTTGTGACCAAAACAGTATTGGGAACATTGAGATGTTTTAGCTAACCCTGAATAGGTCTTGCACAGCATCAAAACCTTTTCTGCTTCTCATGCTACCCTGACAGCGAGCAGGCTGAGGGTGCACAGGAATTTGTCAGGGGACACAGTTGGAACAGCTGGTACAGCAGACCCCAACTGACCAAAGGGATATCCCAGACCATACGATGTCGCTCTGAGCAATAAAAAATGGGAGAAGGAGGAGGAAGGAGGGGACATTTGGAGTTACGATGTTTTCTCTTCCCAAGTCACCTTCGTGAATGATGAAGCCCAGCTTTCCTGGAAATGGCTAAACACCTGCCTGCCAATGGGAAATATTAAATCAACTCCTTATTTTTCCTTATATTTATCTCAACCCCTGAGCTTCCTCACTTTTACCCTTCTGAGTCCGTCCCCCATCTCACTACGGGTGGACAGAGCAAGTGGCTGTGTGGGCTTAGTTGCTACAGGAGTTAAACCGGGCCACACCTTAAATATTCCTTTCACACGGACAAACACTGCCGGGCTACAATTCTTCAAATGAGTCCAAGTAATAGACCTCTTAAAGCCCACGGAGAATTTTCACTGGCGTTCTGTATGGAAACAAAGTTTTTGTTAAGTATACCTATCTGCATGCCATCTGCCTGGGTGTGCTTTTGCACAAAAGCAACAGAGGGCCCAGGACAGAGGTATCTCTGCTACACTAGCAAGCCTGTTACACCCAGATTAGAATAAATTGCACTGCTAGAAGGGTTCACCTATTTCCACCCCCACTTCCGGCTATAAGGGAACATACGGGAAAAATCTGAAAGCAGAGGAATTATGTCTGTCCAAGCCTCCAGCTGTTTTCAGCTCAGGCTGTTTTCCAAACCTGATGCAGCCTGCTACTTCAGTAGCCATGGATTACATTCTCTTTTCAAGGCCCTGATCAGTCTCCCCTGAGACCTGTGTAAACTCTGCATTTGCAGCAGCCTTTGCCAGCTGCTCCTGTGGCTGGACAGACTATGCCCCCCAGCTGCTTCCAACTGAGCTCCTGTTACTTTCCTGTATTAGCTTCAAGGCACTCACTCAGAATCACAGACTCAATTAGGTTGGAAAAGTCTTCTGAGATCAAGTTCAACCTATGACCAAACAGCACCACGTCAACCAGACCATGGCACCGAGTGCCACATCCAGTCTTTCTTTAAACACTTCCAAGGAGGGTGACTCCATCACCTCCCTAGGCAGCCCGTTCCAATGGCTAATCATCCTTGTGAAGAAATTCTTCCTAAGGTCCAGCCTAAACCTCCCCTGGTGCAGCCTATGACTATGTCCTTTCGTGCTATTGCTGGTTGCCTGTGAGAACAGTCTTATAGGACTTGTGCTCCAGTCCCTTCACCAGCTTCGCGGGCCCTTTGTGGGCAAAGAGGAGGAGCTTGTAGCAGTTCATGACTCCCCTCCCTTCCCAGCCCACCCCTTTCCCCAGGCTGAGGAGCCCCAGTGTACGCTGCCCTCTTCCCGGCCGGGCACCACCCCTGGTCCCGGAGCCCCGGAAGCGGAAGCGGCTCCCGGCGCTCCGTGTGCGGCGGCGGCCGAGGCGGAGCCGGGTCTGAATGGAGGCGCCGCGGGCGAGGGGCTGCTGAGCGCCCCGGGGCCGCCCCGCACCCTGCGCCCCCTCCCCGCNTACAACAAGATCCCGCCGCGCTGGCTCCACTGCCCCAGGAGGGGACAGCCCGTGGCAGGTGAGCGCCCGGCCCAGTCCGGCCATGCCCGGCCCCGGGGCGGCCGTGGGGCGGCAGCGGGCGCGGCCCCCTCCCCTGCGGTGCTCCGCTGCCCGCCGGTCCCGCTTCTCCTTAGCGCCGGGGGCCGCCGCGGCCTCTTGCCCCCTGTCCCGGCCGGAGCTCTTTGTCCCGAGGCTACGGCTGTGCCGTGCCGCCCCCCCCGTCCCCCCC